>OX155962.1:2135297-2371409 GCA_944548615.1 Micropterix aruncella
ACGGTATCGATAACGCAATTATATGAAGATATTGAAAGCAAAGAAATGTTCAAACATAAAATAGTTATCAAATATACATTGAAAATAGATTAATATCGTGAAATGCGAACTAAAGCCAATCCCAATGCACGACAATACAAAAAAAACAATAATTAGTATAAGTATATAATAGAAAAATGGATATGATTATTTAGAAAAACGGATAGGATGTGTATATTATATAATAGAAAAATGGATATATGTATTATAAAGTTAGATTATTAGAAGTAAGATTTTTTTGGAATATCATAGTTATGCTGGGAAAAGAGACAAGTCCAATTAAAAACAATTAAACTGGAATTTCCTCTGATAAATCAGGTGAGAGTTCAGATCCATTCGTTTTTTCCTTAGATTACACTTGAGCTTTACTGATATTGTTTGACTACAATACAGAAATAGTTTTATTTAGACAAAAATGAATAATAATTATCAAATTCAAATGAGTAAATACAAGCCATTGTCTTTACAAAAAAGGATAATTTGATCAAATATATTAAACAAAAAAGAAATCTCAAATGCCAAATCAAAATAATTTTATTTTCCTTTTCAAACATCAATTTAACTAAAACCTTAGCCTTCTTTAGGGTATTCTCGGTCTTCTATGCCCGAATCTTGATTCATCTTTGCTGAGAGAAGCTGACCTTTCTTTAAACTGGTGTTTCAAATTTCGTACAAGTATTTGCAATTAGTGCTTCTGTCCCAAGAGTTGGTCTACATCTTTCATTTATACCGTACAAAGGTCAACGTACAAAAGAGCATGTTAACTCCCTATTGATAGTTGCTTTAGTTAAAGTATTGACTGATTTTGCTCAGTTTTTCAGATGTTTGCCTATCTGACAATTTGTAGATTCTAGCAATACAAATCTATTGTCTGGAAGTTGCTTTTAGCGGGTCCCAAAATCGCTCGAAATATGCAAGTTATTCATGTTGTCCCATTTATTTTCGACCGATTATTCTCTACAGTACATTATGATCTTTACGTAATCGACTCCGGTTCATTTGGAAACGTAGTTCAATGATATTAAAAATACTTTTAGTATTCCAATCATTTGGAATCAGATGATGGATCATTTTTGTTTGTTGGTAAGATAGAATTGTTGAAATATTGCTTAAGTTGAAATATTGCTAAATTAAAAATAGTCTTTTCTCTCATGAAAGATTAGCTATAATCACAACCCCTAATAGACCATAACCTTCCAAGTTACTGCCCTAAACGAAGATGCTGTTTTATCCCGATACTATGAAACTACCACAATCTATATAGTGATGTGTCAATACAGATGTTAGTGGACGTAGTGTTCAGATAGTAGTGGCCACTAAATATTGTTTCAATCACATTAGTGATGATATGTCACATTAGGTATATGTAATTTTATAGTAATTGTATTGAGTCTTAGTATTTATGCGGTCGTCTACATTATGGATCGGAAGTTCCGATCCGGGGGAGCACCTCGGGCGGAATTATGCAGTTTGCGCATCGTGCGGCGTTCACGAATCGACTGTCCATTACGTCCAATAACTGGAAGAGTCTGGAAATATATCGTTTCTTAAAAAGCGGGGATAGCTGTCGACCTGGGGTCATCTATCCTGAGAAACGATCCGTTGGCCACCCGAATTCGTGTGAGCTTGCAGGGCAAATAACGTTTCGGTCCGCATTAAATTCGAATTTGAATTACCGCTAACACCAGGCAGGCAGGGTCCCGTAAGCGACTTCGAATCAGCGACCAGACTGTTGAACGGAGAAGTTCGGCCAAATCTGGTAGTAAGGGCGTAAGTTCGGCCCGCGGGGTTCACTTCGCGGGTTTCACTAGGGTTGGTTGGAAGAGATTGTCGTATGACAATAAACCCGCCCATTGTGACATCTCAAAATAAAAAATATAAGCAAACAAACAAACTTCCCAGTGCCTCGCAGTAAGCGTTGGACTCTCACGGGCTTGTCGGTGGAGCCAGACAGTGGACCATCGTTATCCGCTAAGTCTTCCCAGGGGATAGAATTACCTGACGTCGTTAAAACTCCCTGGATTGACGGGTTCGTTCATTGTGTTGACACCTATAGATGTATGTTCTAAATAGTATCATGCTGTTTGACCGAAATTGTGTAAACCATAAACATCAGACACGATTTTGTCACGTGCTTCGTTTGGCAAATCACTCACTAGCGAAGTCAGAACGTATGGCCGACGTCGCTGGTCCAAAGATATATTAATCACTTCAATATATTCCCATCAAGGAGTCCCCTAAAGAGACAGTTAAGCTCTTTTTATTTGAAAATTGTTTGTACTCTGCGGAGGAACACTTCGTTTATTAATATTTTGTATCGCAACGTAGATAATTTTGTATTCCCTAGAATGTGTAACGTCCCTTCCGGGATGCAAAAGGTACGGTCGAGTTTTTACTTCACAAGTTTAGGGGCTAACTATTCCGATCAAGTTTATAGCAATATTGTTTCGTTATGTTTTATATGTTCTTATTTTTATGTATTTATTAATTATTTTAATTTTTGTGGCATAATATGAAACTTGTTTTGTTGTGTTGAAATAATTAATATATATATTATAAATAAGATAAAACCGAATTTACTGAGTGAAGTTTGTAACACCAGACGTTTCGGCGATGTTGCAATCGCTGTTGTCAAGGGTATACTGGCGCTTGCGACATCGCCGAAACGTCGGGTGCTGCAAAATCCAAACGGTAAATTCGTTTTTATCTTATTTATAATGTCAAACAACCGCGATAGTCTTCGATTTCATAATTAATATATATTTTCTTACGTTCTGTCGAATATATGTAAATATTACGAATATGACCAAATCTTACTTCAAGTAATCTAATATGATAAATTAAGTATACATAATATTACATACTACTATAAATATGAAAGTAGAAGATAGATGTAGGTTCAATGGTAATGTCACTAAAGCCAGTGCGTCGTAAAATAATACCACAAACCAGTTGAACGCGGAGGTTCTGTCCCCTGCTGAGGCCTGAAGCCTGTATTTGAAGTTAGGGGCGGGGTGGCAGGAAGAACTGATAGGTTTTCGTAGTCGTCCTGGCCGAAGCGGTTGGCTGTCTGTACACCTTTTTTACCTGGAGCGTTCGGTTTGGCCTGGCCGGCTGGTACCTTCACAGGGAGCTTGCCAGCGTGTCCTGGCTCCGGATCTGGAACCTCGTCGATGACGCCCTTCATCTGTCTGGGGTCCCTGACGGTGCCTATGAACAGCATCTGCCGGGTGGACTCGTCCTCGATGTAGAACAGGAAGGGTTTGTCGCACACGAAGTCAACCACGTCGTCGTCGTCAGAACCGAATTTATTTACGAGTGAGATCTCTGTGGATAAAATAAAAAATCGGGTGTCACTTCAAGACTTTCCCGGCAAGTAGACAAGGATTGATTTCATCTGAATACAAATTTCATAAGTAAAATCGATGATCGCCCTCTCTCGGCTGGCGGACGGACCCGTTTAAGTTCCGTTACACACGACCTCGGAAGGCGCGGTTCGTCCCTTGGCTAGACACAAGCGATTTTCAATTAAATTATTTTATTTCTAAACATCAGAAACAATTTTTAAAAATATGATTGTAACGATCCCTTGTCGCGGGGCCTCTAAAAGGCGTGGGGCCCATAAGCCGGTGCCTACTCGGCTTATTGGATAATCCGACACTGCTCTTGTAACATTGTCAATAAGGAGCTAGAGTTCCTTCACGCTGCTGGCAATTATGTAGGACAGTAGGTGACAACTAGAGTTGCTAACTACAGCGGGCGAGCCCGTCACCTCAGGAAGTTTTAACGATTAGTCGTTCTGTCTCCCTGAAGTGAGCGCAGAAGACTTGGACAAAAACAGTCCACCATCAAGCTCCGCCACAACCGCGAGATAGCCAGGAATGCTACCCAGCGGGCTTACACTCACCCCCTTACTTCCAATTGCGACCAGATTACTCTCTCGATTGGTTACGAGTTCGAGGTCGCTTGCCCGGTCCTCTCCCTTACGAAGCGGTGAAACGGTGTATACCGAATCTATCGCGGACCACGGCATCCTTTGCCCAGCTGTTCAGCCGATGGTCGTTTCAAGAGCAGTCGCCGTAAGGTCCGCAACCAACCCCGCTCTATAAGAAACAGTACTGCTTCCAGACTCCCCTGACTGTTAGTCAGAGTGCACAATCGATTGGCAATGCCGCACGGAGCGCAGACCGCCCAGGAGCGTCAGAAGATTGATTCCTATTATAGGGGAAACTAACCATAAGGCCAGAGTCCTACCCAGGCTCGCACTTTATGCGTGGAGGCCGTCGGATGGGTGTTGACCCGTGAGTGTGACCAACCCTGAACAGAATGGGTCTTCGTGGCCAACTCAGCAAGGGCCCCTTAGCTCCCGGACAGTAGGTGAGCGCGGGGTAATGGGAGCAATGGCGATTGGACGGAACCGATGCACATTCGGCACTCGGCCGTTTCCGTCATAATCAAGAAAGTTCTCCTGACGCGCCGAGTCTCTCTCTCTCTCTCTCTCTCGTGCCTCAGTGCCCTGCGTTGAGGCACGAGAGACGATTGTGTGTTTTTCGATCCGCGCTTATAATAAACTGCCGATTGCCTGCGTTCAGGTAAGCATGAAGATATATTCTTATTGTATTATGTTTATGCTTATTACATACCTAGATTCGTGACATTTAAGTGCCATTCGTTAAATTGAGATTGAAAGCCGAGTAAGATATTTGTGTTATTACTTTTGAACCAAAATGGTGGTCAGCGAGTAATGGGAGCCAAACAAAACAAAGATCTTAATTTCTTTGTTTTGTTTTAATATATGTTTTTTTATTTGTGTTACAAATAGTTCTTCGTATTAACAACTAAGATTTGCTCTTTAAATATGTTTAAATTTATTTTTGGGAGGAAAACAACATTATGGCTCCTATCTATACTAATATTATAAAGAGGTAAAGTTTGTGAGGTTGTAGGAAGTAATCTCTGGATCTACTTAACCGATTTTGAAAATTCCTTTACCAATAGAAAGCCACGTTATTTGTGAGTGTCATAGGATCCGAAAAATGAAAAGACTTTTTCGTGGTAGTCGGATTTCTAAAGTAAGTCGGAAAAAACGGACGAACGAAAACGTTTCTAACTAACGCTGCCTTAACGATGAGAGATATATGATTAAGTTCTAGAGAAAAGTTGTAGAGCTTGATAATTCCTACAAAAAAGTCAGCGACAGCATATGTCTAACTTTTATATTTAAGTAACAAAAAGTAGTATTTTATATTAAAAAAATAATTTAAATCGTTAGGTCATGTTTATTGGTCATATTATCAACAATTATGAATTCATATCAGAATAAGTAAATTTATCGTCTCAAGTGTTTAAAAAAAAACAGTTTTCCTTTTTAATGCATATAATTTAATTTTTACTGCATAAATGGTTAAAGAGATAAGACACTCACAAGAAGACACTCACAAATAACGGTAATATAGTCAAATTGGCATGCAAATACATACATACATAGGCAGTAAAAGTATAACCCTTCTTTTGGCAGTCAGGAAATAAATCATAGCACTCAGTACTAACCGAACCACACTCATAATTTGATCACAGGTAAAAAGTTTTACCGCCCAACGAAGTGGGCACGGGTCAGCTAGTTTCATATATGAGCGTTAAATGCGCTCTCATTACTCGCATGTATGGGGGTAATAGGAGCGTTTGACTTTTTTTGTAAAATCTTTATTGTACCTTAATGCATGTCTGTAGTGGATTTAAACTATGATAAAAAGATAGTTAATTAAACGAGGTTCCTATATAAAAAATATAAGAAAGTAAAGGAATGTGGTTTTTATCAACATTTTACCTTTCTTCTTCTTCTTCTTTGGGTGCCTCTCCAATTAGTGAAGGTTGGCAGTCAGCTCTGCATACTTCTTCTTGTCCTATCCATATGAAGCTGAGCACTAGGGAAAATAGTGCAGTGGTTTCCCGTTGCCTTCTGCACCAGAACTTTCAGAGAGTATTTGGCTCTTCATGTTACTGAAGCCTCTTCCAGATAGTTGCCCTACTGGGTGTTAGGCTATACAGCCTAAGCTCGGTCGTTATTGCCTCGTTTGTTGTCCAGCAGGGAACACCGAGACGACCCCTGGGTCGCCGCCGCCAGCTATTCTGAAGAGAACCACTGGCGCGAGCAGGTGAGGATGACAATTGGGACGGATACGATGTTGTTTCGTTCTACCTTTACTCCCATTGTCGCTTTGTTGCTTCAGTAATATTCTTTGACTCGAACTTCGCTTTCCAGATTATTGATGTGGTTCTCCAGATTATTAAAATTTTGCTTTCCATGATAATCAGACCGATAGGCAAACGGCGATCGAGTACATTCGGGACGCGTAATGTGTCAACCGCGAGTGATTCCAGACTGCATAATTGCACTTATTAATATTTATTATTGAGATTTTTTTTAATATGCTGTCACTACGAATTTAAATTTTCCCTTAGTACAGTACAATACAATACAATACAATCAACTACTCCAGTAGATAGGCATTCCTACACTTGGATGCGTCACAAAATTAAATGCTAAAAATTTCATTATTATAAACATAACTATCGTGATAGTTGTCATGGCTGTAATATTATATTCAATATTACCTACATACAAATAATCAAAATATGCTAATGAGATGAGTCAGGGAGAATAATATATTAAAATAGAAATGCAAATTCTATGTAGAATAATCAAAAAATATATATTTTATTGCCAATCCAGCAATATGCCTTCGTATTTTTTTTTAAAATGAATTTAATTATATGAAAATTAGAATGTCAGCTATCATAATACCATTATGTTTAAAACTTTACGCATTTCATGAATCATCAATATGGAAAATAAACTCAGAATTTTCAAACTCCCTTATACCATAAATTGGGTTTCTTACCAAATTATGTCTAATTATCTTTTTAAATTGGTCCTCTCCAAGGCTTTTCATTTGCTCTGGAATCTTATTATAGAAGGACAAATTTTGGTGAATAAAACTGTTTCGCACTTTGCTAGTAGGCTCCCATTTCCCCGCCCTCCCCTATCTTCCGCATCTTATATTTGTTGACGCTTATGTCGTTTACCTTGATCCCGCTAGCATTTTAAATTCTCCGGAAATTTAATGCAGAACGACTTACCCGTGGCAGCGTAAGCCGTACTTCCGACTTCGTTTATTTCGATGCCAGCTTTTTGAATGACGTTGGTGACCTTGAGACGAGCGGATAGCGTCTGACCTCGCGCGATACCAGGAAGGGAAGCGCTGTCTTCGAAGGCCTCTCTGATGCCCATCTGTCGAATCATCAAGGATAGTTGATTAGAGCATGATTTTTAATCCGCCCCGGACAATTCAAGTGAATAAGGAATGCTACAAGAATGCATATTACAATGCCTTTTACATTCAAAGATGGAGAAATATAATATAGTAATAAAATTAACTGTAAAGCCTCGTATTGATATAGGAACAAATCTTTCGAACCTTCCTCCAAAACAACATTTGTATGTGATCCCGTGTGTCCCGCCGAAGTTCTTGGGAACTTGTTTCGCAACGTGTTCGAGGCAATTCCATCAAATGAATACGCCAATTTATAATGTAGCTACAATATAAATATTGCAATGTAGCTAGGTATACAGTAATTACATTCTATATATAAAATAACGGATGTAAACAAGTAGGAAAAGGGGCCTTTTGGTCAATTGTGAACCGGGGCCTATTTTTTTAAGTTACGCCAGTGGGTAATGTATATGTCTACTACAAATTCTCCAGAACAGTCGTATTTATTGATTTTCCAGAAATAGTTGAAGCAGGACGATCTACAAAAGAAACCAAATTCAAATCATTACTTACATCTTTAAGTATTTTCGACAGCTGCGACAGAAAATCAAACTTGAACTGAGGTATGGATACTCTGACGGTCTCTTCTCTTAGGTTGAATAAGTCCTTCCTTATATTGAATGCGTAGATATTCTTGATGAGCTCATTCAGGCCGTTGACCGCATGCGGCAAAACGACATACATGGCAAATTTACCTCCCTGAAACAAACAATAACATTAGAAAGTATATCCAAAAATGTAATGGAAGGGAAAGTTAATTCGATCCGCGCAAAAATTGCAACAATGAACCCGGTAATGCTTGAACATCCGGCGATTTCGTAAACAGATATACAATAATTTAAACAATAATGTGGGTCGATGAACCAGTGGACCCAACTCAAATGAAGGAAAATTAACGTTTGAAATAGGGTCATTGGACCAAATGTCATGAAATTGAATTGAATGATGTGATGTAATGTATGAATGAAATGAATTATGTATGAATTGAATGTATGAAAAAAATAATGTATGAATTGAATGATGTGATGTAATGACCAATGACCAAATGAAATTGGGTCATTGGTCATTAAATCATTATTATTTATTAACCGACATCAAAAAAAGGAGGAGGTTATCAACTCGGTTGCATCTTTTTTTAAATGTTTGTTACCTCGGAACTCTGCCATTTATGAACCGATTTGAAAATCTGTTTTTATTTGAAAGGATATACTTACAGATTGATCCCATTTTAATCAAAATACTGTTCTGATATTAAGATCCATGAGGAATTGAGGGTACTCCTCAAATATTATCATATTAAGTTTAAAATGTATACATACATGTTGATTCAATTCCGATGACAATGTCCTTTTTTTTGGTAAGCATGACCTGATTCTACCCCCTGGGTTTGCTTCCGACGAGGGGACTCCTCAACGGTCAACAGCAAAGACATGAAATGTTGTATACTCATTCAGTTATGATAGTCCGTTCTAAGTTTCATCAAGACAGGACTGCGGCACCCAAGATTGGCTTCCAACGAGAGAACTCATCAACGGTCAACAGTACAGACACAAAATTTTGTATACGCATTTAATTATGATAGCCCGTTCTAAGTACCACCATGATATATAGCTGGTGCACTTATTAAAAAAAATGGAGTAGGTTTTTTTTTTTTTTAATTCTGTGTATTTATTTAATCTCAGAGTCTACACATACTTTTAAAATTAGGCAAATAATATATATTCATTAATATATAGTTTTGGTTAAATTGGATAGATTAATTTTCACTGCTTTTGGTAAGTAAATTTCAAAAATGCTAGTCCAAATTATTAATATCATATATGAAAATATTAATTGTTGTTTATTTACTCTACTACTCTATACGTCTTGCGGACATACAACAAGGAAAACATAATATATCAAGTAATAAGCACATAGAGTGTTCTGTGGTAATAAGCATTTACTTGAAATTGTACGCCCTGTGGGCTACTATAGTAGGGCCAAAATCAACGTGCACCTGGAGTCATAAATCATTAGGCCGGACGACGCGCGTAAGGATGTCCAACAAGTCGACTTGCTTATCGATAATTTACTCAAATCAAATCAAATAATTTATTCTCTTAAAAACTTAAAATATATTTTTAATATTCTTTAAACTTTTATTTCACTTTATTGTTGCATGTATACGTTAGTTTGTATTTACGAATTTTTTTCCTAATAAGTGAGTTTAAAACTAACTAAATCAATTATTACAAATTATTACAAAAATTTTCATCATAATCTATAATATCCATCGATATCTCTTGGCATCTATATCGATCCAACCATCGATCCATCATAGTCCATCGATATTCCATCGATACATCGATAATCCATCGATACTGGTATTATTATTTTTAAAACACGCATCCCCATAGTGCGAGCGAAAGACAGCGAGTGTGAACGAGAGGTCCGGCCTAATGAATTATGACTCTAGGTGCACGTTGATTTTGGCCCTACTATAGTATATCGAACTACTAGTATATCGAACTATTTTGTACCAACATATCTGTACTTCTAACATACAGTTAATATGAGGTTTTCTAATAAGGGCGGGTAGATGTGGAAAGTCTGCGCAATAAAAGAAGCTGTGTGTGAGGTATTACCGAAATTAATTTTTATTTGAAAGGCCTATGTGTGCCATTATGTATGAAATCGTTCAAATGTCCGCGGCGGCACGGATCCGACAGGCCCAATCTTCAATAACTGCCGCATAGATCCGGCTGAATTTGAGCGAAGACCTGGGTTATGCTGGCTTTGGAGACATCGGTCGATTGCGGCTTATTGGCATTGCCATTTTTGGCATGGGTTGTTCTTAAACAAAGTCTCATTCAGTGGTTGATTATTAAAGAAAAAATGGAAAATTAAAGTATACTCATGACATTTCAAAAATAGCAACACATTCACACACACACACACACAAAATTTTTCACACCCTCACATCTCTAACAATATAAATTGCCCATATGTAAACAAGAGTAAAATCAGCTTTTTATTTTTATAACTTTATATTTTGTAGTTAAATTTATTTTATTATTTTTATTACTTAACGATTATTCTGATTTTTTAATGATTATTTCGTTTGATCATAAAATTGTTATTTTAAAATTTAAAATAATATTATATAAAATTGGCGTTTTCCTTGGAACTGTAACTGCCTAGTTAGGAGTGACGCAAAATCATTCTATAAAAATATTTCCTAAATAATTTTTTTGGTAAATAAATAAATAAATAAAAACATGCGACTACAAAAATACCCTAAAGAAAAAGTCTTTAATTGAGAAATATTAATTATCGGGGTAGTTGTGACTCTATAAATTAATTGTAGTAATTTATAATCGGCTTGATAACCATTGATAAATAGCAAATAATCTAATAATGAAAATTGATGATCAAATAAATAGCACAATGTATGTAGCCATAATTATCAACGTAATAATCTTAGTCATGAAAATAGATAATCGTATACTAAAAATACCAAAATTTAAATTAATTGTTAAATCTAGCAAAAAAGCCGCCGTCGATAAAATTAAAATTACGCTCTCTGGCAAAATTAATTATCAGGATTTTTCCATTATTTTAGCTGTCAACTACAACGGGCGAACCCGTCGCCTCATGAAGTTTTAACGATATTAGATCGTTCTCTCCCGTGAGGTGAGCGCAGACGACGCATGACGGGCATATGGCGTAAATGTTTAGCTACGTCATATGCCCGTCAGAGGTCAACGCCTTACGGCGAGGCACCAGGTAAGGTACCCAGCGGCCAGTCTCACCCCCTGACTACCAGTTTGGAAGGATATCTCCATCTGGAGATAACCTTCAGGATACGTCCTGCTTCTGCCTCATGTTTTTATTCTGTGGAGGAATTCTTCGCCTCGTAATAATTTATTTACAATAAACTACTCGAAATTATTAAAATTATACGTAGAAACGGGAAAATAGCGCAGTCTAAGTCGAAATTAAAAGGCTACCTTATTGAGAGAGAATCGTATAATATCAACGAATTCTAATTAGGTGACTGACAATTTCCATTTTGATTTTCTTCATTTAGCTTGACATTTTTGTCATTCTATTGATTAGTAGATTATTATAATTATTTTATTTTAATCTGATTGACTTTATAGTTTTAGGTATATAATAAGATTATGATAATACACAATATTTTACCAAAAAAAACGACGCCAGTTTTTTTATAAGTACAGCAGCCATGTCATGATGAAACTTAGAACGGGCTATCATAACTGAATGTGTATGAATCAACATGTAAATTTTCAACTTCATATAATAATATTTGAAGAGTTCCCTCCATCCCTCATGGATCTCATCACCAGAACAGGATTTTGATAAAATGTTACCAATCTAGATATCCTTTCAAATAAAAAAAGAATTTTCTAAATCGATTCATAAATGACTGAGTTCTAAGGTAACAAACATTAAAAAAAAGATACAACCGAATTGAAATTTAAGATATATATATATATATATATATATATATATATATATATATATATATATATATATAAGCCTCGTCTTTTTTTGAAGTCGGTTAATAAATTAAGTAGGTAGTGTTAGTTTTCAGAAACATTTAGTATTAATTGACTGATATTTTAATTTTAAGCAACTATCTAAGTAGATAGCCGCTTAACCCCTCGCGTACCAGACGGCCCGAAACGTCCAGAATTGATATTTACCGTCGAACCCCAGACGGCCCGAAATGGCCAGGCGAGGCCGACCGCTAATTATGTTAGTACAACTTTGACTAATAATTATGAATAATCTTTATTGCTTTACATAACGACGTTACAAATATCTAATAGCAAATTTCAATAGGAACATAAAACAGGTCTTTTTTAGACGAATCGGTGTGACAGTTTCGGAGTAATCGTTTTATTTCTGAAACGCCATCTTTTTTTTGAGACTCGCGAATTTCTTACGGGCCGTAAGGCACACATTAAAATTCAAACCGCGGGCCTCGAGGGGTTAAATTAAAATAAACGTAATTACAACTACTGATTATGAATACCGATTACGGATTCTATATAAGTATTTTTGTTCATTGAACTGGTTTTGTTCATTGAATTTTAAAATATAATCAAATTATTTAATAGCATAGGTATATCTACTAAAGTATTGCCCACTATTGTCCAAACAATTACTCATAAGGTTTTTGAGACAATTAAAAACTTTTTTTGATTTGATTTGATTGTTATTTTGTCCAAGTTTATAGCAATATCATGATGTTTTCTTATAAAATAATAATTTTTTTTTCTGTTTGTGGTGAAATATTAAATTAATCGTTTGTAAAATTTCTCAGTTCTTGAA
This sequence comes from Micropterix aruncella, assembly GCA_944548615.1. Classification (NCBI taxonomy): domain Eukaryota; kingdom Metazoa; phylum Arthropoda; class Insecta; order Lepidoptera; family Micropterigidae; genus Micropterix; species Micropterix aruncella. Next base: position 2,148,011 of record OX155962.1, read on the forward strand.
TATACAACACAATAAAATTATCTTACGCTATAAATAGCCTTCTTCGGGGTTACATACTTCGCCAAGAGTATAAACGCGTAACAACTAAAACCAGTTACACGTTTTCTGACAGGTTCTCTCTCATTAGTAATCTTCTGGTACATTAAGTGCCCACGAGGAGACGTCTGACTAGCTATTAGTCAAAAACAGGTCACGTACAAAGACAGAGACGCATTGTATCAGGGAGCTGCTATCGGCACTTCCGAGGTGTCATCTACAATGGGCGAACCCGTCACCCCAGTTGGGCTGGGTCTACTACAACGGGCGAATCCGTCACCACAAGCTGGTATAACAATATGTGATCGTTCTTTCAATCGTGGGATGATCGTAGAAGACTTAGAGAATGGACAATCCACTATCTAGCTCCACTAACTAGCCCGCGAGAGACCTACCCATACCGCCCCACTAGCCTCGAATACCATTAATTCAAAGCTGGTGCAAAACTGCGTATCACTACTGAATTACCTGAGCGAAAAGAATTTGAGTGGAGAGTTAATGGGCCCTTGCTGAGTTGGCCACGAAGACCCATTCTGTTCAGGGTTGGTCACACTCACGGGTCAACACCTATACGACGGCCTCCACGCATCAAGTGCGAGCCTGGGTAGGACTCTGGCCTTATGGTCAGTTTCCCCTAGGAATCAACCTTCTGGCGCTCCTGGACGGTCTTCGCACGGTGCGGCTTACGCCGTACGGTGCGAAGACCGTCCAGGAGACGGTCTTAGAGTCTAAGAGACTGTGCACTCTGACTAACAGTCGGGGGAGTCAGGAAGCAGTACTGTTTCCTATAGAGCGGGGGTGGTTGCGGACCTTAAGGCGACTGCTCTTGAAATGACCATCGGCCATCCGATCCTGGGTGAACAGCCGGGCAAATGACGCTGTGGTCCGCGATAGATTCGGTAATCACCGTTTCACCGTTTCGTAAGGGAGAGGACCGCGTAAGTGACCTCGAACTCGTAACCAATCGAGAGACCGGAGTAATCTGGTCACAATTGGAAGTAAGGGCGTGAGTGTAGGCCCGCTGAGTAACATTCATGGCTTGGCCTCTTACGGGCTTGTGGCGTAAAGTAAAGTAAAGTAAATTTATTATTTTCAAAAACCCGATCTGGGTATAGAAATTACATATCAAATAAAATTGGTATTTCTACAAATAAAATTACATTTAAAATTACTCATAAAATTATAAAAAAGTATATAAAATACTAATAATTGAAAAAAAACAAAGAAATTCAAAAATAACAAAGACATAAAAACTAGAAAAATAAAAAACAACAGAAATAATGAAAAAAATGAAAAAACATAGAGAATCAGCAATTCAATAAGAAAAATATATGAAAACTAGAAAAATAGAAAGCATTCAAAGAGTTCTACATAAACTACATTTAATAAGGATCAAACTATCGATCAACAATCAAGAAATAGAAAAATGCATCGACTCTCCAAAGAACAAAAAATCAACTGGTCTCGATGATATAGGTACCTGTTAGCGTAATTGAAATCCATAAACGTGTACTGGCACCTTGTCTAACATATCTTTACAATTTAAGCTTTTCAGAGGGAACATTTCCAGATTGTCATAAAGTAGCCAAGATTACCCCGATATATAAAAATGGGTGATCCCACGAGCGTAGAAAGTACGGTGGACTGTTTAGGCCTCAAGTCTTCTGCGCTCACTCCAGGGAGATAGAACGACTAATCGTTAAAACTTCCTGAGGTGACGGGCTCGCCCGCTGTAGTCGACAACCCAAGTTGAGCGAAAGAATAGGGTAATTCTAAGATAGGGTTTCGGCCATGCAAGAATCGAGGGAAATGAAAAAGCAGACGAACTTACTAAGACGAGAGTAAAAGGAACTTTATACGGCCCCGAACCTTTCTGTGGCGTACCAGAAAGCCTTGCAAACCTAATGCTTAAACAAATATGTTTTGAACAATCCGTCAACTACTGGAACATCACGCCAGGTTTGAATCATTCCAAAGCGCTAATTAAGGCTTACGACCGAAATACTACTCATGAGGCCTTATTGCTAAATAGGAACAATCTACGCATACTGGTGAGGGCGCTCACGGGTCATTGCGGCCTGAACAAATACATGTACAACTTCAAGCTCCGGGACACGAAAATGTGCAGGTTTTGCCAAGAGGCAGAGGAAACTCCCCTGCGTCTAATGTGCGAGTGTGGTCCGCTGATGCGTAAAAGATACACGCAATTGGGTGGTCATTACCTCCAACCTGAGGAGGTAAAAAAAATCGCCAGGTTTGAACTTTAACAAATGGCGAACACAATAAATCAGCAAAGGTCGGAGTGTCACAAGGCTCATAAAGAGCCTTGTAACACTCCGTACCTTGCCTTGTAGCACTCCATCATACATTAGAAAAGCCACAAACAAGAACAAAAAAAATATATATAATACCCTACCGGGACCGGGTAGTTAGCCGGGTAGTTAGTAGGTAATCTAAGCACTTGTCTCTTGCTGACTCGTGTGAACAGCCGCTTCAATTGTTTAGTGAAAATTTTAAATGGCAAGTGACACATGTTTCTCTCTGTTTACGTGACATTTGCTAGGTTTATTTTGTGATTTTGGCGACAGAAAGGGAGACTTCCGAAACAACTATAAAATTCATCCAGGAATTTAAATGGTATGAAAACAAGTACTAAATATAAAAGAAATAAAAAACACGACTTTTTTTATTAAATATTTGTCGTTTTTATATATATCCATATATGTAATTTACATGTATATTTCAATCAAACCTTTCATTTGACACAAAACACGATATATTTATGTCAATTTATTGGTATTTGGAGATTTGGACATATAGACAACTATTTACTAGATATTTAGACAGTTATGGTACCTTGTGACACTCATGGTGACATATCGATTCTAACTATACCACATACTTCTAAATCGGTTCAAGCGTTTAGATGTTATAGTGGAATACAGAAACCGAAAACATACATAGATGAACCCTGATCACATTACACTCTTTTTTTGTTGAGCAGTCTTGTAAAAGTGCAAATTTTCTCAATTCTACCTATGGCCGAAAATGGTTATCCGACGCTAGAATTAGTGGAATCATATTAATTTATTAAATCAAAAATAATATTGATCTTTATAAAAACGTGGCACATTTAACTTTATCGCGAATCCGAAGCGAAAAATCGACCATATAAACAAATTAATCGATTATTTTATCGACAACGATACATGATTCGTTCCATGCTACAACAGTGCGACCCTGGCACATGATATTGACATTTGGCGGTTGATAATGTACTTAACTGGTCGCAAGTTGTTTGGAAATTCCCTGTGTATTTACGTCTGTCATGCGTTAGGAATTTATTGTAGTCTTTTTATATTTTAGCCATATTGAAACCGGTGAAAGCCATATTGAAACCATATTGACCGTGTTTTCATTTGTTTAACTTTCTAGATGTTACTTTTAACTTTTAATAGTAATAACAAAACCGGTCAAGAGCTAGTTTGACTCGCGCATGGAGAATCCGCATAGGGGTTCTTTTTATGAAATATTTTCAATATAACTTGACTATAAATGGAGGTTTAAATTTGCGTTGTTATAAATAGGCTGATAATAGAAGATTAGCATTGATAATGATATTTTTTAAAAACAAAAAATGCACAGAATGTATAAGTTGTATAATGTATAAGTGTAAATCCACAGAATGTACTGCTCTTCAATAGAAATAGCATTGTGACTTTTTCGATTGCCACGTTTCAAAACGAACGCACCCAGAAATAGAGTAGGTACCCAATGTGTAACGCTGCAGTGATCTTCATAATACCATTGATTTTATAGTGTAATTATAAAATCAATGATAATACCCATTCATGGCCCATCCGCGTTCAATGTATTCCATCTCTTTCCGTTCCGTGGCGTAGCAGAGGGCATCTCGCTCGCACGCGTCCCGCGCTAATGTCATCTAGGGCTCGATTGCGTTTCTCCGTGAACTAAAATCGGAAATTAGTTCGTGTGAACGAGACAGAGCAATACGCTAGAGCGGAATGTGAAATGAACGGTTGTCACTTTTTCGCATTAAAACTACCCACCAAAGATAAAGCATCTGAATCTAACACCGCACGAAATGTGTTCAAATTTATTCGGACGAGTGTAAGTTCGACAGGTAGTTTTTATCGACAATCGTTCGTTTCATATTCCTGCTCTATCTCGTTCGCTTGAACTAATTTTAGTTTTAGTTCACAAAGAAACGCAATCGGCCCATAATGTACGTTTTTTATTTTTTTACGGAAACATGGCTCAAAGTCCTGTTTATCGTTGTTATACAGAATTCTTTTTTTATTGAATAAATGGCAAGATACAAATTCCTGCAGCATTAAAAAATATTCGACATTGTACTAGTAGCAAAAAAGAAAGCCTACTGCAGAATCTTGATCACTACGTCAACGCCGCCTAACTAGGCCTAGGCCTGTACTGCGTAGCAGAAAATTATTTTACATTTGCACACGTTTGGTTTCAATAAAAAAAAACAATTTATTTGTTTGTTTGTTTCTATTTTTTATTGTGACATTTCACAATGGGCGGGTTTATTACCACACGACAATTTCTTACTACCAACCCTACTAAGAAGTGTTTATATGAGTGTGTGCTTGTAACATGGGTGTAAGTGTGTATCTTGTTGTGTCTTGTCTTAGGTGGTGAACGGTTTTGTGCAGCTTGGGCCACAAGATCCATTTTGTTCTCGGATCGGCTAAACTCATGATTCAGCTCCTATTCAGAAGCCTCCTCGAGTGGAAGGCTCGGGTAAGACTCTCAGGTAAGCTACTCCCGGTAAGGTGTCTCAGGCCTCAGAGCTGGTCGACCGGTTTCTCCCGGCGGGATTGCATCCCGGCGCCACTGGAAGGTTTGCGCACCGGTCGGCGAAGCCGATCGGCTGTGCATTCTGACTAATTTCTGAAGGGGTCTGGAGACTATGGAAATATACTGTTTCCTAAGCAGCGGGGGTGGATGTTGACCTGTTGTCATGCCACTCTTGAAATGACCTTGTGCCACTCGGTCCCGTGTGGCACTAAGGGCAAGAACGCCTAGGTCCGCGATAAATTCAAACTGAATTACCGCTGTAATACAACAGGTAGAGGTCGTGTAAGCGACTTTGGACCCGTAACCAGTCGGGAGGACGGAGGTATCCTGAAGGTTAATTCCAGACGGAGACATCCTGCCAAAACTGGTAGTAAGGGGGCGAGGCTGCCCGCTGGTTACCTTTCCCGGTGCCTCGCTGTAATGCGTTGGCCTCTGACGGGCAGGTGGCGGAGTTTGACGGTGGATTGTTTTGTCCTAAGTCTTCTGCGCTCACCTCACGGGAGACAGAACGTTACATTTCGTTAATACTTCCTGAGATGACGGGTTCGTCCGTTGTAGTTGACAACTCTAGTTGTGTGTCTTGCTATTGCATTCGATCGACAGAATTCAAATGAAAATCCGTTAATTTTATCCTGCTCCGTGATTTTATCCCAACGGAAAATGGTAACCCAGCCGGGAATCGAACCAGAAATCTTACAATCCAAGATCAGGCGAACCTAAAAACTGTGCCACCGCGCCGTGAAATTTAACGACTTATAAGTATTTAAAAAATCATGAAATATCATTTAGAAAGATAGATTTAAGATGGAATTAAGGTTAAAGAATTATTATAAAATAGTCAAAAGTATTTCAGATTATTAAATATCTGAATTATAATACCAAAATTATCTAAAAAAAGTATTTGTTTGAGTAAAAATATTAAAATGTAATCAAATTAAAAATAAAAACATAAATACCCAAAAAATAATGTATTCGCCAGAATTAAAAAATGCAATATATTAATATACAAAATATGTTTTGAAATACGATAAATATAATTAAAATTATTATCTGCTAAATAAATAAACATCGAAATCATAATGACAAGACTTATATCGCAATATCTGTCTATCAACTGACACTATCAACTGACAAGACTTATATCGCATAATCTGTTATGGAGCAAATGAATGATGTAAAGTGTAAGATATGATTTTTTTCTTACCAGGTAAGGCAGCCTCAAAATCTTGGCATCAAGTTCGGGCGATTCGTGATAGTAAAACTTGTCCGACTGGTACATCATCGGTATGCTGACTTGCCTCGCAGAGTTGAGGTAGAAATTTTTATTTTCAGTCTGGTTGAGTGGGAACTGATGTCTCCACTTGCCCTTGAAGTAGATCGTTGTGAGGATCAACATCACCGCATCGTCGATATCATCTGGACACAGATATGGTGTATACACCGTGAGTTTTTTATTAGCAGAAGAAATTTGATAAACAACTTGAAGAAAAAAAACAACAAGAAAATGTTTTTGAAAAGAGTTTTTTTAATTTGAAAAACGTTAAAAAAAACTTTTTTTTAGCTTTTTTTAATTTATTTTCGTTTAAAAATTTATATTTGCTTGTAATGTGTCACCCACTTCAAGGATGCCTTGTTTCGAGCAAAATTTAGAATTCGAGTTTGCACCGGATCTCTACGTTACGAGATCCTGGGAATACAAAAAAGTGATTTTTGGAAAATATATATGTGTGTGTGTGTACCCATTGTATCTTAGAAACTATACGACCTATTAGGACCAAAATATGCTTAGAAATAGTTCTGATCTAAAGCCGAGATTTCAAAAGCTGGTGAGTGATATCCGTCATTTTGTTTCAAAATAGCACTTGAAAATATCCTTGCTTACGTCACTTTCAAAATCTTCAGCGGGTTTTGAAATAAACATGTTATAATCTGCAAATGTTATAATCTTCATACCATCGTTATTACTATTGCTAGAATGGAAAACAAAGTATCTTTCCGGGTAACTGAGAAAAATATAACGATGTAATACACGGAAATATACACGGTTGAATCTTTTTTTTGTTATTTCAGGCCATTCATTGCATATTTCGATTTTTTAATATCGAAAGATTATTAGTATTTTGTTTCTTTGTGATTTAATTTTATTGTGATTATTGCCATTTGCTAGATATTGTAGGTGGAATAATATTGTTAGTTAATTGGTGATTACAAACTTATAAAATAAGTAAAATAGTCCATCTGTTGCGATAACAGGTAATTAAGAGAGATAATGCCATGCATTATCATCATAAATGTAACAGAATAATTCAGACAATAAATATATTTCTATTTTTATTTCTATTTATACCGTCTGTATACTGTAATAACACTATAAAATCGGTGCCTCCTGTTATACATACTAGCGTCACAGTTTACCAAGAGAACAGTAGACGCACTCTCAAGCGATAGGGGATTTCGGGGATAGGGTGCGAGGAAAGTGAGCAGAGAGTTACGTCTCGACGAACGCCATTGGTAAGCGATAGGGGGAACTCCGGAACGCCGGGCGGCACCTAGCGTCGGACACTAATAGTATCTCGATAAGTCGCTGCGCGATCGATACAAAAGGGTGCGGGGAAGCGTATGATTTTCCTTTTCATACATCTCCGACGCTAAGTGCCTTCCGGCATTAGGGGACTTCCCCCTATGCTCTTGCGAGAGTCGGCGAATTTCTCAAAAGGTTTAAGCATCTGCGTTGGCGGAGTAGTAGACATGTGGCGGTCATATACGAGTCTGGTTTGCTTTACTTATACTGTGCTAGCGTGGTCAGACAGACAAAAAGACAAACTTTTACCTTCCGATACAAGATTCTCAATGTGTCCCTTGGTGGCTGACGCAACCCAAGCGTTGACCTCCGCGGCGCTTTGGACAGGGTTGTTGAAGTCTAAGTTCTTGATGTCGGTTTTGTACCATGCTTGGGCTATGGACATAAACTTCTGTCTCGGGACCACGGTTTTGTCGAGGTAGAGTCTGCTGCCCAATTCTACAGTGTAATCACGAGATGGAGTCTGCATGAGAGAGAAAATGAAAGCTATTAAGACTTGTGAAATGAGGTTTACAAGTATAAACCTACGATTACACTAAAAAAGTATTACTGTAATTTTATTTACTTATTTATTTATCTACTAAAGTTAAGCAAGGGATACACATTACTGGATCATTGCAAAGTATTCGTTCTTGGAACAGTAGTAGAGCAAGTAAATATATTAAAAATATTAAAAAACACGACTGCCGTTACAGAAAGTGAACTATTGCATTTATATTTATTTTGATTATAGTTTTTTTATGAAATATTTGTCGTTTATGTATTTAACCGTATAGATATATAGATATACAAGTATATTTCCAGAATGTATTCCATCATACCTTTTATTTGATAACAAACACGATATATTTATCTTAATTTATTGATATTTGGACATTTAGACAACTATTTAATTGACATTTGGACAGTTAATGTACCCTATAATACTCAGGATGACATAACGATTCAAACAACACCAAACACCTAAATTGGTTCAAGCGTTTAGAAGTTATGGTGAAATGAAGAAACAGAAAACATGCATAGATGAAGGCTGGCATACCAGAAAATTGTTTTACCTGAGCACATGTTTGGTTATAATTTAAAAAGAAAAAACAAAATATATCATGTTATGTACTTATAAGTATTTAAAATATCATTTAGAAAAATAGATTTAAGATGTCATTTAGCAGTCAAAAGTGTTTAAAATTTATAAATATCTGAAATATATTTTCAAAATTATCCTTATAAGTGTTGGTAAAAATATTAAAATATAGCCAAAATTAAAAATAAAACCATCTAAAATATTACGAAATCGTTACAAATCTTACCGATAACGATTTAAGGAGATCGGAGAATTTAGTCCTTGTCTCAACCCTTTCTGCCGGGTAGTTGAGGACGTCCAGAATTTCTTGACGCGTAGCTCCAGTCGCAGCTTCTCCCAATATGGCCAGAGCAGTCTTTAGGTTGAAGGGGGATATCAGGATGTTGTCGTGTTCTTCGGTTTCGGCGACGCGCTGCGAAGAAGAGGAAAAGTAAATCACTTTTCGTTTTTTTCTATAAAATTAAATATCAGTTATAGGCCAATACCAACTTTCTTTCTTTCCTTTCTTTTTTTAAACTTTTTCTTCTCTTTTTTATAGTTTCATTCTATTTGTCTCACTCTATTTAACGAATTGAGATAATTTTTTTTGAGGCAATTTAGTTTTATGAGCATCTTACTAAACATCTAAATACTTTATTTGTATTATTAGAGCCCTGTCCACCCTAGAACGGTTAGTGCCAGTTGGGTGACAGAATCGAATAAGCATAAGATTAAGGTTTTGCCATTCGGTTCCTATTATTTATGAAAACAAATCAATGTTCTGTAGAAATTAATTTCCAAAGTAATAAATAAAAACAACATCTAAGATTAGTTAGTTTTATCAACCTGATGAAAATGGATTTTACATAAGCATTGCCTACCCAGTCGTAAAACCTTACTAAACCTAAGATAAAAACGAATTTACCGCGTCAAGTTTCAGCACCCGATGTTTCAGCGAAGATGCAACCTTCGTTGTCCAGAGTAGAAACAGAGTCTACTGTGGACAACGGCGGCTGCAACATCGCCGAAACGTCGGTTTTTACAAACTTTACGCCGTAGATTCCTTTTTATCTCATTTATAATATCATACAGCCGCCATAGTCTTCGATTCCTTCTACTAAACATAATTCAATTAATCTATATTATATTATTGTTATTATTATTATTATTTCTGTAGATTTACAGCCGTAACTTCATACATCACATATATGTTCTACTTTAATAACTAATATTTTATTTTATTCATCCCAGATGCACTAATATAAGTGCAACCTTCATAGGCCCACTCAAAACATACCTGCCTACTTCCCGGGAAAGCTTTGGGGTGATTTTTTAATTTTTAAAGTCGAACAGTGACTATACGAGTTATTTATGTCTGTATGTCTAACTGAATCGGTCATTTAAAAAAGGGCATTTGGGGCAAGAAATATATTTTCAGGAGACATAAAAACCGTTTCTAGCCTTAAGTAATTGTTAACAAAAAATATAAAATAAAAACATGCTAAATTTGTTTAGTTTAATTTTGCACTATGTATATTTTTATATTGTTCAATTAATTAGTAATTCATTATTTATTATCTGAAAAATATGCCCTTTTCAAAATGACTGTAATCTTCATACAGCTTATCTGACTTCTGACGTCTGATGCTGCGTACAGACTGACGAAAGGTAACTCGCATCTGTTTCCGGCGTGAGCGCGAACGTAGCGTCAGTCTGCTGAGAACACGCGAAGAGAATGGAGTGTGACGACCAATTTTGTGGATTCCATAAAATTTCTCGTGTTCTGTACGCCTCGATTAATTGTATGGCGATTAATTGTAAGGCTTTTCACTCCACGATTCGACCGTATCTTTATCTATACCTGATTCAGTGCATGTTTGCGCGCGTCTCAACACAACCCGTCCACACTGGCGCTCTGAGCACATTGCGCGTCCCTTTGTGTTCGTTCGAAAAACCGACAAATCACGGATCGCTCCGCGCGCGACTTGAAACGCTCAAAGCGTGCGCATGAAATCGCACTAGGCGTCCAGACTATGAGAATTTGTGTCAAAGTGTGTTACATTGCAAGATACATTGCACTAATGTGGACGGCAAATTCTTTCATTTCATGTTACCTTTCGTCAGTCTGTACACAGCATTACAAAACGTGAAGTATCAGTGAAAGATTTTAAGTCTCGAACAGCCTCTATATTTCCTGTAAACATTGCCAAAAAATAGCGGCCATATCGATATCGATAAATAAAAGTACCAAATTAACTCTCGTATATCTTCGTAACTAAAATAGATACAGGTACTATTTTCAATTTGAACATGCGTTAAGGAGTAAAGAATAGATTTCAGTTACAAAAATAAAGTAATTTCCGAAAAAGTGCCCTTTATGCCTTTTTCGAAATGACAGATTAAATTATATCATTGTTACAATAAAAAAAAAAAAAAAATACATCAGTTATTTTCAAAAACTGTAATCTTTTATAAACCTGCCTGCGGCGGAGGAATACCACCTTCTCCACAACCCCCAGGTAAAACTTTGGCACTGGCAAGAGAATGGATAGAACCTATAGGTAGTTGTCATGGCTAAAACCATTCATAAAATGCAACTTTTTATCGGTTAATTACAACATTTTATCGACTATTTAACATATCACTTTTTTATAAACTTGAATCCTAAAATCCTTGACTTACGTCATCGTTACGAAAACTAGTTATTTATGCAATCATTGGATTCTACTGACATTTTAAACCATTATTAACTCTATCAGATTTATAGACTCTGACATTGAACCAACGATCACGGTCGATTTAATCAATAAATAAACTACACTAAAAATTAAAACAGGCATGATACAATTTCATATAATTGCGATAGCGCCGCCCTACCAGCAAACCAATTGACCCAAATATGTACATCAAAAATAGGATTTGCTCAAAACAATTTTAGGTCATTTAGAACCAATAGAACGAAAACAAAATCGGTTGTGTCACCCCGAGCTCCTCCCCCCCTCCCCCCCCCCCTCCCCCCCGCCCGCGATAAACCCCTCAAACTCTTCTTCCCTAACCCCCTTCCAGGTTCCCCCTAAATCCCCCACCCCACCAAACAAACCACTCTTTCCCCAAACCGCCAACCCCCAAACAATTAACTCCCCCCCCAAACCTCCGCCCGCAAACCTGCAACCCGAAACCCCACCCCTCCAAAACTCCTTTTGCATCCTAAGCACTTGGGTATATAGGAAACCACTCAATATATAGAAATAGAAAGGCGGAATAGAAACTCACGAAAGAAGAAGAATATCGAAAGAAGAAGATATTCTCGTCCGGAGCTTTATACATCCTGAGTACTTGGTTATCTTTTTCAAAGCACTCGTGATAAGGCGGAATAGGACCCCCCCCCTCATTCAACAGACCCCCCCCCCCCACCGATAGTGGTTGATTATGATAGCAAATCTAGTATAGTATTTTTGTAGTATTTCCGTGGTATTAAAATGGCTATTTTCCAATATGGTTCGTTTCCCGGCTAGCCTCGGACGGCTCGACTTTATGATTGTATAAGAGATGTTGCAACCAAAATTTACCAATATGGTTTCGGCCCCACGTATCTGTGTACCCAGTTTCAAGTCTCTAAGTCCAATATTTCGAGATTGAAGTATGACTATTAGCGCCCCCCTGGTGGACCGATTTCTTTTCAACTCTTGCTATGACCAAATGATACCTGCGAGCCAAATTTCAGCTCAATCGGATGAAACTTTTGGACCTAGCGTCCAAAAGTTAGGAATACATACAGACAGGACAGACACACATGCCCACAGAAGTGCGTTCACAATACTTTCCTCAACCAGGAAAGTAAAAGTAATAAGGATTATAATGTAGTTGACTTGTATTTAATGCTCCTTTATTTTTCGACATAGTCATTTTTTAGGTTTATACTCTTGATATATCTTTTTTCTAAACATAAAATACCCTTCCTAAAAAACTGTTCATCACGATCGCCTAATGTTAACAAGTAAATATATTTAAAAGAATAAAAACACGACTACTGTTACAGAAATTTAACTATTGTATTTATAATTACTTTTATTGCTGTTTTTTTATGAAAGTTTCTTATTTTATGTAATTATCCTTATACATAGATGTATATTTCCGGAATGTACTCAATCAGACCTATCATATGACACTAAACACGATATATTTTTGTTAATTTATTGACATTCGGACATTTAGACAAGCATTTTTTGATATTTGGACAGTTTAGGTACCCTACGACAGAAGCGTTCAGAAGTTTTATAGTGGAATAAAAAAATTTGGGTTTTGTCATTAATACATACCGGATTTGTTCCCAGCACAATTGCGAAGTTTTATAATTTTGCAAAATGTAAGATTGGAATAAATTCGTAAGAAAAAAAAGTTATTTTAAAATCGGTAATATTTTGTGGAGTGTAATAATTAAACACTTTGTATAATTTATTTTGCTACATTATTATTCCAAATATATGTCATGGTCACTACGCAAACCAGATCGATTCCTGACGGCCGCGAAGAGGAAGAATGAAAAAAACTAAACTATTAAATAATGAATATCAACACGCATCGCTTAACACGGCGATTTATAACGCTGCTTTCTCCTTATATGAGAGCAAGGGGTCGCGGCACGTACCCTTTGACGCTCGGGAGAACAAAACGATTCTAACAATACGACACACTTTTAAATCGGTTCAAGCGCTTAGAAATTATGGTGAAATGATTAAACGGAAAACATACATGAATCGACATACGGTATACTTGGATGATGACATACGGTATACTTGGATGGGGAGCTTGCGGAAAAACCCTCCTCCAGAAAGTGAACGTTGTCCAAAAGGCAATAATTAGAATCATGTTAAGGAAGCCTAGGCGTTACCCTTCTGACGACCTGTATGTTGAGGCACAATTGCTTGATTTGAGGCAGTTGTATTGCCTCAAAGCAATAATTCATCTTAAAAACAACAGTGAAGACGAATATTGTGTTTCTCCGGAAAACAGGGAGAGATCAGGTCGTTATAAGGGAAACTTTGAAGTGCCGAAACGTCTAACGTCTTTTGGACAACGTCATTACAGCTTTCTTGCTCCAAGAATGGTTAATATCATGAGTAAAGAGAACATATTGGAAATTAGCAGCAAACAACAAAAATATCACCTTACATCATGGTTAATAAACCTTGGTAGGAGAGAGACGGAGAAAACATTCATCACAATTTTAAAATAAATAAATATATTTATTTTATATATTTATTTTTATTAATTCTTATATATTATTAGTTATTATTATAAATGATTATTTATTATTGCTATTATATATTTTTATTATTATTATTTAGTATTACTTGTCTATAGTTCTAATATTATTTTGGTGTAGTGAGAATTTCATTTTAACTTGATTTGATTCAATTTTTTTATTTTTAGTTTGGAATTTAACTTGATTTGATTCAATATTTTTATTTTTAGTATGTATTTTTTAATCATTTGTATTGGTGTTCTCCTTAGAACAGGCTCTGCCTAGTTAGGAGCAACACAATCTATGTTAAGTGCTAACGGTGTAATTTTTTTTGTGGACCAATAAATAAAATAAATAAAATCCTGAACACATATCTTTCCTTTTGGGCAGTCGTGTAAAAACTCTTGTACTGCGGTACTATCTTTAAATTTTCGACACCATTTTAAAATTTTCGTCATCATAAAAAACGTGCACTACCTATCAACAACTTCATTTCTTCAACAATAAAACGAACCGTGACACGTCGGTCCGCCAAAACAATTTTTACAACATTTTTACAAGCTTTTATTACCTTGCAATGTTTGTTAGTTAGTTTGTTTAGGTCAAATCTTACAAGCTGAATTAGAACCACTTCCTCTTATCCTATCAAGTTGAAAGTTTACATATTGGTTCAGTTCCGATGGTAATGGATTTTTTTAGTGAGCATGACCACATTCTATATTCAGGATCCAGCTCCCGACGAGGATACTCTTCCACGGTCAACAGCACAGACACACAATTGTGTATACGAATTCAAGTATGACAGCCCGTTCTAAATATTACAATGGCATGGCTGCTGCACCCAGAGTTGGCTTTCAACGAGGGGACTCCTCAACGATCAACAACACAAACACGAAATTCTGTATAGCATTCAATTATGACAGCCCGTTCTAAGTTCCACTATGACATGGCTGCTGCACCCAGAATTTGCTCGGGACAGACCATCTTAATAAAAGCTTGTTTAAAAAAATGTGTCTTTACTATTAACTTATATTTTTAATCATTAGTTCAGTAACTGCCGTCGTAGAGGGTCCTCGTTAGTTGAAGTTCATGCACGCCTAAACTCAGCACAGTAACGTGCAATCGTAGAATGTGTGGAATCACTCGTAAGTCTTCGGCGTTTATATACCAGTTTTAAATGTATGCTAGACAGAACCTCGCAGAAACTGCAATTATTTTGGACATTCATTGGCACCATACCCGCGGTAGCACCCTTTTATGCATACCCCTAATACAACTGGCAAAAGTACAGAAAAGCTACTTATACCTAAGCATTAAATTCTATAATGTACTCCCGGGATGCCACGGTTAAACAGCTGGAGGCCTTTTAAAAAAAAACATCAAGGACATGCTGATAGCCAACCATTTCTATGATCTGGAATAATTTGAGAGACTTTTCAAATATTGTGTTCATAGAAATGACTTGTGTTCATTTAAATGAATGAAAAGTAGAGCCTTATTTTCTGTTCATTTTATTTGGTTTTATATTTGTAGTTTTAGTTTTAAATGAATTCTTTTAATTCTTCTTTATTGTGAACTGTAAGTAGGTCGTACAAAATGGATAGGTACTATTATATGTGCTATACAGTTTACCAATCAGGCGTACAATATGTATTTTCTATAATTAAATATGTTCATTTCGCAGTTGAAGGAAAACAAATCCGAAAATATTACGTTTTAGACATAGGTATTAACAAAATAATAATTAAATCTACAAATTTAGTAAATTTCCATTACTATATATTAATCAAATGTCACTTTGTTTTTAAATTAAAATATCAATCTGGAATTATTAGGCTGTCTACGGTTTGTCAGATTTATAGCTAGAATTAAATATAAATGTTTAAAGTTAAAATTGTGGGAGAATTACAATAAAAATATGTTATATTATTTATTTGTCATTATCGTTTAAAAAGTCATTCACGCTGTAATAGCATTTATTTTTGAGCCAGTGCTTTAATGTCTGTTTGAATCCTGGTTGTTGCATTGATTTGATGTTGTTGCATTGATTGAATGGCCTAGCTTTGGTTGTTGCATTGATTGAATGGCCTAGCTTTGATTTGATTATGTAACATTTTACTAACAACCTGATAGAATATTACGATAAATAAGTTTTACTGCGTATCTATTCGAATTATTAACTATTTCAATTATTATGCCTCTATTTTGATTATTTTTATTTATATTTATATTTTCACAATCTAGTAGTTAATTACTTGAACACCTATGTATATTAAATAAAGAGTAGTAACGAGACTTACTACCTAACATTTTGACACTTCCAAGGGCGGTTTTTAGCCATCAATTGGACACGACGAACATGTAAAGGAGGGTATCCATTACGTTCGCGCATCGACTCTGCTCCGCGCACCTGCAACTGCTCAAATGGAGACAGTGCGCGCATCAACTCCAGAACAATGAGTGCTCCGCAGTTTTCATTCGAACATTGAGCGAACATGTCATAGCCAGAATATATTTTTAAATTTCTCGTCTTTGGGATCCCACAGCACTGTATAATTTCTGTACTCCTCGGTTAGAGCTAGACATTTCTCCTCGGCCCACTCCATAGCGATGGATTCGCGTTTACTCAACGTCGAAAGTGATGCGCGAGACGTATCCACCAACGTCTCACTTTGCTCGCGTCCACGAAAGCACTGCGCATCACTTTTTGTTCGCACATTTACCGTGTATATTTGTAGATATGAGAATCCAAAATGTAGGTATGTTTCCACATACCTACATTTTGGATCCACATAGGAACTATTCACACAACCAATGAACCACATAGTTTGAGGAACACAAGGAACCACATACTTCGAGGAACTAACTCCTCCTTCCGTAGGAGTTTGTTCCTCAAACAAGAACTGCGAGGGGCTCGGCCATAAAACAGTGGTACCAAATTATCGCTTTACAATAACTCCATACTCGAATTTAGTAGTTTTGAGATAAACGCGTTTTAATGTTTTTTTAAAGTTTCAACTCGACCACGCGTAAAATATTTGCTAGTTTTCACCCTCTGCAAACACTCGGAAAATTTCTTCCTATGGACACAAAAAAACCTCTTGCACAGTCTCTCCTCTTACCTTTCCTTGACTATGCAGATGTGGCTTATCTCGATTTATCAGAGAAACTGCTCAACAAACTTGAACGTTTGCAAAATGTATGCATACGATTCATCTTCGGTCTACGTAAGTATGATCACGTGTCCGACTATAGGGCACAGTTAAAGTGGTTGCCAGTACGCCAAAGAAGAAATGTTCATATACTTGCTCTCCTATATCGTGTACTCTCCCAATTAATACCATCCTATCTCCACGAGCTTTTTGAACGTACTTCGGTCAGCCTCTGACAGTTTATCAAAAATTCCGAGTCATAATAGTGATTTCTATTCCTATTCTTTCTGTGTCCATGGTGCAAGACTCTGGAACGATCTCCCAACAAATATACGAAACTCGCCTTCTTCACCATCGTTTAAGACTCGCCGTAAGGATTACTACCTTTCTAAGAAGTAACCAGTACTTCCCTTTCTCTCCTTTTCCTCTCCCAATTTCCTCTCCTCGGGCATTATTAGTTTTAAATTCTTCCACTTGTCTGTATGTTATGTAATAATCTTTATTTTCACAATGCGCGCATGTACCACTGTGTTCAGGTTAGTTGTATGACATTGCCATGTGGCAATAAGCTCGCCTTTTTGTATACGAATTAAGTGCAAATAAAGAGTTTATTATTATTATTATTATTATTATTACTATTTTTGATCTACAGAAACTAATATGTAAGTGGACCTAAATACTAACCTAAAACTACATAACGATGGCTTAATCTGCAAATGTGCTAACTCCACTTTTCATCAAAATAACGTTTTTTTTTTTAAAATGTAGCAAATTTGCTTATCTATATACAGAAAAATTAAACAACTCCCTAAATTAAAAGGAAGTGCTCTAAAAACGACGCACAAAAATCAACTAACTCCATATAATACGATCCACGATACGGTAAATGTGGTAACTCCATTCAGCGGCGCCATTTTGTATTGGAAATGTCAACCGATACGCGTGTCTCCCGCTTTCCGTGGTTTTAATGTAAAAAAAAACGTGTTTTTATGACAAATTGACTATTTTGTGATTTGCTGCAATGTCTAGTAAGTGTATTTGTCAATTTATTGTTATATTTTTCGCAGAATACTTGACATTTGAAGCATATTCGATCGATAAACTTTGCGCATGGAGTTAGCACTTTTTTCGAGTGACATTCCGATAGAAAAAAACGGAGTTATCACTTTTTAATAATATAGTTATTAACTTTCTTTTTGATAATTGAAATGTTGTTGATCGTTATTTTGTATCTTATAAAATATTTGTGTTTAATAAACTTACAGGTATGTCACGAGGCAGACAAATTGTAAATTTAAGCCTTGAGAATGATACAATGGATGACATAAACCAACTTACTGAACTCACGCCCAGTATGTTAGAGGACATGCCAATTTTATTTGAGGACAATTTGGATATAATTAATTGCTCTACATACATTCAAGAAGTGACTAACGAGGAGTGTTTCCCATTCCAAAAAAAATGTGAAATTAATATTACAATAAATCATGAAGCACATTCGAATAATGCTGTTACGCAATATCTAGAAATAGCTTCGACATCTGTTCCAATAATATCCACAGGCGATATTTTAAGTGAACCTATTGGTCTCAGCGGAAATATTTCCGATGATGAAGAATATTATTATGTTCCTCTAGTACCCTATTCCGATAGTGATTCAAATATGAGTGAAGTTGAGATCGCCGAAGAGACCACTAGACAACGGAAAAGATCTAAAAGATGTATTGTAGATAAATCTAAATGGACTGATCGGAAAAATAAACAACAAAGAGAAAAAGGAAAGTCATACAAAGGGAAAAAAAAGTGGATAATAAATGGATAACAATACCCAAAGAAGAGAAAAAAATGAAACCTACATGTAATTGCAAAAGAAATGAATCAAGTGTGCTTAAATGCTCCTTGTTTTCAGAAGACGAAAGAATGAGAATATTTAAGAAATTTTGGGAAATGACTTGGGGTGAGAAAAAAATATTTATTGATTCATCCGTAAAGATGTCAGCTATTAAAAGGGAGAGAGATAGAAAGGATTCTTTAAAATCGAAAAGATTGTGCTCCATGATTTATAACTTAAATAAGGGAGACCAAACATATCGAGTGTGTAAGACTATGTTTTCAAACACGTTAAATATTGGAAGATCTGCGATATGGCATTGGAAAAATCCTGATAAAGAAAATGTTATTACACAGAATTCATCAGAAACAACCCAATCTACTTCTAACAAACGCCCTAGAATTAACCCTCATCAGCATAAAGTTGATACACTCAAAGAGTTCCTTTCGTCGCTCCCTAAAATGGAGTCTCATTATTGTCGTAAAGATACTAGCAAAGAATATATTTTACCAGAATGGAGTTCGAAAAAGGCCCTATACGATTTTTATGTCAATGACTGGTGCAAATCACATAATGCACTTCCTATGTCTATTGCTAAATTTATCAACACACTAGACATTGAAAATATTTCTTTATTTAAACCTAAAAAGGACCTGTGTCAACTGTGTGTTTCGCACAAACACGGATATATCTCAGATGAAGACTATGCTGCCCATAATAAAAGAAAAGAAGATGCGCGTACCGAGAAAGAAAACGATAAGAAAGCCGAAGATTTACTGGTATTTACAATGGACGTTCAAGCAGTGTTATTAGCACCAAGGTCTAATATTTCCAGTCTTTATTACAAACAAAAATTATGTGTGCACAATTTTTCTATTTATAACTTGAAAAATGGCAATGCCTATTGCTATCTATGGAATGAAACAGAAGGAGGTACTAACGCGGAAGAATTTGCCAGTATCATGGACCACTTCATTACACAAAATATTCTACCAACTGTCTCAGTGAATAATGTTACAATAGTATTCTACAGTGACGGGTGCACAGCACAAAGCCGAAATATGATTCTATCCAACACTTTAATTAATTTGGCCATAATTAAAAATGTTACAATAATACATAAATACCTCGAAGTGGGCCATACCCAGATGGAGGCAGATTCTATTCACGCAACAGTAGAAAGACACTTGAAAAACAAAATAATCAATGTTCCTGCAGAATACATTACAATTTGCAAAAATGCCAGAAAGGCACCCACACCCTACAACGTGAAGTATTTAAGTCATGATTTTTAAAAAAAATATGATGCTGTATTTTTTTATAAATCCATAAGACCTGGCTTCAAGAAAGGTGACCCCAAAGTTACAGACTTGCGCGCGTTGAAATATACTTCAGATGGCTGTATTTCGTACAAAT
The DNA here is from genome assembly GCA_944548615.1 of Micropterix aruncella. Taxonomy (NCBI): domain Eukaryota; kingdom Metazoa; phylum Arthropoda; class Insecta; order Lepidoptera; family Micropterigidae; genus Micropterix; species Micropterix aruncella. The sequence continues at coordinate 2,168,171 of OX155962.1, forward strand.
TAAATTTAAGCGATGATTGGGCTTTATTGCCAAGACGCCGAGACCACAATATTTCGGCAAAAAGAACAGAAGATTTGGCTGCACTCTATTCCCAACGTTTGTAAATTACACGAAGGAAATTTCAAGACCTGCAGGATTTGAAATCAACGATGGCAACAGACTACCATATTTATTACGACAACCTTCCTCATGACTAAGTAGGCCTTAAGCTGTGAACAATCTTATAATAAATATTAATAAGTGACTAAGAAGACCTTAAAAGCCATGCACAAACATGGAATAAATATTAATAATTACTGAATAAACGTCTATTTCTTCTTAATTTTCGTTTTATTTTTATTACACATTTCTTTAGAAAAAGTGCTAACTCCAAAGTAAATTATTGGTTTTTCCTATAAAAATGGACCAACTCCACTTTTTTATAGATTAATAAAAAAATCGAATGTTAGTCATAAAATTCCATTAGATTATTTAAAAAGCCACCAAATGGACTTTTGGAATTTCTATAATGGTATTAATAAAGATTTTATTACGTTTTAACACTCCCCTGTAAAGTTGTCTCAAATGGAGTTGGCACTTTTGCAGATTAAGCCATCGATAAGTGGAAATATCGAGTTCTTGTGCTACAATAGCAGACAGTGCTGCGAACTATCAGCTACTTAAATCTACATATCGATTTTTAGTATTATAGCTGGAGCTGATTTTAAACTTATCAACCACCGTTAACTCCTAAGGGCGGGGAAATTTCAGTTACATGGCTTTAAGGGAATATATAATTGATATTTTTACATCTTCTGGCAAACTTATCTCAAAAATGCCAATTTTCGAGTTATCAAGTTATAATTGTAAGGCGACGAAATGACATCGAAAGAATTGTTTCGTAGACTTGTAAGATAAGAACATTTTTGATGATTTGAATGCGGAAGGAAGCTCACCTTCATGATATTCCAGTCAAACTGGTCATACTCCAGGCTGGACGGTTTGAACTGAGAGTCATCGTCCCAGTAGTCAGGATCGGTAATTTCTTCGGTGACTGGACTGTTATTGTCGTTCTTATGGTTGTTGGAAGCACTTGGCGCGTTGCTCGGTACGTTGCTCGCTGCGGGTTGTCCAAAAACAGCTTCTATTCCTGGCGAATAATTATTTGTAGCAGCTGTCTGTCCTGTTTGCGGAGTTTTTGCACATTTCGAACCGATTATGGAGCACACCAAAACTGGACAAAGAAAAGATACAAGTAAATATATTAAAAAGAATAAAAAAACACGACTGCCGTGACAGAAAGTGAAGTATTGTTATTTTAATTATTTTAATTACGGGTTTTTTATGAAATATTTGTAGGTTTATGTATTTATCCATATAGGGAGATGTATTTTTCCAGAATGTGAGTACATTTCATTTGACACAAGATATATTTATATTAATTTATTGCACATATCTTGTTAGAAAAGCCTTGATCAGTATTTTTCATCACAGTTCCTCCTAAGCGTCAACAGGAGGGTCATCGAGGTGCCCCACCTCTGGGCCTGACGAAAATAATTTCATTCAACGGTAGACTATGATCTTTCTATAAAAAATCGATGGAAATCGATTCGTTCGGGAACAAGCTACATTATGGCATTAATATCTCATTTTCACAAAAACATTGACAGTTTGTTCTTGTAACCCTTTATTTTGATTGTAATTATGTAACTTAAAAAAAACTCAAAGCAATCCAAAAAATAAATAAGCACACATTTTCCTAAGTGCGACAAAAACCTTCTTGACAAATAGTCAAATTTCGGGAAGTGAACGTTGAGTTTTGAAGAAGTCGTGGTAATTAATTATTTAGTGATTAAATATGTACGAGATTCTCTTGAATACAATTTGAATTTTAACTGGTCAAACCGGATAGTCAATTGCAGCATTGAAAAAACTGGAAAGTGATTGGAAGATGACTGAAAAATATTTATTCTTCATGGTTTTTTGATTTATCGATCTAGCATCTTTCAGATGCATGCAAAAAATAAATGATTTTGAATTACCGGGATTTGTGTTATTTATCTGCATACTGTTAAACTGCCACTTTTCGATGAAGTATTGTTTTGTGTAATTGTATTATGAATATTATAATACGTTTGTTTTAAATAATTGATTTTAATTAAATCGTTTTGAAGATATTAAAATCGGGAAATACACTAGCTTTTCCATATTTTTTTCGTTCTCTGAAATGAGGTCTAAATTAGTAGTTTTGTTGAAAATATTATTTTTTCTCGTGTCTTAATTATGTTTTTAAGTAGCTATAAATACATAGGTTTAAAAATGAATTTACCGCGTGAAGTTTGTAGCACCCGTTTTTTCGACGATGTTGCAACCGCCGTTGTCTAGGGTAGACTGTCTACCCTGGTCAACGGCGGTTGCAACATCGCCGAAACGTCAGCTGCTACAAACTTCAAGGGGTAAATTCATTTTTAAACCTATTTATAACCTTAAACAACCGCAAAAGTCTTGGATTTAATATCTAGAATTATTATTTCTGTGCGAAAATTATTAGAGGTAAAACTACAAATAATATAATAGGACTTGCCACTTTTCAGTTTCAAGGTGGACTTGTCTTGGGCTTAGCTAATTTGCGTAACTATGTATAGATTGGTAAGTTTTCTATTTTTGAGAAAATGTAATGTTATTAAGTGTTATTTATCATAACTTTAATTTAATACAGTGATGTAAGGCCGTAATAAACTAATACACGTTTAATATAAAAGTTAGCAGAAATTAGGAATTCACCAATCCACGTTATAAACGTTCAAGGATAGCAAAACTGACATTTCAAACGTCAGAAACAAGTTTGCAGCATCCGTAAAAAACGCACCTTGTTTCTTAGAACTATAATTTAAAAAATAATTATAATTACCGAAGGTTAGTGTAAACAGCTGCATCCTCTCTTTGATTAGTCACAGTGTAATTTGTAAATTAGGTTTCTATAACTAAATGCATGAGAGTATTGGGATGTTATATATAGTTTTAATCACTTTTATTTAATTCTGCGGTCACGCTGATTGTGCGTCCGCAATCTCGCACCGTACACCAAACACTATTATATACCGAGTGGCTTTGTTGACGCCATTGACTTGTAGTTGCTTCGCTGTGCGAGGTAAAACATCGTATAATTTGCGGTGACCAAAAAAGAATATTGTAGACGTGGTATTATTGATTATTTAGGGTATTAGATTGCTTAATGCCATACTTTGTAACTGTCGTCTGCAAAGGGCGAACCCACAACTCAGGCTGTTATAACGATATAGGTCGGTCTTTCAGCCGCGAGGTGATTACACAGAGACTTAGGGACAACACAGTCCACAGTCCACGGTTCGTAATGGTTCCGTGCGGATTGGGTGGTGTTGGCCAAAAATCTATGTCATCTGGCCTGCCTAACTCACAGTTCAACTCCTATCTGGTAGCCTCCTCGAATAGGGGCTTACCCTGTCAGGGCCTCTGTGAGCTTCTGCCATGACTGTAATCCTGCAGACGGAGGCGGTTGGGATCAGAAGATCGCGCTCGGGCGGAACTGGGCAGTTGGTGCACCATCCGGTTTGCTAGGTGTGAGTGCCTCGCGGTAAGGCGCCGGCTTCTTACGGACGTGTTGGCGGAGCTAGACTGTGGACTACCTGAGCAAAAGAAAGGAAGAGGCCGGCCACCACTGACCTGGTGGTTTAACATCGAAAGAGACCTCAAGAAAGCCCAATTGTCCAAAACGACAACACAAGATCGTTTGACCTAGCGCGAAAAAGTGAGGAGACACGGCGACAAACAATATAGGAAAGGACGAAAAAGAAGAAGAAGTACAACCTTACAGATATCTTACCGTGTATAGTGAAACATTTCTTAATAAAGAATAAAGAATAGAAATGTTGCCATTATTATGTTTGATTTTACAAAGAATTAAGTTATCAACAAAACCTCTCATTTCATCACGTGATATCAACATATCTCATTTCGCCCCTGTTCACTTGTATTTAATTTATTATGATGCTCAAACAAATTAGTCACGAAAGCCAACTTAGTACACCAAGTTTTATTGCTGAGTAAAGTTCACAAAAGCAAAAGTTGCATTTGCTTACATGATAAAAAAAAGTAACTCAAAAACCAAGATCCACACAAAGAAGTTAAAAAAAAACTAAATAGTACTCAAATTAGTACTCTAAACAGTACTCAGTAAAAATGCATTGTCATCGGAACTTACTATAAAAATGCATTGTCATCGGAACTGAACCAACAACTATAATTTCAACTTCATAGGATAAGAGGAAGTGCTTCTAATTCCGCTTGCAAAATGTAACCTAAACAAACTAACATACATACTAATAACTTAATAGTAAAAATACATTTTAAAAACAAGGTTTTATTAAAATGCTCTATCCCTAGCCAACCCTGGATGCAGCAGCCATGTCATAGTGGATCTTAAAACGGGCTATCATAATTGAATGCGAATTCATAACAGAATTTCGTGTTTGTGCTGCTGACCGTTGAGAAGTCCCCTAGTTGAAAGCCAACCCTGGGTGCAGCAGCCCTATTGCGGTGAGACTTAGAACGGGCTATCATAATTGAATGCTTATACAAAATTTCGTTTCTGTGCTGTTGACCGATGATGAGTCCCCTCGTCGATAGCTAACCCTGAGTGCAGCAGGCATGTCATGATGAAATTTAGAATGGGTTGTCATAATTGAATGCGTAGGTATACAAAATTGTGTGTCTCTGCTGTTGACCGTGGAAGAGTATCCTCACCGGGAGCCAATCCTGGGTGTACAATCAGGCCATGCTCACCATAAAAATGCATTGTCACCGGAACTGAACCAACAAGTAAAATTTCAACGTCATGTGATAAAAGGAAGTGGATCTAATTCAGTTTGCAAGATTTGACCTAAACAATATACATACATACATATAGACTGACAAACATTGTATTGTAAATAAAAGCTTGTAAAAAAACATTGCACGGTAAATAAACGCTTTAAAAAAACTATGGTCACCCTATAAAATCGAGAAGCATCTGACCTCTTCACTTTCCAGACAGATCACGCGTCAAGTGATCCTGATTTTATCGAAAAATGTGGAAATTACAAATCTCATTTTTTTCCAGGAAATATCCAAGAAATATCCAATAATTCAAATTATACATAATTGGCAACTCTGCTAATCGCAACATCCCGTTCGTATATTTCTGCGCATTCGTAGAAGGAAAACAATGAGAATAAATGATTTGAATATAAATTAAATGGCGCGGTTTTGCGAAAAACCGGTCTCGCAGACGCGCGCATGCCGATTTTGAAATTGCCGCGTTTTGACTTGTTCGTCGACTTTTTGCAAGGTCAAATCGCCCACTATCACGCCCGTTGAAATTAAGTATAATTTTTATTATGTACCTACATCAAAAGTAATATATCTGTACATAAAATATTGTATTAGTAAAAATAAAAACGATGACTGCTCTCGGTAGTAATGGACGGCTACAGTATTCATACACCTACTCGAGTCGACTCTAGAAGTTCACCCCACTTTTCGCAAAAAGGTGCTCCTAAATGGGTCACATTTTCACTGCAATATGTGGCTGCAATACAGTTGCCGGCAACATTTCTAGCAAACCAGCTATGCTACGCTATACACGATAATATTTTTAGTATGTCCCGACCATATAGCCACATGATTCGTACGGCCGAAGCATTTTATGTGTTGCCGGCAGGTTGCAGGTTGACGACGCACGGCAAACTTTAAGGCCTCTATTTATTTCACTAGGACACCATGGCGTCGCAACCAGTTGCCGCCACCAACAAAATGTATACCTGGTGTCCGCCCCTTAAATGAACTAATTTAAGTTTTAAATTAGTACCTACCTACATTTTATTAGGATTCAGTATCGATGATCGAATTGTAAAGTAGCAACATCTTGCGGTGTCAACTACAACGGGCGAGCCCGTCACCACAGGACGTTTTAACGATTAGTCGTTCTGTCGCCCTGCAGTGAACGTAGAAGACTTTGGACAGTACAATTCTACGTCCAGCTACGTCACAACCCGTGAGAGTCCAACGCCTTACCGCGAGTGAGCCAGGAATAAACCCGGCGGGCTCGAGATACTCGCGCCCTCACTTCCAATTGTGACCAGATTTCTCCGGTCTCTCGATTGGTTCCGAGTTCGAGGTCGCTTGCGCGGTCCTCTCCCTTACGAAGCGGTGAAACGGAGTGCACCGAATCTGTCGCGGACCAAGGCGTCCTTTGCCCGACTCTGAACCGGGATCGGATGGCCAATGGTCATTTCAAGAGCAGTCGCCGTAAGGTAGACAACCACCCCCGCTCTATAGGAAACAATACAGTTCCCAGACTCCCCCGATTGTTAGTCGGAGAGCACAGTCGATTGGCTTGCGCCGCTCGGTGCGCAGACCGTCCAGGAGCGCCAGAGGTTTGATTCCCAGGGGAGACTGGTTGACCCAGTGTCCTACCCAGGCTCGCACCCCATGCGTGGAGGCCATCGGATGGGTGTTGACCCGTGAGTGTGACCGACCCTGAAAACATGGGTCATCGTGGCCACCTCATCATGGGCCCATTAGCTCCCTGTAAAGTAGCAACAATCTGCGGTCAGGTCTATGAACTCGCTTCTATAGCTTTCTTTTTCTAATGGTTTTCTGCTTTCTCTACAAGTTTAGTCAGCCTCGCCAGAGCGACACGGGCGAATCAGCCCTAAAAATCTGAGTCTTCTCCACCCTAATCAGCAGTTCCCCATATCACATCTGAATGCCGCAGTTAATAGTACCTAGCTTCTTACAAGCTAGGTACTATTAACTTGCAATGTAAGTTGTCCGTTTCAAAATTTTCAAATCATTTTTCAACCACTTCCTGGTAACCGATTGAGCTGAAATTTGGCATACATATTATACATCGCTGACAATGCAATATTATGGTACCATCGATCTGATTTGATGATGAAGCCGGGATGTAGGGACTGGAACTTCCTGATGGCAAATGGCAGGATAGCCGATTACACATAATGACGAGGGTCTGAAGATGGAGCCGGAAGATTGCCACTGGAACTCCCTGATGGAAAGTGCTAATATAGTCGAGTTTAGGCTGGTTTGTTTTGTTTTCTTGAGTACTTTTCATTACACGTATGACGTGGGAATGAATATGGAGCCGGAAGATTAGTACTGGAACTCCCTGATAGAAAGTGCTAAGATAGTCGAGTTTGGGCTCGTTTGTTTTGTTGTCATGAGTACTTTCCATTACACAATATGATGACGAGGGAGATTTCCACTGGAACTCTTTGATGAAAAGTAAAGTTTGTTTTAAACAATCCTTTTTTACTTTTAATTTTTACCATGGGATATTCATGATTATTATCATTGTTAAAACATGTATTATGGTTTTAATGTAATGGTTTATCATATGTTTTAACTTTTATTATGGTTCCGCTTTAGTTTCATTTTCTGAAAAACCGTACTTACTTCAATAACTCTACGATGTCATTCTAATTTAAATTCAAATTTATATTTTACATAATATCTAGTATTGGAAACTTATTATAATAATATCTAGGTATTAGTTTGATTTTACTTGTTATTTTTATTAATATATCTAAACCGTTATTTTTTAAATGATTTGTTCCCCTTTTACCTGTGGAGGACAATATATTTAATTACAGTAAATATTGTACACCTTATAGATAAACTGTATAGCACCCAAAATAATACCTATCAATTTTGTACTACCTATTTACAGGTCGCAATAAAAAATAATATTGCTATTATTATACAGAGTGGGTTTCGTTACCGGGAAGCTTGAAGGGGTGAATCAGTACGAGCAAATAGGCAACTTTTAATATCAAATTTACAAAAAAAAATGTATTTCTTTTTCTTTGTCAAATTTGTAAATACTATTGAACAAAAAAAAGTTTGAGATTCGTTGCGCACGCTGCGCCATTTAGCAGTAGGTAAAATATTTCTACTGAAAAATCTTTGCGATATTTTACCTACCGCTAGATGGAGATCGTCTCAACGCTTTTGTATAGTAAATTTCAAATATTTTTTTTCCAGAATTTGTTATCAAAAGATGATTATTTGCTCGTACTGATTCCCCCCTTCAAGGATGCTGGTAACTAAAAACTCATTCTGAATAAAGATGCACAGACATAATTATATTGTAGGTTTATTGTAAAACGTGAGTCTTTGAGGTCATTATAAAGCCATTATAGTGTCTTTAAGATGTCTAAGAAGTTATTAAGTGTATAATGTCCTACAATAGAATTTTATTTAAGTGGTAAAGTCATTACTTATTTTATTTTATATTTAGAGACGATGTAATATCGGCAGTTTATATATATTTCGATCAAAACCGTAAAATTTATTATGTCCCTCATCAAGAGAAGCACGTCTGCTGCTGAATCAACCTTGTCTCAAAACATGACTCGAATCGATTAATCCGCCTAATTATTGTTCTTAATAGTTCTAATTATCTGTCAGTCGCTTAGCCTATAAGTGCTAGACCGCGCCACCAGCCTGAGAATGCGTCAGCCGAATAGAAAGAGACAGTAGCATATGGTACTCCCTTTTTCCTTGTTTAGTCGCAAATGCACGGGACACACGTAAATCTATCACTATGGCAGCGCGTATATATCACTATGACAACAATTCGACATTACTTTGTAGTCATTACTTTGTAGCGTTCTTTGAGAATCCAACTTTGATAAAATACTAATATTGATAATTTTAAATTTAAATTAAACAGATGGGTAATAGAATTTGGATACCTGCGTTTAGAAAATAAACTACTACGAATTAAAGTATGAGGAGAAAAATCTTTGTATCGATGTATAAGAATTTTGTATCTATCTACTTACATATGTATTGTATTTGTTATTTCACGTAATGTATGGTGAATTTTATTACTTAAATCTATAAAATATTTTATATTTGTTAATATAAAACGGTGGAGGTTTACCTTTATTATTATCCTTCCTTTTCTCTCTTCTTTTTTTATTGTGGAAATTTATTACTTCAATACTATTATTCATGTTTTTACACCATCTGCGTGCATCTAGATACAGGCCTGAGAAGCCTCGTTAGATTTGCATACCGCAATTTGTTAGATAATATGTGTCAATATTAAGCTGTTCTTTAAAATGTAGGTATACATTCTTTACTCTGGTAACAAGGGAACTACTTTATGTGTATAAGTATTAAATAACTAAACTATATCACTTTCATACAAAAACTGTTCAAGCATCTCTTGCAGGCTTTTGGTATCTTTGGAAATCAAAATGAGATCGTCTGCAAATATAAGTTGGTTTAACTGCACTCCTTTAATGTTTATTCCATATTTTCTCCACTTTAGACGTCTAAATTCAAGAACTGCTGAAAAATGGGTGATATTGGATCTTCCTGTCTGAGTCCCCTTTTTATAGAGAATTGTTTTCCTACTCTTTCAGTTCGAATTTTTATATGTTCTGATATGTTTATAATCAGTCGTATATATTTTTTCCACTCCTTGTGTTTAAGCGCTTCCCGTATTTTTTCGTGTTTTTAAGAGTCAAACGCTATACAATAATCTACAAATACCAAATAATAAGAAATGCCATATTCATTATATTTCTAGATAACTTGTTTTATGGTATGTATGTGACCGATAGTTGAAAAGTCGATACGAAAACTTGCTTGCTCTTTGGGTTGGTTTTCGTATAATAAAGAACAAAATATATTCTAAAGAACTGCTAAACCGTGTATCAAAACGTCAAAAGTTTTTGATACACGGTTTAGCAATTCTTTACAATATATTTTGTATACATTGAACATCAGGCTTATGGGTCTGTAGTTTGCTATATTATCTTTTTTCCTTTTTATGAAGAAGTATTATAGTTGACGTGGTCCACTGAAGAGATATTAAATTCTGTGTCTAGGATATTGATAAATAAGTCTGTGAAAATATTTCTAATATTCCTATTAAAATTTCGTTATATACTATAGAGGGACCCATATGCAGCTTTCTCTTTCTATTACTCTGTATATTTCTGAGGTTGGTGGCGTCGTCTATTCTAGTATGCTAGTAGGGGTTGGGTTCCGACAAAAAAAAAATAACTGCCCATCTCTAATTATCTGTCAGTCACCAACTGTCATCGCGTCGCGTTGTACACAGAGATTGATGTTGTTTTGGTAAAACTTTAAATACAAATCTGATATGAAAGCTGTAATACAGCGCGTAATGAAAGCTCAAGTGTCCGGTGAGTGATCAGTTTAAAATATTTATTATGCATGGCGGATAGTTCTCATTTAAATATTTACTCGCTACATTTAAACTTCCAGTTGGGGATGAAATTGTAAGCAGTATAGGGCAAGGACTATGCGTGCTCATTGGAATCTGTCATGATGATGATCAAAAGGATTTAGATTACATGTAAGTATTTTTTAGTTACAAAAGGGGTAATAAACACAAATGATATTATTTTATTTTATTTATTCCATTTTACCTTATCAAAGGTTACATAAGCAGAAAACAATGTCTTCCTGATTAAATAAAGCGAAAATGGATTCGTCCCAATCCCGTCCCAATCGTTACAATAGAGTTTGAAGAGGAGAGGTCCTAATGTTGAGCCGTGAGGCACACCGGTGTTTACTATTTCACAACTCGATTGCTCAGCCTTTTCCTCAATTCCATCAATTATTTTAATCTCCACCACTTGCTGCCTGTTTTGTGGGTACGATTTAATGAGTGAATTGCCCGCTCCTCTAATTCCATGATGGTTTAGCTTGTCTACCAGGGTATTGATGTTTATACAGTCGAATGCTTTGCTTGGATCGCAGAACTTTTATACACTTTTTTTATACACTGTTAGCTTAGATCGCAGAACTTTTTATACACTTTTTTTATAATTTAAAATGTAATTTCATTTGTAGAAATACTATTTGTTGTAATTTCGTAATGTTATTATATATATAATAATTTTTTGTAAAGTAATTTCTATACCCAGATCGGGTTTATGAAAATAAATTTTTCTTATTCTTATTCTTATTCTTATTCATGCGACCAGAGGCATCACACATCTAACTAACTAGGCTTACACCTGTGCCTAGATGTGCGATTTAAGACTTATTTTAGACTAGCTGTGTTCCACAGTTTCACCCGCCGTTTAATTTAAAAGAAATCGAATTATTTAAAAATAATTTAGTCATCTTTTCGTGTGGTATTAGTATATACTGGTTTTCATGATCGACAAGGAATGCACATTTCGGCTCTTCTCGTTAGTGCTCGGTTCTCGTTGGGCGGCCTCTTCCGGCCCCTGACCCACCGAGTCGCGTCGCCCGCATACAGTAAGCTCCTAGATAGCCTATAACCTTCCTCAAGAATCGGGCTAACAAATGCAAAAGGATTTTTTTTAATCTGACTGATATTTCCAGATAATTAGCGCGTTTAAACAAAAAAATACAAACAAACTCTTCAGCTTTGTTATTAGTATAGATTGCGAGGGGACATTAAAAGTTTATTACTAGAGAATAGAGATTAGATATAAGATAAATTTTAAAAGAAATACATAAAATATATTTACAACATATTAACCCCTAGAGCCCCAATTGGTCGATATCGGCCACAACCTGATTCGGCGTAACGGCCCCGTTTTAATTTAATTTTTAATTTAATTTATTTTATTTTATTATGTTTTATTATGTTAATATGTTTTATTTAAATTATGGGTACAGTAGTTTGGCAGTAATTAATGTTTTGGTGAAACAGTGTCATAATTCAATTTTTTTACTAATTTTTACTAAAAATATTTGGGTCATCAACTTGTCAATCGGATGAGGGGCCGAGGCCTGAAGGGTTAAAGATTAACCCTTCAGGCCTCGGCCCCTCAGTCGATTGACAAGTTGCTGTCCCAAAAAATTTTAGCAAAAATTTGTATAAAAATTGGATTACGACACTGTCTCACCAAAACATTAATTACTGCCAAACCACTGTACCCATAATTAAAATGAAATAAATTACCATAATAAAACATAGTAAAATAAAACAAATTAAATTAAAATAAAATTAAAACGGGGCCGTCACGCTGAATCGTGTTGTGGCCGATATCGGCCAATCGGGGCCTGAGGGGTTAAACTAATAATAAAATAATAATAACAACTCTCATAGGTAATATCTCTCATAGATAAAATATTTTGAACAAATTAAACCACAATTGCCAGTTCCGTCTCTGTGCCAGAGCGCCCACTGCAATAACCATTGATTAATTACAGATTTAAAACTATGAATGGTATCTAATATTTTAATACGTTTATCCAACATGAATCTTGGCTCACGCTATTGGCCTTCAATGCCAGAATGATTGGACAACAATTGGAAACTTTTGCATTCCTCCTCCAATGCGCTGGAAAGTAATGTTGTATGACTGGACGCCAGAGATGCTGAAATTTTATTTAAATGCCTTTCAGTATACACTTCCAGACCCCAGTAACCTCGCTCGTTGGAGCTATGATGAGGATAGTTCATATCCCCTTTGTAGCAATACCCCTCGCACAGCTAGACATTTTCTAGCTAGCTGCAAGGTATCCTTAGATCAAGGACGGTACACTTACCGCCACAACAAAGTCCTTGCTGTTATTCGCGAGATGATTAGCCTATCAGTGACTTGTGCCAACAAGGGTCTGACAGTACCCTCCAAACCCCCAATACAGTTTATGCAGGACAGCTCTAAAGGCAGAAAGCGTTTCACTACAAAACCTTTTTCAATAATCGAAAAAGCTTCAGATTGGATTATGGAGGTTGATTCGGTTTCTAAGCAGTATAAATTCCCTGAAAGTATCGGATGCACAGCTCTCCGTCCAGATATAACTCTTTACTTTCAATCTCGGAAGATGGCCCTTATCGTAAAATTAACTGTTCCATGGGAATCAAATTTCCTAAAAGACCACAAATACAATTTATATAAATACAATGATCCTGCGAATGCCGTCACCTGGAACGGCTTCACTGTTCACTTTCACGCGGTGGAAGTTGGCGATCGTGGCCTGCCAGCCAAATCTCTGTTTCACCTATTTAAACATCTTGGGATCTCCAGGAAAATAATCAAGTCCTACCTAGAAAAACTATCTAAATCTGCGATTTCCGCATCTTAAAGTTTCTGCCCGTAAAGGGGGAGTGAATGGGTGGTAAGGTGAAGCCTAAACCTACCAAGCCCCGGTCGTTAGTCTGGAATCCACTGTTCACCCCCCAGAAGTGTAATAATAGCATTATGATGGGTCTGACTTTGGTCGGTGAATTCCATGGCAGCTCCGTTTGTATTTTATTTTTATTTTAATTATTTATTTATAATACTTTAATACGTTCATCTATATACCATCTATACCGATATACCTGAAAGTATCCGCTAGTTAAAAATAGTATTAACTTGAGAAAAATGCGTTTTATAAGTATTAAAAAATTATTAAGATCGCACATATTTCAAAACTATAACTGCTGTTAAAAGTATTAATGCATTATAGGAACCTGTTCTACCTGTTCTGTTGATTATTTAACGTCGCCCGACTATTTACCACGCTTATTTCGAATCTGCAATTCAAAGAATTGCAGATTCTGAAGAATCTACATTCAAAGAATCGTCAAATCCATTCATTGTAGGTTAAGTTAGTTTTTTTTAAATGATACATACACACCTATCTGGCGATATGTTAACTTAGTTTTTTTAAACAATCTTAAAAGTCAACAAAAAAAATTTTTTTTGCACATAAAATTGTTTTGTTTTTGAAATATTAAGAGTATACTATAAATACTTATTAAGAGTTACAAAAAAATATCCTAATATAATACAAAATTTTAACAAAAAAAAATGACTCGTATTATTTTTATATGCAGCAGTCATATCATGTTGAAATTTAGAACAGGCGTATTACTGCAGAGGGATGACCTATCCTCTGTATAACTCCAGCGAGCAAGGTTGCTGGATCCGGATCTAGAAGTATATGCTGAAAAGCATTTAAATAAAATTTCAGCATTTCTGAAGTTTCAACATTGCCTTCTAGCGCTTTCTTCTTTAAATAATTTCAGAGCTCGTAAAATCTTGAACATTCGCCTATTCGACGATCAAGAAGGAAAAAGATGGTCGCAGAACGTCCTGCAGAAGCAACTGGAGATACTCTGCGTGAGCCAATTCACTTTGTACGGTATCCTGAAAGGAAACAAACCGGACTTCCACAACGCAATGCCCACTGAATCGTCACAAAAATTCTACAATGACTTTCTCCAACATCTAGGAAAATTATATAAGCCCGACCGCATAAAAGGTACGTTTATTATCTTTATTTTGCAAGTACCTATGCACATTGAACCGGACTACAAAAAACTCAGTGGAGGCCGTGGCGAGTGAAATGCGAGAATCATTTTAAATGGTATTAGGGACACTCGCTATCACTATCTTTCTCTTTATCTCTGGCTCTCTCTATTTCTCGCTATCTCTATTCTTCGCGATTGAAATATAACGAATGTTTCCTCGCTTTTTTCTCGCCGCTCAAATCATAGACTACAGAAATTCTACTGATCAAAAGAGGGGTGTTTCACTCTACATTCTGTTGAAAAAATATTTTTTTTTGTTTATTTCGTATTACATATCTAATTTTTCAACTAAGATTACACAATGAAATAAGTTAATAGTAAAAGCACATTTTATGCTTATCGCCCTATCCTAGGTGCAGAATCAGGTCATGTTTACCATAAAAATGCATTGTCATCGGAACTGAACCAACATGTAAATTTCAACTTCATAGGATAAGAGGAAGTGGTTCTAATTCTGTTTGCAAGATTTAACCTAAACAAACATACTGACAAACATTGCAAGGTAAATAAAAGCTTGTAAAAATAATAACTTTTAAATTAAAATAAAGCTACAAATTGATTCATCCCAATCCCATGCAGTCCGATTTTGCCTTACAGAATATCAGCAATGACTTCTGTTTTAAATTAAATATCGGGTACGCGTCTATCACAAAGCGTCACACTCTCTTGATATTATGGCGAGGGCCTTAAACTTATTTGCTAATTTCCTCAATGATTACGTTGTATCAAGTTATTATATCATATTTTCTTTTTTGTTATTTAGATGGTAAATTCGGTGCGTACATGCAAGTCAACATTCAAAACGATGGTCCTGTGACGATGGAAATTGAATCACCGAAGAAAAATAATAACTCAAAACTGGAATCGACCTCTGTGGAAGCAAACGATATGTTATAATGTAGGTTTATGACTATTCTTATTTAATTAAATAGATAATGATAGAATAGTTTTTTATCGTTTCTTTGTTGCAACCTTCGTTGAATCGGCCCACATAAAATTTAGGCAGTGCCTCCGGAAATGAATTTGACACTGCTGCAGGCACTGTAGAATATTGACCGCCATCTACCGAGACTGACACTTAGTTTTGATTTTAATAATAAAAATATTAGAATATAGAAGGCAGATACTTCTGTAGCTTTTTTTTATTAAATTTAATAGTTTGTTACCAAAATAGAATCAGTACCATGTCATGGAAAAATGTTAGTCTTAATAAAGTATTCATTTTGAAAATACAAAGATTTTTATCTTCCTTGGTTATAAGTATTATACGTATTCGAAGCCAAAGAAATTTGCTTCTATACTCAGATGTGATCAAATTTCTTCGCATTGTAGATATATCTAATGCACACATTTTGCAACTGCTCTAATTTCTCTTGACCGAAGACTCTCTGAAGACTCTCCCCGCTCTTCACGTAAGTGTCTTTGCCAACATCTGTCTATGAATTATGAGTGACTAGCCATTTGCAAATTTGTTTGCATTAATATTTGTTGTGTTGGCTTCAGTGTGCTTTTTTTTTTTTGGGAGGTGGCATCGAAGCTCAAGGCACCACCAAAAATAAATACAATGGAGCTGCCATGGAATTCACCGCCCGGATTCAGGCCCATTATAATATTAATATTACACTTCTGGGAGGTGAGCGGTGGACTCCGGACATACGAACGGCTGTGGTAGGTTTAGGACAGCTGTCTTGCTACAAATGAGCGTTTATATTACCACCGATTTACTCCGCCTTCGAAGCCAATAGAATTTGAGATGCAGAAATTGCAGTTTTAAATATTTTTTTCTAAAAAGAGTTGATTGTCTCCCTGTAGAGACAAGATCTTTAAAAAGGTATAACAGAGATTTGGCTGGCATGCCACGAGCGCCAACTTCCACCACGTGAAGTTGAACAGTGAAGCCGTTCAAAGTGATAGCATTTGCGAGATCTTGATATTTATTTAATTTGTACTCGTGGTCTATTTACACGACTGCCCATCAAAAAAGGAGTGTGATAATAATAATAATAACGCTTTATTTAATTAACCAAAAGTGTTCAGGGTTCATCTATGTATGTTTACCATTTCTTTATTCCACACCATAACTTCTAAATGCTCAAACCGATTAAGAAGTGTGTGATATTGTTAGAATTGTTATGTTATCCCGAGTGTCATAGAGTAGAGTACCTTAACTGTCCAAATGTCAATAAATTAACATAAATATATCGTGTTTAGTGTCAAATTAAAGATCTAATTAGGTACATTCCGGAAATATACATGTATCTATATGGATAAATACAAAAACCAAAAATATTATATCATAAATAAAGTAGTAGTTCACTATCTGTAACAGCAGTTGTATTTTTTATTCTTTTTAATATATTTACTTCTGAGATATTTGATTCCCATGGATCACTTAATTCTACAACGAGGGCCATCTTTCGATACAGGGAGTAATGAGTTATATCTGGACAGAGGGCTATGCATCCGAGACTTTCAGGGAATCAATACTGCTTCGATACCGATTCGACCTCCAGAATCCAATCTGAAACTTTCTTTTTTCCCTTTAGTCATCCCGCACGAACTGGCTGGCGGTTTGGAGGGTACTGTCAGACTCTTGTTGGCATGAGCCACTGAGAGGCTAATTCTTCTTCTCCGTCGTTCCCTCATTACTGAGGATCGTGGCCACTAGACAACAGTTTGCCTACGAGGCTCCTCCACTTCAACCTGTCTTCTGCATGGCGGGTCTCAGATTGTATTGACCCTTTTGTAACTTCTTTGATGAGGTCGTTCCATCTGGCCGGTGATCTACCTCTGCTTCTTCTTCCCTCGACTTGACCCCCGGAAAGCATTTTCTCCAGATTCTCTGGGTTTCTCCTGGCAACATGACCGAAGAACTGCAGGACCCTTCTCATGCATACGGTGGAGAGCCTCACTTGGATGCCTAGTTCTTCCAAGACAGATTTGTTGGTGCGGCGTGCTGTCCATGGGATTCCTAGCATTTTACGCCAACACCACATCTCCAGTGCATTGATATTGGTGCGTATCCGAGCCTTCAGGGTCCATATCTCCGATGCATAGAGAAAGATCGAGAAAACCAGAGCTCGAACCAGCCTGACCTTAGTCCGCTTGCTTATACCCCGATTCTTCCACAGCCTTTCTAGCTTGCTCATGGCTAATTACCTCGCAATAAACAGTGAGGACTTTGTCATAGCGTTAACTTTACCGTTCTTGATCTAAGGCCGCCTTTCAGCCAGCGACATGAACTATCCTCTGAATAAATCTTATACATAAACCGAATTCGAAATAAAACACAGATTAGTTATAAAAAAAACTTTATTTATATATCAGTAGTACGTATAATCTTAGCGCAATGCATTATATTATTATACTCATTGATATAATATTTACTATGAATACAAAAACGAAAATTTCTTAAATAGGTAGGTATAATCCAAACAAAAGAAACGCAATCCGGTCACCATAACTCGAACTTGAAAAACGAGACTGCGAATATACCAGCTTCCACATTCGAAGATTCGCGGTCGATTTACAAACATTTCAAGTTATCGCAACCGCAGTCAAATACACCTAGAATCGGTTATAAATAAATGCGAAATGGAATCATACAAATAATTTAATAAAATGGTCTTTTTTTTCCAATAAATACTGAGTCTTATGCATATAATAAAGGCACTATTCTAAGAATTTGGTACTTTGCTGAATTTTGAAAAAATTGAAAACAAAGAATCGAGCGATTTGTTACGTTATTATTTTGAATATACGCTATGATTATGTAACGGGGGATATGAAAAATCGGTAAAAAAATAACAGTTAAAAATGCTTCTCCTCTCGTCCCTAAAAACTACATTTAAGAATACATTTTTTTTTTATATATAGATATAAACTCTATTAAAAACACACCTTTTTATTTTGATTTTATTTTACAATCATAGTGAAATAAAAACTATGTTAAAATCTAAACATACAGAATTTTATCGAAGTGTCTGGAAATAAAAGCGGTGAGTATCTTACTCTGATTTGTGAACTTGTATTCTGGCCGATTCACGAATTCACAATAGCTTAGGTTTGTAGACCGCCTGGATATAAAAGTGGTGATTAGCTTACTCAGATTTGTGAAATGGTATTCTGCTGAATTGGCTAATTTAAAATAGCTTAGGTTTGTTGACCGCCTGGAAATAAAAACTGTGAGTAGCTTACTCTGTTTTGTGAAATTACATTCTGGCCAATTCACAAATTCACAACAGCTTAGGTTTTTTGACCGCCTGGAAATAAAGCGGTGAGCAGCTTACTCTCATTTTTGAAATTGTATTCACCAATTTACAACAGCTTATGTTTGTTGACCGCATGCTTCTTTCGTTATATGTGATTCAAGCGCATCGAATATGTTTTTAGACAGTTGAAATTTCCGCTGTTATTTCCAGAACCTTTAATTTCTCTCGCCGAGACGTCTGCGTACTAAATTGAATAACTCGATTTATGTTAGTATTTGTTTCTGCTGATAAAAACCAATTTTCCATCGTGAAAATTAGGCCTAGAATTTAGTGTTCGTTGAGTTATACATTATGCGATTTTGTTATTATCGTAAAAGATTGTCGAGTTAATTGCTAACTGAGTACGATCCCAACTCGAGAAGTTGAAGGGGATGTTAAAATGAAACTCTCGCGTTCGTTCGCTACTTGGTACAATACTTTCCGTGTCGTTCTTGTCGTAAATGCCGCTCCGCCGCTTCTGTATTACCACAATCCGGAGGAGTATCCCCCGGGCGGGATACGATTGTGGTTGATGGGCATCGCGTTGCCGTTGAGAGCCGTCACCGAAGTGTTGATCTCCCCGTTCATCGATTTGTAGCCGTCGCCCGTCACTGGATTTCCTTCTGAAACCAATCCAAAAAAGTATTAGAAAAGTTACAGATGACAGCATAGTCTAATCTAATTTAAGGAGTTACAGGATCGAAAGTAAAATGCATCATCAGTTAATAGGAAAATATATCTGTGGCTCACAAGTCACTTGACTTGTGGCTTATATCAGGTGTTCCCAAGCGTATCCAAATCATGATACCCTTAAAAAATATATATTAAGGCACCATATTCATATAATATCTATCTATATCTTCAATGATAGTACTACCATTGATTCTGAAGAGCTAGGATACTACTACGAAACTGCCTGATCGAAATCGATTAATTTTATTTGACGTTTAGTAGTCCAATAGATGGCGTTATAAAGACACCTATAAGGTAACCTATCTCAAAAAATAAAATATTAATGCAATAAGAAAATATTTTTTTAAATCATAGCTCTTTTACTTTAATATGATATAATAAAGATGTCAATATCAAAGATTTGGTATACAGGTTTTAATACCTAATAATTACGCACCTTAATGTTCGAATAGACTAATCAATGTCATTCTATATCCATATTATTTCAGTGAAGTTATCAGCCTATATAAAAATGTGATAGATGGCACTAATAGTTGGGTTTTTATAATCCATCAGTCCTTTATAAAAAAAAACATTCATTATCAATGTCATTAATAGATGACCAAATAAATTGCTATTAATTTCGCCAGACAATGCTATCAGTGTCACCTGCATATCGCCGGCACAAAAGGATTTTAGAGAATCTCCTAAATAGATTCGAAACCTTCGAGTTCTAATTCTAACTATTTGCATTTTTAGTACCTAAAACTCAATTTTCTAAGATAGGGACCTGACTCTGATAGTATCCTTTGAGTCACAGATTAATATTATGTTACAGAATGGACATTATTGCATTTTACCTTAAACCTTGTACTTTTATAATGATGAATTGCATACATCATGCCTATTTATTAGGATTTAAAAAAAACTAAGTACAGCTAAATATAATACAAATAAATGATATTACTCCATCAATATACAAATCTTAAACGAATACTGGATTACCTACTGAAATGAATGCAAAATAATATGCATTAAACCTATTAAATAGTGGCAATAAACTAAAAGCTAATCCTAAATACATACAAAGATAATGGGAAATGCAGGCTTACAAAATAATGATGATTCAAAATAGTTAGTGATCTATAATGAAATGAAGAAAAAAGTAAAAGGGAATTTGGTGCAGAATCAAGCGATCTTAAAAAGCATTTTAGTTTGGATATAGGATGATACGAATTTTACAGCATTTTTTTTTTATTAGTCCAAGCGTTGGCTATCATATTGCCTATTTCAACTTCATTGGTCTTCGCTTGATAAAAGGATGTGGTAGAGTTTTGAAACCATTCCTGTGGATTATTGGGCCGATATGTTCTTTGTCCCATTCGTAGTTGTCGACATTTGCGGATCTGTATTGTTCTTTATATTCATGCGGTCCATGAATACTTCTCGGGTGTTTACCCAAAATCTACCCATGTCGACCCGGTTCACAGAGAAAACGCATTTAAGGCAAAGCTCCGTAGGCAAAAGCGGCTACTTCGTCGCCAGTTACGTGAAGCCAAGAAAGCCGGGGATAAAGCCCTCTGCCACAACTTCTCGCGCGCGTACCGCTCTATACTAAAACTCATACAGAGCGTAGCAACGCAAAACGACAAACGCAAGGCAGCATTTCTCAAATCCAAAGAGGAAGCCCGGTTCGACAAAAACCGTTTTAACTACAGCAAAACGGTTTTGTCTGCCGCCAAGGGAAAAATCCAAATCCCGGAAGATATGGCCACGGAATACTTTTCGACCACGTATGAGGACCCAATGCGGCTCCATAATTACAGCCCTCCGCCGGGCATTACACCTCCGCCCCTGCCTACGGTAGCTTTTGCTTCTCAACCTCCATCACTAGATGAGATTCTTAATCAAGTAAAGAGGAAGCCGTCGGGCTCTACTCCGGGTCCCGATGGTATTCCCTATTTAGTATACAAAAAATGGCCCTGCCTTCTGCAATATTTAGGATCCATCTTCCGAAATATATGGAATAGCGGTGTAGTCCCACAGAATTTTGGCCGAGCGACAGTCATCTTAATTCCGAAGGTCCCAGTTTGCACCGGACCAAAGGACGCTCGGCCCATTGCTCTCACAGACACTGTGGCCAAAATCTTTTTTAGCATAGTCCACACGAGGATGAGCGAATTCATGCACCGGAATGAGTACCTTGGAGTATCAGTTCAAAAAGGCTTCATGCGCGGCGTCTCGGGCTGCCTCGAGCACAACTCTCTCCTGGCTGCTGCCATCAAGGATGCGAGACAGCACGAACGCCAAATCAATGTATGCTGGCTCGACCTAGAGAATGCCTTTGGGTCAGTCCGACACAGTCTCCTCCACTTTGCACTCCGCTGGTACAACTTCCCACCAGTCGTGCGTGACATTGTAGCCTCCTACTACAACTGTCTGACTTTCCATGTTAAAACGCAAGAATGGACTACCCGCTCTATACCATATTCAATTGGACTATTTCAGGGCTGTTGCCTCTCCCCGACGATTTTTAATATAGTTTTTAATATACTTCTGGAAAGCCTGAGCCAGTTTGACAGGAAGTGGGGCTACCGTTTTAAAACAGACGGCCAATACACCTCGTCGTGCCTCGCTTTTGCCGACGACCTAACTTTCATCACCAGAAGTCCCAAGCAGCTTTCCCTGCTATTACAGAAAGTGGAGCTTTTCTGCGACTGGTCAGGCTGTATAAAAGTGAAGCCCTCCAAATGTTTTTGCCTTGGACTCGCCCGCATGGGCACAAAATTTACATCCTATGACCCCAAATTGGTCTATAAGGGCTCTAATATCTCCCTTATAGACCCAAACAATCATTTCAAATTCCTCGGCAGAAAAATCACCCATCAGGGAAAAGACGTCTCGGGCGATCATGTTATAGAGCATTTCAAAAGTTGCCTGGCGAAAATAGATGCCTTGCTAATTTCTGGCCCTCGTAAGGCCTGGATCTATGACAATTATCTAACGTCACATTTGTCATGGCCCTTTCTTATTTACGATTTTACCAAAACCCAACTGTCCCGTCTAGATGCACTGGTGACAGCTAGTTTAAAATCCTGGCTGTCCTTAGCCAAACCAGCTGACCCCTCGACTCTCTTCAGGTCCAAACAAAATTTTGGGCTAGCGCTTAAACTGCCCTCTCTGCTCTACGCCAACTCCAGAATAACCAAAAATTCGATTCTGTGCAATTCCAAAGATCCGGCAATATCGAAGCACGTAATAAGTGGCTGTAGTGATTCAAATGAACTACAAGCCCGCGTAGACTTCCACAAAAGGTTCCTTACTGGAATCAGCCAGAATGGCACTGGTCTGGGGTATGGCAGTACAACCACGAGCGACGTGGACTTGAAGAAGTCTCTTTTGCGGGGAGATTACGACAGCAAGAGTATGGCTCATGCTATTGGCCTTCAATGCCAGAATGACTGGACAACAATTGGTGACTTTTGCATTCCGCCTCCAATGCACTGGAAGGTAATGCTCTATGACTGGACGCCAGAGATGCTGAAATTTTATTTGAATGCCTTTCAGCATACACTTCCAGACCCCAGTAACCTCGCTCGTTGGAGCTTTGCCGAGGATAGTTCTTGTCCCCTCTGTAGCAATACCCCTTGCACAGCTAGACACATTCTAGCTGGCTGCAAGGTGGCCTTAGATCAAGGACGGTACACTTACCGCCATGACAAAGTTCTCGCTGTTATTCGCGAGGTAATTAGTCTCTCAGTGGCTCGTGCCAACAAGGGTTTGACAGTATCCTCCAAACCCCCAATACAGTTTGTGCGGGATGGCTCTAAAGGCAAAAAACATTTAACTACAAAACCTTTCTCAATAATCGAGAAAGCTACAGATTGGACTCTGGAGGTTGATTCGGTCTCTAAGCAGTATAAATTCCCTGAAAGTCTCGGATGCACAGCCCTCCGTCCAGATATAACTCTTTACTCTCTATCTCGGAAGGTGGCTCTTATTGTAGAATTAACTGTTCCATGGGAATCAAATATCCCAAAAGACCACGAGTACAAATTAAATAAATACCATGATCTTGCAAATGCCGTAACCCGGAACGGCTTCACTGTTCACCTTCACGCGGTGGAAGTTGGCGCTCGTGGCCTGCCAGCTAAATCTCTATTTCACCTCTTTAAAGATCTTGGCCTTTCCAGAAAAATAATCAACTCTTTCTTAGAAAAATTATCTAAAACTGCGATTTGCGCATCTCAAATTCTATGGCTTCGAAGGGGGAGTGAATGGGTGGCAAGGTGAACGCTCACATGTGGCAAGACAGCTGTCCTAAACCTACCACAGCCGGTTCGTAAGTCCGGAATCCACTGCTCACCCCCCAGAAGTGTAAAAAATAGTATTATGATGGGCCCGACTCCGGTCGGTGAATTCCATGGCAGCTCCGTTTGTATTTATTTATTATTTTCTCTAGAGCTCCAACGTTCTGGGTCTCTAGCTCAGACATTTTCATTTCTGACTCTTTCAACTCAGCGTATACATAGTATCCTCCGACAGACCAACATTCTTCAAGCCGTTTTATTATAATTATTTATTCTGGACTGCGGATCTCTATTGTCTTTTATACAGGGGTTTCGAATAAGGGTGAATTGATGTCGACAGTCTGTGGTGGCCATGGTGTTTCGGCAGTGTCTGTCAAATCTGTTGTTTATTATTCAGTCACTGATGCCAAATCACCATGGCAAGTTACACGATTAAGCAGCCTGTTAAAACTTTATTATCGAAGTGAGTGTTCGTTAGTACATGGTTATCTCTCGCAGAGATGATGTAAAGTGGCCACCAAGATCGTGTGATTTACTCTGCTAGACTTTTTGTTGTTGTAGGGTGTTCTGAAGTCGCAGATCTATGCCAATAAGCCGCAATCGACCGACGCCCTCAAGTCAACATAACCCAGGCCATCGCTCAAATTGAGCCCGATCTATGCGGCAGTTATTGAAAATTGGACCTCTCGGATCTGTGTCACTATGCATTAAAACCTTGACACAGCTTGTTTTTATTGCACGATCTGTCAAAATCGACCCGCTCTTATTGGAATTTATATGTTCAAGAGCTCAAGCGTTCTAGTTCTCTCGCTCAGACATGTTAATTCCTGACTCTGTCAACTCACTTATACATAGTATCCTCCAATAGACTCATATTCTTCAAGCTTTCTTAACAGCGTATCTGTAAGTGTCTAGCTTTCCACCCCATCGATTTTTGTATTATTAATAGCATACTATTTACTATGGACAAGCAGATTTGCTGATACGTCCAGATCAGATCTTATAAGCTAGTCATAAATAATATTTACAAGTGTTAGGTACAAATCGAGTCTGTTTTTAAATTGATTGACAGAGCTTGCACTAATTACTTCAAATGATAGTTTATTCCACTTGTCCGCCATTCTATTCTGCAGAACCTTCTTAGGAGGATTAGATTTAAAATTTACATGGTTTTGCTGTGACCTCGAAGCTTTGTGTTGGCATTGAATTTGTGAATATTATTTAGGCCAGGTACATCATAATAATTTGTGTCAATTTTTTTATTACACAATCATTTGTCTTCTTTGTTTGAGAGTGGTCAGTCCAGGTAATTAATTCTAAGCGATCTTCATAATTCTTATTCTTCAGCCCCACTGGAATTTTGGTTGCTCTTCGCTGCATTTTGGTTGCAACTTTTCCAGGACATCTACATCTTTGCATAATTAGGGATTCCAGAGCTGACAGCCATACTCAAGAATAGTTCTCACATATCGATGAACATTTCTTCTGGCATTTGGCAACCATAGGTAGACTTAATCCATGTCTGCCTATGACGCTAAACAATCCCTTGCACAGTCTCTTCCTTTACCTATCATTAGCTTTGCAGATGTGGCTTATCTCGACCTATCAGAAGAACTGTTTAACAAATTTGAATAGTTTTAAAATGTTTGCATACGGTTTATCTTCGGTCGACTTAAGTATGATCTATCCCAATATAGGGCATAGTTAGGGTGATTGCCAATCGATCTTCCGCGAGATCTTCAAAATTCCTATTCTTCGACCCCACTGGCATTTTGGTTGCCTTCGGCCGCACCTTTTCCAGAACATCTAAATTTTAGCATAAGTAGGGGTGCCAGAGCTGATAGTCATACTCAAGAAGATCTCTCACATATGCCTTTTAGATTTTTATAAACATCTGATTTAAAATTTGAAACTGCTCAATCGAGCTGCTATAAAATTTGTATCGACCTATACCGGCTTGTAAGCATAGTATTTTGTTGACACACCAAGCTCCCCTTTAGCGATGTAGTCCAAGTAGGGCGTCTTGTGTTTGGGATAGTACGGATCATCTCGATCGTGAAAAACGTAACCGGGTACAAATTTCCTCATAACTGGAGGAGACGTCATCAGAGTGTTGGGCCCGTACATTTGGGGCGTCGGTAACAGCGAATAATCATCGATCATCGGGGAATCTTTTAAAACGTTCGGGTTTAAATACAAATGTGTGGAAGGGGCGAGATCGGAATGTTGCGGTTTCAAGAGACCGATGTGGGCGAGGGCGGCAAGCGGTGCCGCCCGCTTCGGTCTCAGATCGACAACAGAGTAAACCGGGTCGAATTGGTCGGACGGTATGAAAGCTGATGGGTCGGTGAAGAAGGGATGCTCGTAATAAGGCTCTACAAAGGCTGAGAGTGGCGAATCGGTGGCACCTCTGCTGACGAGCTGAGTCCAGCGGCGACGCGGCGACGGCTGCAACATCCCCAGGCCGGTCAC
This sequence comes from Micropterix aruncella, assembly GCA_944548615.1. Taxonomy (NCBI): domain Eukaryota; kingdom Metazoa; phylum Arthropoda; class Insecta; order Lepidoptera; family Micropterigidae; genus Micropterix; species Micropterix aruncella. The sequence goes on from OX155962.1 coordinate 2,194,216, forward strand.
TGGATTACGGAGGACATAGTCTATGGTAGGGATTGTAAAGAAACATCAGTGATGCGGTAATGTTTCTGATTACAATGCTGTTTGTTTCTAGACATGGAGGCCACTGATTACTTATATAACAGACTTGAAATATATTGAAATTGCGAGGGCAAAACCTTCTATGTGCACTTTTTGATGAAATTGAGTTAAGTATAACCACACTGTTCCATTTTTATTCTACGTTGAATGGCGGAAAATGCGGCATTGGCAATAATTCATCTAGAAAATCCAAATTTAAAAAAACATATGCATGTTCTAATTGGAGCACCATCTCTGTGTTAGGCTAAATACTTTTCTACTTCTGTGTTTATCTATTTATTAGATAATTTCTGGGGCTCAATGGGATTTCTGCCATTTTTACTTAAAACTTTGTTTATACAGAAAATATGTATTCGAAAATTGTGAAAAAAAATAGTAACTTAATAAAAAGTGGTTTCATTATCGATGATAGTCGTTATGTGAAAAAATTTGCTATAAAAAAAAACAAAATTGTTCAATTGACATTGTAAAGGAGGAATTTAACCCTTGATATCGCGGGGTAAAAATTTAGTGTCACTTCTACCCGGGACAGTTTTGCGCGTAAAGTCGATGGCCTTGAGAAAAAACGACCAAAACTTTTAAACTACTATACGGATCGTAAAAAGAATAACTGTAAAATGATCGCATTGAAATTTGAAATATAAAACATTTATAACATTATCTCGTAAAACAATTAAGATAATAATGAATAAATATTACAAAGTTAGCACAGCGCGGAGCGCCCTAACCAATATTGATTAGATACCATTTTAGGCATTTGTAAGCGTCTAACCAAGAATGGTTAGCTCAAATAGAAATGGTTAAAACTTGGCCGAAGTATAGAAGTTTATGCAAAAATAATTAATTGTAAGTAAAAAATATGACCCGGTAAAAATGTATTTACCCTTCTTTTTGATAATTTTGTTTCAAAACAAAATTATGGATCAATGGATAAGTACTACCAAAATATAGTGGTAGGTAGTAGATTCTAATTTCCACAGATATATATCTACTAGCGTCTTGTATTTTATCAAATTACAGAGTTTTATATATTCGCTAAAAAGTCTAAAACATAACGGGATTTTGACCCCAAGCCTTCCTAACATTTCATAGATATAAAATAAGCAAAAATCAAGGGTGCACGCATCTAAAGGCTTTCTTATTCTTTGATCTCAATGAATTATTTTTGCAAAAGCTTCAATTCTCTAATAATAATAAATTATCTCTTTACTATGTGAGTTTAAAAGTTTCACCTTTTTTTTATTGTGAATATAACGGTTTTTATGACATAACAAGTATTAGTTTGTAATTTTTTTTCGGATCTAGAATGCATATTATCAGCGAAAACGAAGTTTTAAGAAAAAATGGCAGAATTCCAGAAACTGTTCTTTGATTTTGGTGAATAATTAAAAAAATTTTTTTTGCTCATTCTGAAAGTTTGATTTCAGACCCATATCAGGTTTAATCCTCGCAACGATGATATAGTCATTCCCGCTGTTCTTCTTTTACAGTATTTATTTTTACATGGATTTTGTATGTGGAAATGATTATGTAACTTCCTTTTGCCACAGTATACCAGACAGTAGCTTGTCTTAGAATTTTTTTAAATCAAAGCAAATATGTCGCGAGTCGTAAGGGCTCGGATACGGTCACCAGATGTCCTGCTACTCGGCCTACGCAGATATCCGAACGCTCTAAAACGTCGCCAGACTTTACCTGCTCGTAATGCTAACCGTTGGCGTTCGTCGGGACGTACCCCTCTGCTGACATTCCTCGCACCCTCTTCCTGCATTGCCCTGTAGCTCGAGAGTAAAGCTACTGGTTGGTATACTGTTCTTTTGCAGTCCACTGACCATTGGCAATGACAAATCAGTGGTCTTCATGCAAGAAACCTTCACTTAAAATTATGTTCATTTCATATTATTAAACTATTTCTTCATTAGTTTGATCAACTTCGGCCAAAGTTGTATCTTTTAATTTTGAAACAGTTGTGTTGTTTTTTGAAGCTTTGTTCCCCTGAAGACATCCAGATTATACGTAGGGTAAGACAAGAGTATGTAGTGTTATGTTATTACGATCTTCACTATTTAAAATTTTCATGATCTTGGTGGTAGCAACCATTCTTATTTTTATTTATTTATAAAGTATCTTAAATTGCAAACATTAATTATATGCACTTACACTAATTTTCAGAGATTAAAGGCAGGGAAATTTGAGACGGTAAAAATCAGCAGTAGCGTTAGCGGCAAGGCGTTAAAAGTCATCTATAACTTTTTTGGTTTAAGCATTTGTTATTGGGAAAAAGCATTGCAAATGTTCAATTTTCGGACATTCAGATGATTTTTAATTCATTTTTTTGTGTAAAATAATCTCTTAAATGGAGTCTCCCAACATCCAACAAAAAAAATCATTAAAAATTTGAATGTTTTTTCGATAGGTATGTCTTGATTGCCTAATCTTACAAATCATTTTTTAAATTTAAGACAGTCATTGCAGAAGTAGGTCTGTATGTTCCAGAGGTTAAAAGCTAAAAAACTGACTTGATAGTTTCCAGTATCCAGAGTGGTCAAGAGGAAGAATATTCAAAAAGGGATAAGCTAATATTTAACCTGAATGTTATCTTTTATAATATGTTTATGAAAAACAATGAAAAATCGTTTATTTCCGTTCATTGAGAAAAGATTTGATAAAATAATAACATTTAGGTACTCATTAATTTAAATTTAAGATTTTATCCTAGTTAGACTATACTACAGTTTTGTATCTGAGTTTTTTAGGTTTTAAACGTACAAAAAACAAAAGATGGTAGCGCCATCTGTTAAAAGATGTTTGAAGCAATGTAGTAGTTCTGTGACATTGTTTTGAAGCAGTTCAATTAAAATACAACAGATGGCAGTTTTTTAAAACAAGGGGCCGATTTTGATCAATATTCTTTATTCTATCTGACATTACACAATGGGCGAGTTTTGTGCCTTACGACTATCTCTTACAACCAACCCGAAAAGTAGTTTGTTCTCGCTACGGGCGAGCCTGCCAAACGACTATTGTCATCTTGTCCCTTAGAGATGAGCCGCAAATACTTTGAGACGAAGACAATCTACTGATGAGACCTTCCTCAAACAACGAGGGCACTAGCAGCCCAGTGAGGCTCCCTCGCTCCTTATCTACCATATCTACCTCGCTCCTTATCCTTACTCCATCCACTGGAATAGGCACAGTGCGATGGACCTCATTTTAATGGATAGTTTGTGACATGAGGTTAACATCTACCCCACTTTCCTAAGAAAGTATTAACCTCATGCAACCTACTCATTCACCTCTCGGGGAGTGATGGCCGCCCGAGGGAATTCCCTCAATGCACTGCAGATACACTGTCTTACACATGCAAAGAGTTCACTAAAGCCTTGCTGGGTAATTCGTCTCTTCGAGGAGACTACCAAATGCTGGGCTAACAAATTGCCATTGCCATTAACGGCCATTGTGGCCCAAGCTGTAAGGAACCTAAACCAACTCTACTATAAAATGTGTATATGCATGTGTATAAGTTTATGTGCTGTTGATTAATTTTATCCCAATGGAAAATGGTGACCCAGACAGGAATCAAACCCGGAGCCATTAATTATAAAGGTTATTAGATTGCTCTATGTGGTACTATAACCAGGATTTTACTATAAAATGCAACGTGTAGATGGCTCTCATAGTTCCTAAAATTGAATAATCTCCTATTATTATGTTCAATATAGCGACTTTTGTGGTATAATGGTGTACCACGCATTGTATGATGGCGCACTGTAGATGGCGCTATACCGTATACAAACAAATGTTTAAATCGTAGCTCTAATTATTTTAATATTCTTTACATAAATATGCCAATTTTGTATACAAGTTTTAATATGTGATAATTATGCACCTTAATGTTCAGATATACTAATAGATGGCATTCTATCTCTCCGTTTCTGAAATCAGATAGCACTTATGATTGAATATTGAATGTCATTGGATTTTATAATTAATCAGTCCTTTATATAAAAAAAAACATTCATTATCAATGTAGCAAAGTCATTATCTAAAAAGACTAATTATAAACATTCAATTCAATATAGATGGCTATTAGTTCGGCCCTCAACGCTATCAACGCCACCTGCATTCCTCCGTGTCGGAAGGGTTTCCAAGTCATTCTATGAAGCTGTGCAGTCTAATATCTTATATAATCAATCCTCAAGTCGACCCTATTATAAAATGCATATGTGCATGTGTGTAAGTGTGAATGCTGTTAGTTAATTTTATCGCGTTGGAAAACGGTGATGCAGTCAGGAACCTAGCCTGGAACCTTACAATGTCAGATCAGGCGACCCAACCACTATGCCACTGTTGTTATTCTTGTACGTGAATAATTTATCCCGACCCAGGTTTGTATGCAGATCTCCCGCCCGTTTCGATCAAACTGAAGAATTAGGTCACCTTTGATTTTCTTGGGTGAAGCGGAGACGTGTCCGTTGGCGTGGCCGTTGGTGTGGCCGTTGGCGTGGCCGTTGCTGGGCTGCGCAGAACGCGGCTGCGGCGAGTCCGTGGCGTCCCCGAACTGGATGTGGCTGCGGGTCGTGTCATTGTGCACCGGCGGAGGCGCCTGCGGCAGAGGACCTCCGAAGAGACGAGCGTGTGTGTCACGGGGACGACTCTGAAATCACAGTTATTCGTTGTTGAAATTCGATATCTTAGTCATAATTCGTAATTAGGGTGTCACTGACAAAATGCCTCCCCCGCCAAATTAAATCAAGACGGATAGGTGACTGCGTTCTGGAAGTGTATGTTGAATAGCATTTAATTGCAGCATCTCTGGTGTCGTCATAGAACATCTTCCAGTGCATAGAGAGGAGAGAGGGGGTTCCTAATGGTTCCATGCAGCTTGGGTGGTGTTGGGCAAAACTCTATGCCATCCGCCCTGCCCAACTCACAGTTCGATTCTTGTCTGGTAGCCTTCTCTGTGTCAGAGCCGCTGTGAGCTTCTGCCAAGGCTGTAGTCCTGCAGTCGGTTCGGATCAGAATATTGCGGATCGAGGGGAATACCTCGGGCGGAACTGGGCAGTTGGTGCACCATCCGGTTTGCTCAGTGTTGCATACCCAGCTGGCAAATAACCAGCTGACGTAATATAATCTGGAGACGTACCTTTCCTATGACAGTGGAGGGTAGTTGTCGACCTGACATCTTCAACCCTTGAATCGATTTGTCGGCTGCCCGATCCCGAGTGACCATGGAGTCGCGGTCCGCAAAATATTTAATCTGAATAACTGCTTATGAGGCAGGGGCCGCACAAACGAACTCGAACCAGAGGATGGAGAAATCCGACCAAATCTGGTACTAAGAGCGTGAGGTTGGTCCGCTGTATTCACATTCCAGTGCCACGCGTTAAGGCGTCGGCATCTTAAAGGCATGTTGGCGGAGCTAAACTGTAGACTGTGTTGTCCCTGAGTCACTGTGTCATCACCTCACGGCCGAAAAAACGATCTATATATTTATAACAACCTGAGGTGTCGCGTTCGCCTGTTGCAGATGACAGTTCCAAAGTTTATAGAGGGGGAATGCAAAAGTGCCTAACAGTTGTTCAGTCTGCCGTTCGAGGCAACGCGCATGGTTGTACCGTCACACTCCACACCAAGCAAGAAGCGTCTTTTGGAAATCTACATGGGCTTGTAAATCATTTCATTCGCTACAGTCATTCACTGCGTGCTGCGATATTGTCGGATCCTTAAAATTGAACAGGACGAAAATACCATTATTCTAGAGTTGACATAGGAGCAGAGGGCAGCTTTAGAGCTATGTAACGGACCTTAACTCCATTACATGCGATCAACAAATGCATCGATTTCCAGTGAAATCCACAGACACAATTCAGCTATTATTTTGACTCGTGCAGCTATGAATCAGCACGATGAAACAATACTTTTACTCGGAATATTTTGGATTGCATCATTTCACGGCCTATATAAACCGGCGAAAAAGCAACCAAATTATCATTCCCCGAGTGATCACCTTCCCTCAAGGTTGCGACGGCATATTCGGCACTCTCTCACGAGTTAGGTCAACGAATCCGGCTCCTTGGTTTCCTTTCCTCATTCTCCCTGAGTCTCGAAGCATCAGTCTGTAATCCCACAGACTCGAGCCGTGCCCAGTACAAGATACTAGGAGCACACATACAATTCCTCATCCGTATATCCTCGTAACCGCAGTCGCGCATCTATATAACACTCGCGTCAACGTAAACTATTCGGTAAGCGTTATAACTGGCAATATTCAGACCTTCGATCAATAAATTCCTTCTACTTCACATCAAAACCGCCTTTCAATACGGAGATAACTCGTAAGTTGATACCACCACCTCACACCGAACAACCTGGAGTCTTGTGAGGGGTGGTCTCCCACAGCTAGCTAAAAGTTGTGTTTTGGACGGTTTGGTTAGGAAACCTTAAAAACACAAGTAGGCTATCAGGCCTAAGCCGTACGGTCACGTTAGGTCTCGTATGGTCGGTTACAACTCTCTTCATCCGCGTCGCTCTCTTGGAAATAACTAAAATGAAAATAAAACACTAACCTTCGCCGGTGAGTCAACTACGGAATGACCGTTTCCATTGGCGTGGCCGTTACCGTTGGCATGACGCCTCGATCCTGGCTCCGGTGCGTTGAAGATCTCGGATATGCAGCCGCGAGGAGCCGTCAGTACCCTGAAACAAAGAAACCGCAAAATATTAGCGACAGTGATACATGTGTAGATCGCAGCGATGATATTTTAAAAATATCCCACCCCTTAGGTGATTTTTGCATCGTAAGATTTTGAAAAGGCTTGAAAAAAAAGACGAATATTTAAAATTTTCAAATTTGAATTAGAACGAACGGCGTATGTAGAGTAGAGCGACGTTTAACCAGGTCGATTGTAGTGATTTTACGTTTTTCAAAAATGAAAAATCTAAGAATCATTTTTTTTTATTTCACTCATCAAATTAACGAAACATTTCAAATCTTGGAACTTACAGAAAGCATATAGGTAAACATTATTTTATAGTATAATTTTTGTTTGTTTGTTTATACTCTTTATAGAGAAACTTCACAATGGGTGGACAATCTCTTTCAACCAACCCTACTATGAAGTGTTTATATGTATGTGTGCGTGTAGCATGTGTGTAAGTGTGTGTCTTGTTATTGCATTCGATCAACAGAATTCAAATGCAATTCCGTTAATTTTGTCTCAACGGGAAATGGTAACCCAGGCGAGAATCGAACCCGGAACCTTACGACCAGGCGACCTAACCATTATACCACGGGGCCGTGTGTTTGTGATATTATTAATCATTATTCTCCAGATGTTTAAACATAAACATGTTAATTTCAAGAATATCTAGGCTTATTGATGGTCATAAATTGAAAATATAACGATAATTTTGCAGCAATATAACGTTTTACTTAGGCCTAATGTTCATTTTGATTGCATTCTCGTTGCATCATATTTACGCAGTGAAAGTCAGTGAAAATTAAAAAAAATGCGCTTATTAGTATAACTTTTTTAACTATTTAAAATATTTGTCGAAACGTAAATATCTTAATCTCGACGCGTCTAAGTTTCGCCGTTTATGATGTCAAAATGCATGAATGATGCGCATAGATTGCATCAAAGTTGCAATGCATCCGAGCGCGGGAGCGAGCGAGCGCGATGCATTGAATGACTTCTCTGTCTCGCGTGACAGGAATCGGAAGCGGGCGTCTCTGTCTCTCCACTTCCGGCGCTCCCGCTGACTGCATCGGGACGCGAATCGAGCCGATCGATGACGAAGAGCGATTCGCCACTCACCGTGACCCGGAAATGACTTGCAAGCGATAAAGCGAACGTAATGTATAGCGATATAGCAAATCTGAACGTGTTTCCTTCCATCGATATATGAATCGATGGTTTCCTTCACGCGAAAGAGGATACATATTTATTTATTTATTTTATTTATTTATTCATTGTTCGGAAAACGCACAGCGATTCGTTAGTTATTACAAATTATCTTGGTACAATATTTCACTGGCCGATTAATTGTCTGCTACAGAAGTGTCTTACAGTATTTCCTTATACGATAAACTAAAAAGAAGTAATTGAATTACTATCGAACTAAGTTATATTTAACTAGAAAATACGATAATTGCAAACAAGAATAAAGGGCGGTAGGTTGGGACATATTGAATTGTCAACTACAACGGGCGAGCCCGTCACCATAGGACGTTTTAACGATTAGTCGTTCTATCGACCTGCAGTGAGCGTAGAAGACTTTGGACATAACAAATCCGACGTCTAGCTACGCCACAACCCGTAAGAGACCAACTCTTTACCGTGAGAAAGCCAGGAATTACTTCCCAGCGGCTTGAGAAACTCGCGCCCTTACTTCCAATTGTGACCAGATTTCTCCGGTCTCTCGATTGGTTCCGAGTTCGAGATCGCTTGCGCGGTCCTCTCCCTTACGAAGCGGTGAAACGGTGTACACCGAATCTATCGCGGACCAAGGCGTCCTTTGCCCGGCTCTGAACCGGGATCGAATGGCCAATGGTCATTTCAAGAGCAGTCGCCGTAAGGTACGCAACCACCCCCGCTCTATAGGAAACAATACAGTTCCCAGACTCCCCCGACTGTTAGTCGGAGAGCACAATCGATTGGCTTGCGCCGCACGGTGCGCAGACCGTCCAGGAGCGCCAGAGGTTTGATTCCCAGGGGAAACTGGTTGACCCAGAGTCCTACCCAGGTTCGCACCCCGTGCGTGGAGGCCGTCGGATGGGTGTTGACCCGTGAGTGTGACCGACCCTGAACACATGGGTCATCGTGGCCAACTCATCATGGGCCCGTTAGCTCCCGGTAGGTTGGGACAGTGTTTTCAATCTTTTTTAGATAAAACTTTACGCGACCCCCCTTAGACTGTATCTTAGTTCTCTCGAGCCTCCCCCCCCCTTAGTTCCTTCCACAGCTGTAACTAAGCATTCAATGTTTTTTTTCGTAGAACAATGGCAAAAACCACGTTATTTTAACTGTTTTTCACTCGAAGCTCTACCTACCTGTTTCCATCTTAGATTAACACAAAGTTTTGTAAAAGAAATACCAAAAACACATAATAAATAAGTAAATGTTTGCATATTATATAATAGAGATTTTGTAATATTTTCGATTTATATTTTTAGATAGCATGTGACCCCCGGGAATCTCTTCGCGACCCCCCCAGGGGGTCGGCCCCCCATTAAAAAACACTGGGTTTAAGATAAGGTACAGTTATGAGAGATTTAGTTGGTACAGTTGAAGTGGCCTGAGAGATTATAGGGGAGAGGAGTGTCATGCGGGATCTGGGGGTAGTTCTCAATAGCAACTTTTGTTGTTGGACAAGCGCATTGAATACATTGATTAAATCATATAGAAGACTGGGATTTGTTTTGAGAACGTGCAAGCCTTTTGGTAATTTTGATGTTCTATACTAACTGTACAACGCCTGTGTGCAGAATATATTGGAGTTCGTTTCGAAGATAGGCCGCCGCAATATATATTATGCCGAATAGATTTAGCGAACACAGAAGATATTCGAAAGGCACCTCTGTTATATAATAAATGTGGGAATGCTACATATGGGGAGCCCATAAGGCGGGCTGTGGTATTCGGGTTTGGACATTTTGAGACCCGTCTCTGGTGTAGGAATCTTGCTACGAGAGATTCTAATGCCTTCTGCAATGCTGCCGATGATACTTACCACAGGTCAACGGTTCTGAGTTGGTATATAATTTGTTTGTTTCTATTGAAATTTCTAGTGAAATTTCACAATTAACGTCTTTTAGTTTCCTGCCTCACTACATTTATTTTTATGTATAGCCGTAAACTAATTCGGTATAATTCGCTCTTCTGCATGATTCACGATTCGTTGAAGTAGAATGTTCTGCCTGCCGGGCGTTCGCGTATCAAATCGATCGTATTCCTCTCACTTAAAATGTACCGGTGCTCTCACACAATGCTAGAAAATTGGAGAGCATTAGATAATTCGGTAACGTGAAGTAGCGCAAACGTTTTTGTCATGCAAACGGTTTGAAAAAGCGAGATATCATCGCGAGTTCGTCTGCTTTGGACGACAATAGAACTGCGCCACAGATAACCCTTATACGGATAAAGGAAAATAGTTCCCACCAACATTTTTCGCCGGTTATTCGGTAAATAAAATTATTAATCAAACGTGGTGGTAATATTTGCATTAAAAATTGAGATTGGAATGCATAAGATGGCAAAAGCAAAAACGGGCAACTAGGGTTGTCGACTACAGCGGGCGAGCCCGTCACCTCAGGAAGTTTTAACGATTAGTCGTTCTATCTCCCTGGAGTGAGCGCAGAAGACTTGGACAAAACAGTCCACCGTCTAGCTCCGCCACAAACCCGTAAGAGGCCAACGCCTTAACCGCGAGATAGCCAGGAGTGTTACCCGACGGGCTTACACTCACGCCCTTACTTCCAATTGTGACTAGATTACTCCAGTCTCTCGATTGGTTACGAGTTCGAGGTCGATTGCGCGGTCCTCTCCCTTACGAAGCGGTGAAACGGTGTATACCGAATCTATCGCGGAACACAGCGTCCTTTTCCCGGCTGCTCACCCAGGATCGGATAGCCGATGGTCGTTTCAAGAGCAGTCGCCGTAAGGTCCGCAACCACCCCCGCTCTACAGGAAACAGTACTGCTTCCAGACTCCCCCGACTGTTAGTCAGAGTAGGGGGCTAACGGGCCCATGATGAGTTGGCCACGATGACCCATGTGTCTAGGGTCGGTCACACTCACGGGTCAACACCCATCCGACGGCCTCCTCGCATGGGGTGCGAGTCCTGGGTAGGACACTGGGTCAACCAGTCTCCCCTGGGAATCAAACCTCTGGCGCCCCTGGACGGTCTGCGCACCGTGCGGGGTTTGCTCCAATCGGTTGTGCTCTCCGACTAACAGTCGGGGGAGTCTGGGAACTGTACTGTTTCCTATAGAGCGGGGGTGGTTGCGTACCTTATGGCGACTGCTCTGGAATTGACCATTGGCCATCCGATCCCGGGTAAGAGGCGGGCAAAGGACGCCTTGGTCCGCGAAGATTCGGTGCACTCCGTTTCACCGCTTCATAAGGGAGAGGACCGCGCAAGCGACTTCGAACTCGGAACCAATCGAGAGACCGGAGAAATCTGGTCACAATTGGAAGTGAGGGCGCGAGTATCTCGAGCCCGCCGGGTTTACTCCTGGCTTACTCGCGGTAAGGCGTTGGACTCTCACGGGTTGTGACGTAGCTGGACGTAGAATGTACTGTCCAAAGTCTCTACGTTCACTGCAGGGCGATAGAACGACTAATCGTTAAAACGTCCTGTGGTGACGGGCTCGCCCGTTGTAGTTGACACCGCAAGATGTTAGTCAGAGTGTACAGTCGATTGGCTTACGCCGCACGGTGCGCAGACCGTCCAGGAGCGCCAGAAGGTTGATTCCCAGGAGAAACTAAGCATAGGGTCAGAGTCCTACCAGGCTCGCACTTCATGCGTGGAGGCCGTTGGATAGGTGTTGACCCGTGAGTGAGACCAACCCTGAACAGAATGGGTCTTCGTGGCCAACTCAGCAAGGGCCCATTAACTCCCAGCAAAAACGCGCAAATAAATATTTTATAAAATTTGAATTCGGTCTGTTGTTTTTACTTTCCCGGCCCACCAGCCAACGAGGAAGGATTGTATTGCGAACGCGGATTTTTTTTCCGAGATGAATACGAAATATACATTTTGAGCCCCCTGAGACGATTAAGAAAAAATCTTTCTGCGTGTCTGTGAGTTTGCCTATATATCTGTGTGTTCCTCCACGAAAGCGCCCAAACGCATAATCTGATTGAGCTGAAGTTTGGCATGCAGGCACAATCACGCAAGTCATGGCAATAGTTAAAAGGGTTGTCGTTGAAATCGGTCCACCAGGGAGCACACTAGTCATATTTCAGTCTCGAAATATTGAAGTTTGGTACAAAAATGACTTGCTGGACCGAAATCACATTGAATTTTCGTCGGTCAGTATATTTGCGTAAACGATTGAATCGAATGTGTTTAATACGTTACATACTCACTATTCGCGCCCATTACCCTTTCAATCAGGCCAACCTCCTTCCCAAAGGGACATCACGTCAAAATCCTTCCATAAGTCCTTGGCTACTTGCCGGGAAAGTTTTGGGGTGACACAACTGATTTTTTTATACGTAGTGCCTTCCTGTTTGGGTATAGTTTTTATTTGGCAATTGTTTCCAATTAAAACGTCCATCCATTGATCGTAGGAAGAGAAAATGTATTTGGTAAAATATTGAATTATATGATTACTAGCTGCGCCCCGCGGTTTCACCCACGTGGTGATAGAAAATTGTGATAATGATGATAGAAAACTATACATCTTTATAAATTATAGCCTATGTGTTATTATGATGTGTAAGCTATATTATTGTAAAGTTTCATCAAAATCCATTCAGTAGTTTTTGCGTGAAAGAGTAACAAACATCCATACATACATTCTTTCAAACTTTCGCGTTTATAGTAGTAGTAGGATAAAAGGATTAATGAACATAAAAAAAAACAACATAGTGTAAGTAATTATTCTCCACAAAATTGTCTCTTGCGTTCCTTAAGGCAACATCATCGGACCCAACCTGCTACACACTCTAGATAGTCTGTTGAAATAATTGTACATAAGGTACCAGCAAAAGCGATACGTCAGGATTATGAATGAATCTTAATCGAAGTTTTAAAATCAAACTATTCCTTGGGCACGCGCATTAAATACGTGTCTTGAATGAAAACAGATAACGCTACTCATTGCCCAGTCCAGTCTGCTACCTCGGCAGCACTTTAAATTTCATAAAGGGAACAGTTTCCTAATTTAAGACCCATTGTTCTCGCGGTTCAGAATCCCTACTGTCGTAGTTCGACCCACTTACGTGTATCAATTTACAGTATGATATGAATATCAATATACAATTCGAGTGTGCTTAAATACGTAAAACCATTGATTATATAGCGTATTAGATTGCTCAATGCAGTACTACGATTTGGCAGCTAGGATTTTATTATGAAACGCAACGTGTAGATGGCACTCATAGTTACAAAAATGTTTTTATTTATTTATTAGTTACTAACAAATGCAATACAATTATTAGTTACTAGCAAATGCAAGAGCACAAAAGAAAAATATTGCAAATATATTGGATTTTTATAATCAATCAGTCATTTAAACAAATCTTTAAGAATGTAATTTTAGATGGTCATATAAATTGATATTAATTTCGCCCTCTATACTATCAGCACCACTTGCATGTCGCCGGCGCTGAAAGGTTGCCAAAATGTATTGTATGTGGGAATATGACTCCTCCCTTTCCCAATCGGTTTCTTTAGTAGTACTGCTTACGTGTACTATAAAAATGGCAATAGGTACTTGTATTCGATAGTACTAGATGTCAGCTGATATTTGGTTGCAGTATAAAAAAACTAGTATTTTAAATTCCATGGAATGTCTATTTTTAAACTTTTATTTCAGGAAAGTTTTATTACATTAATTTGACCATACTACATTGAATATAAATTGCAAATAATAGTTTCGTCGATTTAAAAATGATGATTTTGGCATTAAAAATAAAGAGCATCGGGAAAAAACACCCCAAAAATTTGTAGATGCTGAATTGAAAACAGTGTTGGCTCAACATTCTAGTCAAACACAATCAAAAATTGCTGCATAATTAAATGTTGATCGATCAACCGTTGCAAAACGTTTAAAAACGATGTGAATGGTTCAAAAATCTAGTAACTTGAGTTACTTGAATTAAAAGAAAGAGACACATGACAGTCATGACATGAGAAACATGATGCAAACGTTGTGAAAAATTACTCAGAAGGTAAGGATTGGGAAGTTCAAACCCATCCGCCGTATTCCCCAGAAATAGCTCCTTCAGATTACCCCTTATTCCGGTCGATGCAGTTGTCTCTTTCTGAACAGCGGTTCAGTTCTCGCACAGAGATCGAAAATCGGCCTAATAATTGGATCGTTTACCAGTATATCTTCACAGTGGTAATCCGTCAATTGCCTGAAAGATGGGAGAAGGTTGTAGCTGCAGATAGAGCATACATTAATAATCTAAACAAGCAAATGTATTTTATTTTAACAATAAAGGTTGAAGTCATATTCACATGGATACTGGGCCCGATTGCGTTTCTTTGAGAACTAAAACTAAAATTACTCCAAGCGAACGAGACAGAGCGATACGTTAGAGCGGAATATGAAACGAACGATCGTCGATAAATACTACTTGTTGAACTTATACTCGTCCGAATAAATTCGAGCATATTTCGTGCGGTGTAAGATTTGACCTTGGCGCGCAGTTTTAATGCGAAAAAGCGACAACCGGTCATCTTACACTCCGCTCTAGCGTATTGCCCTGTCTCGTTCACATGGACTAATTTCCGATTTTAGTTCACGAAGAAACGCAATCGAGCCCACTATGGAGTTGAGCAATCTACGTAATACCATATACAATCAATAGTAAAACCTAGCTGGTGAGCTAAGTCTAAGAATAATTGTCATTTTCCCGTGAGTGACAATTTGCGAGCCTTCACATGTTCCCACCTAAATTACAAGGTAGAATATATGATTTGACCCACTTTCTTTCAAACGAAAGGCAATATATTATCGTCAGTGCTACTGAAAGCGGGCCGTATAGCCTATTTGTATACCCACTGAAGCGCTCGCCCACTGCCATATGCCAACTAATATAATACCAGAGCCATGGAAACAGTGTGACTTCTCTGTGCCTGTATCCACCATTCAAATCAATTCAGGGTTGCCAAGAAAAGTCATGCGAAATCAAATATTTGAGGCTAATTCAGAACGCTCATATTTCGGCTTTCAAAGCCTCATTTTTATTTATTTATTTTTCCAAAAAATATTTACAGATTATAGGAACTTAAAACTAGATAATACCATTGATTTTATAGACCCTTCTGCGCCGGTGACATGCAGGGTGGCGCTGATAGCATTATCCGGCAAAACCAATAGCAATTTATTTGGTCATCTATAATGACATTGATAATAAATGACTTTTTTTATAAAGGACTGATTGATTCTAAACACCTAATAATTTAATTAATGATAACAATAATAACATTCTGTCAACTCAACCATGAAAATAAAAATAGGTAGTAGTCGAATAGAAACTCGTAAAAATAGGAAATCATAAAACTAGAATTATAAAATTCGAGATAAAAAATGAAAACCAAATCAGAATAGGAATTAAATAAAAATTCAGTAAAAAAAAAATAAAATTGATTTTAAAAATGTCAAATTAACTGCTAACATAAAAGCGTTGATTAAGTAAAATAAAATATGAATTGGAATAAAAGTTTAAATAGTTCAAATAATCAGCATCAGTAATATAATTGCCCTGAAAGTCTATTCCAGAAGCGATGCACAGCTTTTCGTTCAGATATATCTCTTTACTCTCTATCTAGAAAGTTGGCACTTTATGGAATTGATAGTTTAATAGAACTAAAAAAACTATAAAAAAATTAAAAATCTTTGCTATTTAAAAATTGTTGTAATAAATATTCGTTGGTTTATTTTTTACATTGTGCATATGATTATGTAATATTTAACAATATTTATAACAATATTCAGCAATAGACAGCATTATTTAAAAAATTATTTAATTAGTGTCTAATTGTATGTAGTTTATCAAATGTTTCAAATTGTACAAACTACTGTTTGCATTAGTCTTAAGCTTGAATAATGCTTAAGTTATATTATACAACCTGTCGTGTTTCTTTTTTAATAAATATACAAATATAAACTGACAGCCGTTCATTAGTCGACATTCAAACATCAGTAGTCGACAGTCAAACATCAGAATCAATAACCTCATTTCCCTGAAAGTCTCGAATGCACAGCTTTTCGTCCAGATATATCTTTTTACTGTCTATCTCGAAAGTTAGCCCTTTATATAACAGACAGTTTCATTGGAATCAAACTTGACATAAAAAGATTTTAAAAGTCATATAAAATGATTTAAGTCTTATAAACAGTATATGTGTAAATAAATATTCATTGGTTTGTTTTTTATACTGTGTATTTGATTGTATCCCTTTTAACATTAGTTATACCAATATTCTGCAATAGACAGCTTTTAACTGGTGTATAATTGTATGTAGGTTGTCACATGTCTGAAATTGTAGACACTTTACGGTTTGTTTTAGTCTTAAAGCTTAAATAATGCCAGAGTAATGTATATTATGCAACCTGTCGTGTTTCTGTTTAAATAAATATAGAAATATAAAATGACAGCCCTGCTCCACTTTCCATACGAATTGACAGCCGATTCCGTTTTGCATGATATAATACGATATGGTATGTTGCGACTCCCTATATACGCTATACTAACATAGGGTACCATTATATAATATGAATTGTTTATGTATCGGGCCTTTCTTTCAAAATCGCAATATAAAGTTAAGGGAACGATTTTCAGCCAAATTTTCAATTTTAATAAAAAAACATCATTTACATAAAATATAGGCATTCTAAAATTCTGCGAAATATTGAACGAACTGACGAAAAATGGCTCGAAAAAACTATTATATTTGAAGTATAAAAATGTTAAAAAGCGAATGGAAAATTTGGGTTAAGTATAGAAGTTTTAGGAAAAATAATTAATTGGAGTATTATTAACCTCTCAACGATTACATATTATTTATTCTAGTCGAGGTAAATACTAATCGGTTACATTTCCATACAAAATAAACGCCTGCTACTTGCTCGATGAGTATTATCTGTCATGGCTGAACAACACCTGTCGGTTGATTTCCACGCTGAACGGCGCCTAATTCAAATCCGAAATACTACTATTTTTTTGCATTTTCGGAACAGCCCCGATGTCGGATCTTTGTTGGCGACATCAGCAAGTAATAGTCTCTGTTCAGTTGGACCACCCGATCGTTAATTCAGGTCCAACCCCCATCCGGTAGCCTCCTCGAAGAGGGTAGAACCTGGAAAGGACTCTGTTTCCCCTTCGGACGCTGCTGGGCGGTTCAAGTATCGTGCAGCGTCAGCCAATCGACTGTGCACTCCGGTGAATAACTGGGGGGGGGGGGGGCTGTGGGTGTGTCTGTTGCTGACCTGGTAATAGCTACTTTTGAAACGACTCGTTGGCAACCTGATCCCGTCTGACAGACGGTTAAAGGAAGCCGCGCTCCACGATAAATTCGAACTGAATTACACGGCCGCGCAAGCGACTTTAGACCTGTGACCAGATGGGAGGACAGGAGAAATCTGGACAAATATGGAAGTAAGGGCGCGAGGCAGCCCGCTAGTTTCACTTCCCAGTGCCACGCGTTAATGCATTGGACTCTACCTTCCTAGGGTGACGTCCGTAGCAGCTGACTATTCTAAACTGTTGGCTACATTTATAATGACATTTCCTAGCTATCTTTAAAAATCCGCATGAAAGTGGCAGTCCGAACTAAATTCCGGACAAGGATCCCAAGTCCTGATAATCCGAACTAAATCCGAACTTATGGCACCTACAATCGCAGAAGTTTGACGGTTTACAGGTAAGTAAATACTATACTACCGGTTTACAGGTAAGTAATTACTATACTAATTCGAAAAACTAACTAGTCAAAGAAAGGAAAACTAATTATCTATAAGAATAATATTGAAGAAGCGCTGGATGCGCTTGAAGCGTCCTTATTCATAATCGTTTATGATGCGATATCAAAAATCCTATGTCGAGTCGGTGACATCGCCGCCCTGTTCGTGCGACCCGAATCAACTCGTTCTCAGCGAGTCTGTCGCCCGAATACCAAATAGTTTTTCCACTTTATGATGGATGGATAATGTCGTGCTTGTGCGCCTGCCGTTATCTGGGTTCGTTTTTCGGCGCAGTCGCTATTATCTCGTAATAGGACCATTAATTGCGTTTGGCTTGGCGTGCGTGCCTCTACATACACTCACCTACCGCACGTATGGACGTGTGGTAGCTGTAGTGTAAGTAAGCTGCTCTGGGAATATATATTTAATTCAAATGCCGGATTTATCGTGATCGTGATCTTTCGCAACCACTATACCACTTGTCGAAAATACTCCCAACCTGCACTGACAAAAACCAAAGATGTGAGCTCCTTAAATAACGATTTTCCTGACTAAAGTAATTGCGAAACAAGAACACGGTTCCGACCAGACGTGTCACCATTCTCGATAATGTATGGGGCTTAATGGTGTATGGCCATTCCTGGCACATAGAACGTCATTACAGACTTCACAAGTCTGACAGTTATTATACTCACTGCATTGAACGGACTGCCTTTACGTTCAAAATTTCATAGCACTACTGTAACGCCACTGTGGAGTAGCGAGATGCGTCCTACCAACACGTTTGAATGCCACGATGCCATTCATTATCGCAATGTATGTCACCCTAAAAACCGTGAAAGCAGTATGCAGAACAATTGAGATAACTCATCTCGCCAAGCAATATCGTTAAATTGTATATACGCTACGACTTATGCAAATACCAGTCCTTCCAAGGGCATTCACCTACATTGAACCAACCAGCCAACTAAGATGACCATCTTGAAATGTTTTCAACCACGACACTAAAAATACTGCATTATTCTTCTTCAATCGATCGGATATTACGATTTTAATCGACGACCACGCTATCTATTAACGCGCGATAAATCCACACTCATACATAGAAGTCGATACCTTTTTATCGTTAGCTTACTGCTAGCCGTGTTATGTCTCATGACGCGAAATTTTAACCTATTTGAAATATTCTTTTTGGACCACATACATTTGACCTTGCAGTGACCCCTTTAATAATGGCGTTTCGACGTGAGAATGTGTTAACATCCATTACGATAGTGCTGCTGTCATACCATTGCGTTGTGTTATCGCTATATATCAATCGTATTCATCTTTGATGACGAATCTTCTGTAACTGTTCGTTTTGATAACCTTGTCCTGTATCGCACAAATGAAACCCTCGGCCTCAGCAAAGAGATCATCGAGAGAAGCTGGTGGACGGAGTCTCCTTGGTGGATATTAGGAGAATTCAGCACTTTGTAGGACCGTCCGTTGAGCTATTTGCCTTTCCATTCGGCAAGATAGCATAGCTGTTGTCATCACCATAAGACAGGTCCGTCGCCTGCAAGGTTTAGTGAATTCAATTTGTAATCGCACTCTGTTTTTATCATACTACTACTATTTCCTTGATTAAAGTAACTATTATTTCCTTAATTCGGCCACCCTATACACTACAATAATTTCCTTAATTCACCCAGTCTAACCCGAGTGCTAGTGATCTCCTCAGGTACAAAGACTTTCGAAACCATGCGAGCGATTCGTATACGAATTCAATAAAAGCTCTGATATAATAAAATGTATCGAGGGCGCTTGAACTAAGAAAATATAGTCAGAGAAAACAAATCTTTAGTACAGTTTTCAATCAGTAAGTCGCGACCCCCGGGGGGTCGCGAAGAGACACCTGGGGGCTCGCAGGTTATCTAAAAATCGAAAATAATAAAAAATCTTTATTATATATTATGCAAACATTTACAGCTTCGGAAGAGAAACATAATTATTATGAGTTATTCGCTATTTCTTTTACAAAACTTTATGTTGATCGAAGATGGAAACAGGTAAGTACAGCTTCGAAAGTGAAAAACAGTTAAAATTAATGTGGTTTTCGCCATTGTTTTTACACAAATATTTATTGATTACAGTTACAGCTGTGGAAGAGCCTAAGGGGGTTGATATAACTAAGTTATAGTCCAAGGGTCGCGTAAGTTTTATTTTTTGTACTAAAAAGGGTGTCGCGATCTAAAAAAGGTTGAAAAACACTGCTTTAAAACATTGGGAAAGACGACGGACGATTATCATCTGCTCCAGTTTAAACCCTAAGACAAGCCATCAATAGATAGACAATGGTCGATAATGTTGAGAGCTGCTTCACAAGAAGAGAATTAACGAAAGTTTGAGGATCAGCTACCACTCCGTTTGTATTGGATATTGTACTTATACGAACGATTCGTAGTAAAAGACATGTTGAAGGTTGTCCTTTGACTCATTTTTAAGTCTGCCGACGTCACTCCTCGCGCAGAATACGAGAAAGTCAATATCATGATCGCCGTCTCGCAGGCTTACACGCGATTTCATTTAAAAAGTTTTATTAAATTGTCGTAAAAATCGTCAACCGAAAACATTTTATCTATCTATGTGTTTTCAGGTATGCGATTGTTCTCTTCATGGAAAATATGAAGGGCATCGTAAAGTCGAACAAACAAAACTGCGATAACTTGATTCTGTGGTAAAAGTCCTAATTGCACTTGAATTGAACAACTGGAAAAATCGAAACCCAGGGTAGGGTGAAATGGAAGAAGATTCTTGACGAAAACAAGATTTACAATAAGTTGTAGCATCAATGATGATGAGATGATGATGATGCTACTCTATATAACTTGAAAGAATTGAATAGTACAAATAGTCATGATATTTTGTGATACACCTCGCTTCTTAGTGCACCCCTGTCTAACCCGATACTAACAAGTTTCAGTTTCAGTTTATTTAATCATATTTTAGCACATATAAAGAAATATTTATTATATATATATATATATATATATATATATATATATATATATATATATATATATATATATATATATATATATATATATATATATATATATATATATATATATATATATATATATATATATATATATATATATATATATATATATATATATATATATATATATATATATATATATATATATATATATATATATATATATATATATATATATATATATATATATATACATTAATTGTATTATATGTACATTAATGTACTAATATTCTTACATGTACATCATGAAAGTATTTAAAGTAGGATGATAGGTGATCTACCTATTGTAGGGCCAAAATCAACGTGCACCTGGAGTCATAAATCATTAGGCCGGACGACGCGCGTAAGAATGTCCAACATTGCAACGTTGCTTATCGATAATTTACTCAAATCAAATCAAATAATTTATTCTCTTAAAAACTTATATGTAGTTGCGTAGACATTGTATCATTGCTTACATTTATAATATACTTCTTACATTATTGAAGTATCTATAATGTTGCCGAACAAAATGAAAAATATTTATTATTTGGAATGTCGTACAAAAATACATCGGGATTTTTTTTCTACATGACAGCAGCGACAGCAGTTCAGATGACGAGTAGAATTTAGCTTTTTAAATATATATTTGTTTAGCCTGACCAACCTATAATTGTATTTTTTGTTAAAATGTAATTTGTAATATTTAGTACTTAGTTTCATGTTACATTTTAGATAATATTTAGGTTAATGTAAATATTTTTTAAATATTCTTTAAACTTTTATTTCACTTTATTGTTTGTTGCATGTATACGTTAGTTTGTATTTACGAAAATTTTTCTTAATAAATGAGTTTAAAACTTACTAAACCAATTATTACAAATAAATTCATCGAAAATTTTCATCATAATCTATAATATCCATCGATATCTCTTGGTATCTATATCGATCCAACCATCGATCCATGATAATTTATCGATATTCAATCGATACGTCGATAATCCATCGATACTGCTATTATTATTTTTAAAACACGCATCCCCATAGTGCGAGCGAAAGACAGCGAGTGTGAGCGAGAGGTCCGGCCTAATGATTTATGACTCCAGGTGCACGTTGATTTTGGCCCTACTATAGGGTTCCAGAACAAATCCCAGGTCCGTACTCCTAATGAAGCTGGTAAACCCTATGCGGGTCGGTAACGGTGAGGAAGCAGAAGGCTGCCTCGAAGATAAAGTAATTCGGCTCAGGATTCGTCTGTCTGTCTATCCGTATGTTAATAACTAAGGAACTAATAGACTGATTTCGATGGCGTTTTTATATATGTAGTTTAGGATTATTTTTATTACGGTTTTTTATGAAATATTTTTTGTGTACATTATCCACATAGATACATGTTTATTTCCTGAATTTACTTAATCAGACCTATCATTCGACACTAAACTGATATATTTATAATAATTTATTGACATTTGGAGATTTAGACATTTAGACAACTACTTACTTGATATTTGGACAGTTAAGGTACACTATGACACTCGAAATGACATAACGATTCTAAAAATACCATACTATTTGAAATCGGTTCAAGCGTTTAAAAGTTATGGTGGAATAATCGGAAAACGTACATAAATGAACCTTAAACATATTACACTTCTTTTTTGTTGGGCAGTCGTGTAACAAAGAAACAGACAAGCATACACCCAGGATGACATAACGATTCTAGCAAAACCACACGATTGTAAATCGGTTCCAGTATTTAGAATTCGCGGGGAATAAAGAAACAGACAAGCATACATTTATACATACATGAACCCTGAAAAAAATACACTACTTTTTTTGAGCAGTCGTGTAAAACTAATGAACACAACAAAATTTTAACCACATAGAGTTGGGTGCGGGCGGAGCCGCGGGTACAGCTTGTTAATTATAATTAAAAAATCAAAACAAGAAAAGTGAAAATTCCCAACCGCTATTATTACGTCGGTATTCGGTATTATACCAGCAATTACATTCAAAAACTCTCGTAAGACTAAAAAGATTCTCGAAATACCATTGTTACATTATTTACACCACGAGTGAACCGTACAAAAACGATGAACGGACAAATACAATCGGAAGTTTTACATTTTCGTAGATCTCGCATGAAGATATCGCCGATAATTATATCAACAATGCAGAGCAAAGAAGGAAAACGAATGGAGTATATTTTATTGAAATGAGTTGACTGGATACCTATACTATTAAAAGTTAAACATTATTGCTTGAGAACACTTTCGCATGCGTTTTGAAACTTTTTTGTTGCGACACGAAGGTTTAAAGTACATCGATATGGCTATTGTATTGTAACTTATCTGCATAATCCTATCATACCAGACATTAGTTTACACTTCAATATTAACATTTTGTCTTGGGGAGAAACCAATAACCAATATTTGTTTCTCCCTCTTTCTGATTATGGTGATGTGGATGTTCTAGATTTGACGTAAATGTGTATCACCAAAAATACAGAATGAAATCTGCTTTATATGCTACAATAAGCTACCCAATAAGTATCAATAAGTATCAAAAACATATGCCAAGAAGGAAAAATGCCCCAATTTAAAAATAAACTCAAGCTATATCTCAATGAAAGAGACAAAAAACTGTATGCATCTCGACTATATCTCTTTCTGTAATAGGTTTTTAATCAATTTTAAATTTGACTAAAATGTATTGACTATTTCTATTATTAGGTAGGCACATATTAATTATATCTTGACTATTTTTATTAGCAATATAATCACTAAGACATTTTATTTTACTTTTGACAATCGTCACATTTTTTTTGTTCTTTTTGACATTACATTTATTAATTTTATACTAAAAAAACTTATTAGTACCTATCGGTATTTTAAAGAATTAATTATGTAAATTATAACCTTCTTTTTTTTTCATTACATTATTCATTATATTCAATGTAATAGAATAACTACTTATTGAGTTAATATCTTCTCTATACTACATATCTTCTCTATATCTTACTTTCTACATATCTTACTCTGTGTTTTTTATCTGGTAAACTAAATGGTGAGACTCGATTTAATTCTACAATAATACCTTCTTTATTCTTACGAGTAACCTTTTATGTTTTGAGTATTAATAGAAAAATTTGATCATTAATGAAGAATTCAATCATATCACGGCCAAATGTAAATGTAATACAACTGTCTATATAACTATGTATTAGTTTTTAGGACAATAAATTATTTGATTTGATTTGATTTGTTTTATCATGGCCTCATCCTTTATACTCCCAAACTGCAAGAATATGAGTAGTAGTAGTAGAGTTGTCAACTACAACGGACGAACCCGTCACCTCAGGAAGTTTAACGAAATAATCGTTCTATCTCCCGTGAAGTTAGCGCAGAAGACTTAGGACAAAACAATCCACCGTCAAGCTCCGCCACATGCCCGTAAGAGACCAACGCATTTTCTGCGAGATAACCAGGTATGTTACCCAGCGGGCTTACACTCACGCCGTTACTTTCAGTTGCGACCAGATTACTACGGTGTCTCGACTGGTTATGCGCGGTCCTCTCCCTGGAAACCGAATCTATCTCGGACCACGGAATCCTTTGCCCGGCTGTTCACCCAGGATCGGGTAGCCGATGGTGGTTTCAAGAGCAGTCGCCGTAAGGTCCGCAACCACCCCCGCTCTATAGGAAACAGTACTGCTTCCAGACTCCCCCGACTGATAGTCAGAATGCACAATCGATTGGCTTACGCCGCACGGTGCGCAGACCGTCCAGGAGCGCCAGAAGATTGACTCCTAGGGGAAACTAGCCCTAAGGCCAGAGTCCTACCCGGGCTCACGCTTCATGCGTGGAGGCCGCAGGATGGGTGTTGACCCCTGAGTGTAACCGACCCCGAACAAATGGGTCTTCGTGGCCAACTCAGCAAGGGCCCATTAGCTCCCGCAATAAAAACAACAGTAAACTTTTTGAAACGGCAGCCGTGGTTTAATATTTTTTTTAAATATTGATCATGTCTTGTCGAGACGCAGTACGCGACGCCCACCTGGTAGCTGATGTGGTGATCAAGATATTCGGCCACACACTCCGGGAAGACGAATAGATTAGTCTTTGTTATACGTTGTGGAGTAACTATTACTATCAGCAGTCATTAGCCTTCATATCATACGAGACTCTCTGTAGAGCTCTTGAAATCGTCTTCTTGATTGATCACGCGGATTTTAAACTTTACGTTAAGCAACTATTAAAGTACCTAATTAAAAACTTTTACGCAATGTTACCATATGTGCGATAAATGGTACTATATTTGCGGTAAACAATAAGCGATTAGTATTGCCGTCATACGTGTATTCCAAGTATTGCTTTAAAATATTCCTATCACGGTGCCGTTTTGTATTATTTTATAATGCTCCGTTATCGATATTATCGTTGCGCAGCGATCGAATACCGATTGCCGCAATAGCCACGTGTGTGCACACCTTTATGATGTAGCTGTATTTTTTAACTGTTTTATGGTTTAGTTAGACTGTCAATAACCTCATACTTAGAATGCACCAAGCTCTATCAGTCGTTGCACACTTATAAAGTACACAACGGAACAGGCGGTTCCTGTGATCTATAGAAACGCAGAAATGACTCAAATACTGATTAGTGCTAATCTTATTGACCTAGTAAGGACATCAAAATATGTAATGTCTTTAAAGACTGCTTTTTATTTTTTGTTTATTTCAAAGTTACAAGGGACAAACAAGTTAAAACACGACTGCCATTAAAGAAAGTAAACTATTTTATTTATAATTATTTTATTACATTTTGTTATGAAATAATTGTGGTTTATGTATATATCCATACTGATACATGTATATTTCAGGAATGTACTCAATCAGACCTTTCATTTGACACTAAACACGATATATTTATGTTAATTTATTGATATTTAGACAACTACTTACTTGATATTTCAGACTTTTAAAGTACGCTATGCCACTCGGGATAGCATAACGATTCTAACAATACCACGCACTTCTAAATGGGTTTAAGCATTTAGAAGTTGGAATACAGAAACGGAAAACATACATAGATGAATCCTGAACACATTACACTTTTTTTTCGGCACTCCTGTAAAAACAGGACAATTCATGATTGTGTGATTCTGAGTTCACTTTTTTATGATTTTTTTCTACTTATTCCATTGCCTAGTTATTCAATTGCTTTGTATTTACTTATAGAAAGACATATTCGATTGTTCCGAATTAACACCCCAACGAGAACCACGCGCCAATTTGAGTTGTTTGGATTTCCACGTTTTAAAACAAATGCATCCCGAAATGGAGTAATCACACGCTGCTGTGAGCTTCATAATAGCAATATATATAAATTGTATGGATATATATATATATATATATATATATATATATATATATATATATATATATATATATATATATATATATATATATATATATATATATATATATATATATATATATATATATATATATATAATTCCACAAGCGATTATAAATACTCCGTAAATCAAATCTTAACCGATACGTTTTAGCTACTTTACTGATTCTTGCTACTATTATACTTTTTTGATAATTAATAATTTTGTATGGTATAAAAAATTATAAGGGCAATGGTTAATTACCATTAGAAACATAACAGTTCATAAATACAAACACCCTAAACATAAGCATCTTATGTACTAGCAACATTTTAGTTATTTTAGTTTTAATAAGTAGTTGTCAACGTAATTTCTGTAATTTTATTGAAATAAGTAACCAGCTTTATTTTTTATTAAACTATATGTTTTACTGTAATTATTTACTGTTAAACTGTGTTAATGGGCCCTTGCTGAGTTGACCACGAAGACCCATTCTGTTCAGGGTTGGTCACACTCACGGGTCAACACCTATCCGACGGCCTCCACGCATGAAGTGCGAGCCTGGGTAGGACTCTGGCTTTATGGTCAGTTTTCCCTGGGAATCAAACTTCTGGCGCTCCTGGACGGTCTGCGCACCGTGCGGCGTAAGCCAATCGACTGTGCACTCTGACTAACAACTTGCGGTGTCAATTACAACGGGCGAGCCCGTCACCACAGGACGTTTTAACGATTTTCTCGTTCTGTCGCCCTGCAGTGAACGTAGAAGACTTTGGACAGAACAAATCCAACGTCCAGCTACGTCACAACCCGCAAGAAGCCAACGCCTTACCGCGAGATAGCCAGTGTTACCTGGCGGGCCGACCCTCGCGCCCTTGCTTCCAATTGTGACCAGATTTCTCCGGTCTCTCGATTGGTTCCGAGTTCGAGGTCGCTTGCGCGGTCCTCTCCCTTACGAAGCGGTGAAACGGTGTGCACCGAATCTATCGCGGACCAAGGCGTCCTTTGCCCGACTCTGAACCGGGATCGGATGGCCAATGGTCATTTCAAGAGCAGTCGCCGTAAGGTAGGCAACCTCCCCGCTCTATAGGAAACATTACAGTTCCCAGACTCCCCCGACTGTTAGTCGGAGAGCACAGTTGATTGGCTTGCGCCGCTCGGTGCGCAGACCGTCCAGGAGCGCCAGAGGGTTGATTCCCAGGGGAGACTGGTTGACCCAGTGTCCTACCCAGGTTCGCACCCCATGCGTGGAGGCCATCGGATGGGTGTTGACCCGTGAGTGTGACCGACCCTGAACACATGGGTCATCGTGGCCACCTCATCATGGGCCCATTAGCTTCCTGATGAGGTGGCCTGACTCTGACTAACAGTCGGGGGCGTCTGGAAGCAGTACTGTTTCCTATAGAGCGGGGGTGGTTGCGGACCTTACGGCGACTGCTCTTGAAACGACCATCGGCCACTGATCCTGGGTAAACAGCCGGGCAAAGGACGCTGTGGTCCGCGATAGATTCGATATACACCGTTTCACCGCTTCGTAAGGGAGAGGACCGTCCAAGCGACCTCGAACTCGTAACCAATCGAGAGGCCGGAGTAATCTGGTCACAATTGGAAGTAAAGGCGTGAGTATCGGCCCGCCAGGTAACATTCCTGGCTATCTCGTGGTTAAGGCGTTGGCCTCTTACGGGCTTGTGACGTAGCTAGATGGTGGACTGTTTTGTCCCCAAGTCTCCTACGCTCACTCCAGGGAGATAGAACGACTAATCGTTAAAACATCCTGAGGTGACGGGCTCGCCCGCTGTAGTCGACAACTCAAGTTGTAAAACTGTGTGATTTCCGAAAAAAAGGATATAACTGAATTGAATTATTAGAAGTTTATTTTGTATTTTTTGAAGGAAATCGGAATGATATGAGGAACAAAACCAATAATTTGATAACCTTATAATACCTACCCGCCGTTGTAATTATAGTATCGAAATCGCAAAAATGCCATAAGGAACTAGACTTTATCAGCCAAGCTAAAGAAACCGTTCATTACTAAAATGCAATATTACGGCCCCGTTCACACGATAGAGACGCCCACGAGCGGTCCGAGAGGAAGAATAGGAAGGCAGACGACCTAAACACTGCCGGCTTGCCCCCTAAAAAATATGTTATTACTTACGCCAGGGTATAGTATTAGTATAACATAATAACGGCGGTGGTTCCGCACGGTACGGTAACATAACGGGGCGGACACGGCGCGGCAGCGGCACGTCCGAATAACGCGATGCCCTCGCTCGGAACAATCGGACGCCGATAAAAATACCTAATTATTAACAACCGGGGCGCATTGTATTGTAACGCCAAGTAGTCGGAGAGCTCGCTGCATGCAGTCAGCAGGGGTACGATAAATACCAATATAAAATATTTATTTCTATTAAACTTTACAACTGCTCGTTTGTTTTCCTTCGCTTGTTGTTTCTACTGTTTGTTTGAAATTTCATAATGGGGTTGTTTATTATCATACTACAATCTCTTACAGCCAACCCTACTATGAAGTATTTATAAGTATGTGTACGTGTAACATGTCCGTAAGTGCGTGTCTTTTTATTGCATTCGATCCACAAAATTCAAATGCAATTCCGTTAATTTTATTCTGAAGGAAAGTGGTGACACAGCCGGGAATCGAACCCAGAATCTTAACAATCGAAATTTAGTAATATATGTACAATAACTACAATTATTATCCCAAAACACAATACCACTTTTTTTTCCTACTCCTTCTCCGTACATGCAGCTCGACTGTGGAATCAGCTTCCTTTAACTATTCGAGGCGCTAGCTCGCTGTTCACCTTTAGGCAATCATTGAAAAAGCACTTCCTTTCACAATAAATATTAATCATAAATTCTAACCTTTCCGTTATCCCCTCCCTTTCCTTACCTTATTTTGGCAGTTTATTTATTTACTTATTTATTTATTTATTTATTTGTTAATATATCAAAATATGTATGTATATACATACATATAATATGTCAAACTCTAAAATTTATTTATATATTTACATTTTACTTTAGATACACACACAATGTATATTATATGCTATAATTTCAAATTTAATTTTAGGCTATAATTTGTTGCCTACTCTTCTTTTCACACCAGCATGTTGGTTGACTGGAAGATATTGCTGTAGTGTAGCAATAAGTCCGCCATTGTACCTTATTTTATTGTGCAATAAAGAGATTTTCATTCATTCATTCATTCATTCATTCATTCAATAACTACAACGGCAGACACTACATGGCTTTCAAATTATTGATTTTGCTCGTCTTGTCATTCCGATTTACTTCAAAAAGTACAAAATCAACTTCTAATAATTCAATTCAATCACACATTATTACAGTAAATAATTATGTACAGTAAAAATACAGATTGATAAAAAATAAACTGTTTCCGAATTTCAATAAAATTACAGAATCGTGAGCATTCGTGTAAGAAATTGTGGAATTATAAAATCAAAAATCAAAATGTTCTTTATTCATATAGACACAATTAAATATAATTTTTAATTTATGTTCTTATGATGCGTCCAAGCCTTACTCCCAAGCCGTTTTGTCATTTACATAATCAGATATTGTATAGTATGCTTTTTTATACAATTTTGCTTTGATGGTAGCTTTAAACTTACTTACAGATAGTTCTCTAATAGTATAAGGAAGTTTGTTATAGAAGCGTATACATCGTCCCAAAAAAGAATTGCTTATTTTGTGGAGACGAGTGGCACGTACGACAAGGTTATGCTTATGTCTAGTATTAACATTATGAGTGTCGCTTTTTTTTTTAACTTGTCAATATTCTTGTGGACATACAACAGATTTTCATATATACATATATTGTGATGCAACAGTAAGAATATTTATCTCTTTGAATTTTTCTCTAAGTGAAACCCGAGGACCAAGTTTATATATAGCTCTTACAGCACGTTTATGTAGTATAAAGATGTTATTGATGTCCGCACAGCTTCCCCAGAGAAGAATTCCATAGGACACATTGGGGCGGTAATATTGATATACGATTGACCCATGACACTCGCCACCGGTTAAATATTACCCTTTCCAGAGTGCATCTAACGCACACACAGAAATCATTTAATTACATTACTTTTAAGCTTTTTAACTGCCTCCCTCTCCAAACTAAACTTCTGGAGTTAATAATATTCGAGAGTTTTATAAAAAGAAGATTGGCATCCACACATGCTTTCTATAAGTTCGACGATCTCTACAGCTGTGCTGAATCGTTTGTAGTCTATTATTGTATATTAGATTTAAACAGTGTAGGGCATGAAATGCTATTTTACAATATTGATAGGATTTTTTTTATATACGCTTCAGGCTTTTTAGTTGATAAGTTGATTTTGAAATGGTATTATTTCCACATTATGTTGTAATTTAATTAGTAGATCATTTAATATTTCTTTTAATTTTTTTTATTTGTTTTGTTAAGTTTTTTTAGTTTTTTATTTTGCGATTATTCCTATTTTATTTTGTTATGTCTTTTAATTTGACACTTTTGCTACTATAAATAGGACAGAAAACGAATTTACCGCGTGAAATTTGTAGGACCCGACGTTTCGGTGACGTTGCAGCCGCCGTTGTCTAGGGTAGACTGAAGACCTGTCAGTCCGTTGTTTTGCGGGTAGGCCGCAAACCGCTACCGCCACTGCGTAGGTTATAACGGTGGTGGGGGGCCGGGCTCGGAGCGCGGGAATTTTTAAATTCCGTCTTGCACACAACACTCACTGTATCCTGTTTTACGTCTTTGCGTTCGGTGTTCGGCGGCGGGAACATTTTAAGAAGAGGGTTCCACCTAGAAGAGAGTTTGTAGCCGTCATCTCTATTAAAGTTCGGAGTTCTTCTTATTTCAATGGCTTCCCGGATCATGCGAGGAAAGTAGAATTGTTCCTTAGATAGAACAATAGGATTTCTGTCCTATTTATAATGTCAAACAACCGCGATAGTCTTCGATTTTATACTTTTGCTACTATTTCTTTTTCTACTATGGTTTTCCATTTTAAAATGTACTTAATATGTAATTTATCTAATATGTATTTTTTTACGTATTCACCAGATTAGGTATCTAGGTATCTATGTTTGTTGTAGTTACCTAGTCTTTTTTGAATAATAAATATGATTGTGATTATTAGGATTATGATTATGATTGCTCTGACTAGGTCTGAGCAATCGAATATGCCATTCTATATCAAAATAAATACAAATCAGTTAAGTAAGCAATTAGGTAATTCAATAAATACAAAAACAATCATAAAAGAGTGAACTCCGCAATCACACATTGTCACATAGTCACCACTAACATGTGCGAGTAAATAGTTATTATAAATATTTATATACTTTAGGCGTTTTTTTCTAATATGTGAGGTGTAAGTAAGTTTCTAAGAGGTGAGGCTGTAAGTGATTGATTACAAATTATCGCTTTGATATTCTACCGCTTGCGGCCATCGGCTTATGATCCGTAATGGGGTCACTATCGCTGTCAGTCATCTCCAGTCTGTCCACCTTCCATAATAGTATCCAAGACGAGTGTATACCACCCGTGAAACACTTTCGCTTGTCTTTACGGCTGTTTGTTTAGCTGATTGATGCTGGCGGCCTCCTTGATGGATCATCGCGGCTGTTCTGAGTCGTAACACCGACGAAACGGGAGCCGATAACGTCGCTGCATTTTCAACGGACTTACGACTAGGACTAATCGTGTCTGTTCCCAAGAATAGACTCACAAAACACTGGTGGTCCAATGAGAAAAAGTAGATTTCAGAAAGAAAGAGTGACTCCAAGAAGCAGCCAAGCAGAGCATTAATATATGAGCTACATTTTTTGTTTGTTTGTTTGTATATACTTTTTATTGTGAAATTCCACAATGACAGGGTTTATTTTCATACGACAATCTCTTCCAACCAACCCTACTATGAAGTGTTTTTATGTATGTGTGCGTGTAGCATGTGTGTAAAAATGTGTGTCTTGTTATTGTATTCGATCGACAGAATTCAAATGCGATTCCGCTAATTTTATCCCAACGAAAAATGATGACCCAGCTGGGAATCGAATCCGGAGCCTTACAATGAAAGATCAGGCAACCTAACCGCTATGCCACCGGGCTGTGTACATTATACTGCCATATTCGATCTAATTAACACTAAACTAGTGGTTGTCAAATTGAGTTACGAAACGAATGTTGTGTGTCCAGTGGACCTCAGTTTTCAAGTAATCACAACTAAAAAATCTTATAAGCTAAATACCAAATAACCGATTAAAAACATTCCTCGTCCTTTCGCCCTCTCCGATTACCTTAAAAACGTCCTTTCGCCCTCTCCGATTACCTCTTTTAATCTAATTTAAATTCCGTGAAAACCACTCTTAAATACCGTATTTTATATTTTACTTTCCCATTATTATCTGTCTGTGTGTCTTTGTCTGTGTGTGGTGCATTAAAACTATATAACATTAGTTAAAAACATAGTAAAATGAGAATCGTTTTCATCAAATGTTCTTAGTCGACACTGGGTCAATGTAGTCGGTCCATCTGAGATGTAGAGTTTCACTGTCTATGGTTCCCGCATTGATAATTTTTATGGAAATTGTTGTAGATGGCTGCCCTCTCTTATCTATATTAAATATCAAATACTTTGTTTTATCAATCTTGAGTAAAAATAACAAGCCATCAAGCCTTTTTTTAATTATATCGGTTTTGCATCCGCAATGGCATCAAATGCAATACTCATTTCTTGTCTATATCCAATAATACTTGTCTATATCCAATAATACCAGTAATGCTTGTTTCTAAAAAAGGTTCAAAATCAGAAACGAAACAAAAAGAAAACGAGAGATTTAAAACTCTACCCTTCATACAAATCAGAATTGTTAGGTATAGTGGCATATTCAATACACGCAGGAGGCAAGTATCTAGAATCTAGTATATCTAAATCTAATAATAAGTATATCTATATCTAAATCTAATAATAATAAGTAGAATCTAGTAGATAAAAAGTGAAGGAGAAAAGCTGACAAAGGGAATTTCAACGATACTTCAAAGCTAGACAATAAAGAAGCGAGGGGTTGTCTATTAGTGCACATAAGTGAACTAAAGCTACAGTGTTTCAATGTGTAGGGAGATGATGTTTTCTAGGCCTTTACTGACGCTACAGAGCTTAATAGCGTTGGAGGAAATATACAATAAAACACAAGGTGGCATCTTTCCCCGTCCACCAACCGAGGAGCAAAGAAAGTATTGTAAACGGGCAAACATTTCTTTTTCGAGATGGACGGAAACATTTATTTTGAGCCCCAATGAGACGATTAAGACCATTTTTAGATGGAAGTATGTCTGTGTGACTGTGTGTATTCCTCCACGATAGCGATCAAACGCTTAATGCGATTAGCATGCAGGCATCATGACAAGAGTTGAAAAGATTGTGGTAAAAATCAGTCCACCAGGGGGCGTACTAACAACTAGAGCAGTCAACTACAACGGGCGAACCCATCACCTCAGGAAGTTTTAACGATATTAGATCGCTGTGTCTCTCGTGAGGTGAGCGCAGAAGACTATAGGGACGAAAAATAATTCACAGTCTAGTTACGCCACCTGCCCGTCAGAGGTCTACGCCTTACGGCGAGGCACCTGGAAAAGTAACCAGTTGGCAGCTTCGCCTCCTGACTACCAGTTTGGAAGGATATCTCTGTCTGAAATTAACCTTCAAGATACCTCCTGCCTCCTGACTCGTTACAGGATCGAGTCTTGCGCGGTCCTTTCCCTTAAGAAGCGGTGATACGATGTCAACCGAATCTATCGCGGACCACGGCATCCTTTGCCCGGCTTATTCACCCGGGATCCGGTGGCCGAATGGTCGTTTCAAGAGCAGTTGCCATAAGGTTAACAACTACCCCCGCTCCATAGAAAACATTGCTGTTTCCAGACTCCCCCGGCGGTTAGTCGGAATGTACAATCGATTGGCTGACGCCGCACGGTGCGCAAACCGTCCAGGAGTGCCCAAAGGCTGACTCCTAGGGGAGACTTGCCTGCAGGCCAGCGTCCTACTCTGGCTCTCACTTCTGCGTGTAGGCCGCCGAATGGGTGTTGACCCGTGCGTTTGACCGACTCTATACAACTGGGTCTTAGTGGCCAAACTGCAACAGGGCCCATTTGCTCCCCCAGGGGGCGTACTAGTCATTTCAATCTCGAAGTATTGGACTTATAGACTTGGAATTCGGTACACACATGCTTGGTTGGGCCGAAAACGCAATGAATTTTCGCCGGTCTGTATATTTTCCTCAACGATTGAAACGAACGTGTTTAATGCGTTCACTATCCATGCTCGTCGCTGACCATCTCTTTTAATAAGGTCAACCGCCTTCCCGAAGGGACATCAGGCTCAAAATCCTTCCTTAAAATTCTTTGACTACTTGCCGGGAAAGTCTTGGGGTGACACAACCGTTTTTAACACGCTTTTATTAGGTCGACCTGTATGTAACGATGTAATGGAATCTAAGGTAACTAATTTAATCATCTTCCAAGGATCGTAGCGTCATGAAAATTGGCAGCTGTATGTAGTTCTGATGACAATACAATAATATGGTACTGTCGAACTGATCTGATGATGGAGTCGGAAGATATGAACTGGAACTTCATGGTGGAACATCGTATCATAGCTGTGTTTGGACTTGTTAGAAAAGTCTTGGAATGAACTTTGACCACGATTAGGTTTCAAGGTCTGATGATGAAGCCGGAAGATAGGCACTGGCATTCCATGATGGAATATCGTATCATAGCCCAAAAGCGTGTTTTTGGTGGGTTTTTTTTAAAACTATTAATTTTTACTTATTTTCCTTTAACAGCACAAATTGATCAGAAACAACAAAAACTCTGTTTTTGTTGTTCTGATCAATTTTATATTTTAATTGGACCTTCTCTGCTTTCATTGATATGCGAGCGATGAAATTTCGCAACTGTATATAATCGCGTCAATCACTGCCGTTCAAAAAAATTAAATACAGGAAGCTTTCCAAACGACCGCTTTTCAGAACAAACAAAAAATGATCGCATTCCAGCACAAAAGCATCACTCTGTTGACGGCCAGAGCAAAAAGCATTATTATATCTAGTTGTATACTTTCTCCCTACCATTTTTCATTTCCAATTGTAGCGGACATGCAATTATTGTGTATTTTAGGCGCTTCAAAAAACACACAGGAAAAATGGACCCGGAGCCAATGACACGGGGTTTGGCGGCGCTAAACGCTGCCTATCAAGTTGATATCTTCCGCGTTTTTTAACCGACTAATGAGAGGATACGACCGAGCGTTCAACCGCTTTTTATGAGTTTACAACGGCATGATTATGATAACTGACTAATATGGACCTCATGGCGCAAGTATATTTTTACAATAGACCACTGTCACTAGAACTGCTCTGTCAAATAAATACCGAGAATTGTTCAATAAAATACAAAATGGACCCGATTGCGTTTCTTCTCGAACTAAAATTGGAAATTAGTTCATGGGAACCATCGATGTATACCTCTTGTATAGAAAAAATACAATTTAACATTACTAAAAGAAGTCTTCGATACCCAGACTTATTTAAAACACCTTTAGCAAAAAACTATGCCGGAGTTAATAACGTAATCCCACGTATTTGTCGTCTGTATAACAAATTTCATCTTGACAATCGCATCGATATATTTCATGATAGTTTATGCTCCTTCAAAGCGTCCCTCTTTAAAATACTGTAATTCTGGTATTTTTTCTTTTTTTTTTCTTTTTTATACGTAGTTTCTTAAAACATTCAACCATTGTTCATGCATTGTACTAATTGTGTACTCATATAAAAAGGATATTGATGTAGTCATGTAACTGTAGTATATATATGTCAATGTATGTGTTGTCAATATTCTGTTTGGGTACCAAATAAAATAAAATAAAAAAATAAAAAATTAGCTAGATATGCCTTCAGATACAAATAAGTTGGCTCCACATACCCTTTGCTCGTAAATCATGTGACAGAGAGAGCAATACATTGAACAGTATGCGAGAGAATAGCGCGACAATATTTTTCGCGGCAGCTCTCACACCGGAAACGGTCGGCTGTCTGCCAGCGGACTGCGACCAAACTACTGCTACCGGCTTTCAGTAGTGGTTTCGAAGGCGTAATTTTCGAGCGCGAAAGTCCCCATCTAGAGGATCATATATCGATGATGGGAACGGGATAGAGCAATATGTTAGAGCAAAATATGAAATGAACGATCGACGATTTTCCGACATGAAAACTACCTGTTGGAATTTATAACCACCCGAATAAGTTTGAACGCATTTGGTGCGGTCTTAGATTCAGCTACTTTATTTACGGTGGGTAGTTTTAATGCGAACAAATGACAACTGTTTATTTCACATTTCGCTCTATCGTATTACCCTGTCTCGTTCACATAAGCTTATTTCTGATATTAGTTCACGAAGAAACGCAATCGAGCCCAATGTTGTCATGTTCAATATATTCATTGAAAGGTCCTAGCTGGTTTTCTTGGGACCTTTAAGGGTGTATTCATTTATTTATTTATTTTTCAACACATAATTAACCTTACAGATAATTCCAAACTAAATTCTAGACTATATTACAACATATATCCAATCATTATCTAATCTCCCTTGTTATTATTACTTTTTGAAGAACTTTTATACTATATATATACTACATATCAAATCGAAGACTATGGCGGTTGTTTGGCATTATAAATAATAATAATAATAATAATAATAATAATGCTTTATTTAAGAGAAAGTAGTACAAACATTATGTCTTAAAAACTACCCAACTAGGTTAATGCCCGTACTAGGGTAGATTCTTTTCTTTTAAATTGAGATGCGCACGTAATTTTATACTGCAATTATAGAACTATGGTGATATTTTACATGTTTATATAATATTAAACATTATACATATATTATTCTCATTTATATATAAATATATACATTTACCTACTTGTATTATTTACATACATTTGCATTTACATACACGTATTTATTAGTAATATATATTTGTAATATTAAATTAAATTGATAACGTCGTTTTAAACGAGGATATGTGTAATAATTTCAGCTACCTTTTCCTTGCCGGTCTCAAACAGCCACAAAGTAAGTTTTCCCTTTTTCAAAAATTTCAAAATAAGATTTAAAAAAAAGAATTTATCGCGTGAAGTTTGTAACAAATTTGTAACACGGGGTGTTACAAACGACACGCAGTAAATTCGTTTTTTTATCTTATTTATTACATACTACATATTTACCTAATTCCTTGATTGCTCAGAAATTACATTACCGTAATTTATAGTTCTGCTATGTTCACTGTCCAAATATCTAATTCTAGCTATGCCGAACATAGAGCATTTAGGGTACGAAGTGTCCGCACCGTGAGGGAGTGTTGAGCG
The DNA here is from genome assembly GCA_944548615.1 of Micropterix aruncella. NCBI lineage: Eukaryota > Metazoa > Arthropoda > Insecta > Lepidoptera > Micropterigidae > Micropterix > Micropterix aruncella. Next base: position 2,231,824 of record OX155962.1, read on the forward strand.
ATATTAATTCTAGATCGCGGTAACGCGAACAATAGGAGTTGCAAAGCCTTTGAACTTCATAAGAAATTGTAGAAAAGTTTGCATTTTGTGCGGTGGTCCTTCGAGCCGGATTGAACTAGCGATCTATAGACACAACGAAGTGAAGGTAGGTCTGTCATGATCTGATCTAACGGAGGGCATTTTATGCAAATTTGAATGACCGGACGAACTTCATTTCGTCCATTTAGAATCTATGCATAAAATAGCAGAATAGCAAACGTATTGCAGGGAGTAGCATGTAGCAGTGGACGATGCTCATACTGTGGAGTCTACACATACAATGGGCGAACCAGCTACCACAGGAAGGTATAACCATCGATATATGATCCCCTATATCCCCCTTTCGCGCTCGAAAATGACCCCTTCAAAAGCACTACTAAAAGCCGACCAGTAGTAGTTTGGTCGCAGTGCGCTGGCAGACAGCCGACCGTTTCCGGTGTGAGAGCTGCCGCGAAAAATATCGACGCGCTATCTCTCGCATACTGTTCAATTTATTGCTCTCTCTGTCACATGTTTTACGAGCAAAGAGAATGTGGAGCCAACTTATTTGTATGTGAGGCCATATCTAGCTAATATATCGATGCGTATAACGATATTGATAGCAAAATATAACGAAAGGCAGGTATAACGATCGTTCTTTCAACGTGGAGTTTGCGTAGACTAAGGACTTGAAGACGAAACAGCCCACCGTCTTGCCCGTGAGTCCAACGCCTTGTCACGTGGAACTGGGAAGTTGTCCTAACGGGGAGGCTGCCTCAGGCCCTCACTTTCAGATTTGGCAGGATTTTTAGATCCTCCCGTCTGTTCACGGATCCGAAGTTGCTTGCGCTGCCTCTACCTAATGTAAGCAGTAATTCAGTTCGAATTTATCGCAGACTTCAGCGTGGAGGCTACCGAATGGGTGCTGACCCGTGTGTTGGGCCGACCCAAAAACGAGGCGGGTCATCGTGCCCAAACTGCACAAGCTCCATTAGCACCGCTAAAATCAGGTAGGGGGACGCTAGAGACTTCGGACTTGTGACCAATTGGGACGACGGAGAAATCCGGCGAAATCTGGTAGTGAGGGTGTAAGACTGACCGCTGCGTCAACCTCCCAGTGCCACGTGGTAAGGCGTTGGTCTCTCACGGGCTTCGCGGCGTAGTTAGACAGTGGACTGTATTGTCCATGTATTGCAAGTCTCTTGGTTCACTCCATGGGTGATAAAATAATCTAATATCGTTATAACTTCCTAGGGTGCCGGGTTCGCCCGTAGTAGTTGACAACTGCATAGTGTCATAACAATTCTTGTATCAGGGAAATATGCAAATACGAAACCAATCTAAAGAAGAAGTAAGATCAATCACCCCAGAATGAAATGCGTCTCATGAATTACCGAAGAATCGCGGTGCTGTCAGCGCCCGTGCCGCCGACGAGGCGATAATGATTTCCGCAATAATTCAAGCGGGAATTGACGGGATCCGTACACCGCGAGCGAGTGTCATCAGCGGCGGTAATGACCGCCATTTTCTGATAGACGCAATCTTGTCACGCATTTATCAATCATCGGAATGACCGCTCAGGTATGCACTGACCACTGCCCGAGTCATTTCTGATGTCGGATTAATGAGTGTTCTGGTTAGCGAGTGTTAACAAGGCTAGACATTGCGAAAGTAAATAAATAATATCTCCCTACATATTACAAAATTCAACGTTTGCCTTTCTGTTTACGTGTGCTTGAAAACCACTGGACTAAATTCAATCAGGTTTTACATATACAGTGCTGGCAAAAAATATATCTTTACACTTGCGCGGCAATTAAAAAGTTGTCATATAAACTCCTAAACTGTCATAATGTCACTTGCGTTTTAACCATAATACTGTGGAAAGAAATCGGTTGTGGCTCTCTGCTAGAGCACGCCACTGGCTAGCCTTCCACGAGCAGCCAACCATCAGTTTGCCCGGTGGCTTTGTTCAGGGAGGTTGTAAGTTTGGTGCTCCGGTCGGCTAGTGTCTTTTCAGATCTTTGAAGTTTGGGGTCCACGGTAAAAAAAGTTTAAATTTCCCCGATATTTCTCATAATGATTAGTTTCAAGTCCCAGGTACCTTCATGCAATATTGCAATTTTCAAGAGACAGGAAAATACATAAGACACTCACGGGCAAATAATTTAAAACATTCAACTTAGAATTTATTTCTTATGTCCAGTGATAAAAACAAATCTAATTAGTACGATAACAGATCTTTTAACGATAATCGCGAATCTTATAGAAAATTACAGTTTCTGCGCTAAGGATCGTCTAATCTGCGCTGTTGTTCATTAACTTTATAGCTGTTTTACAGATATATCGATTAAACGATATATTTTATCGAGCGCGTTATCGATAAAACCATAAATTGCATTCGCGCCTTAAAACCGGGTACTCTGTTTAATAATCAGGTAGCATCAGACTATCAAACTCTTTTATCGCCTTAACGGTAGTTAAGTAATAAGGTTTACGACCGGACACCTGTTTATTTAACTCGGTCAATAAATAAAGAAATTAAGGGTCAGTACCATGTAAATCAAGCAAATATCACTTTGTAGTCACACATGTTCAGTAATATTATGTGATGTATATACGGATAGGTATATAAAAGGTTTAAAAAGTCTAAATGAGCCATGATAATTACGCGGTGAAAGACAGTAAGAACTTTCAAAAATGTTTTCATTGGGGGTTGATATTTGAATTGTTAGAGAAAACGATATGGCGTCATCTCTTATCGACATTTTCCCTATCGATTAAATAACATAACAATAACATTCACACTTCAAACCTATTTAAAACATTTGTCGTCAAAAGTAACCCAATTAAAGTAAAAGAAGTCGAAGAAAATTTTAAATGAATTGAAACACTTTTAAAAGTTTTTTACATAAAAAAAATAGCAAAATTTCCTAATTTGTTTCCGATAAAAAAGCAAGCCACGGTTGTGTCAAAAGAAAAAAAAAAGAATACCATTTTTTTTATTTATTATTTTTTTATATTTCAACCAATTGTCTAAGCCGCAGACTAAAACGCGAAAATTGCGATTCATAATGCAGGTAGGCTATTCATAATGCAATATTTATTCGTAACTCCAAGAATGGTTAATATCATGAGTAAAGAGAACATATTGGAAATTAGCAGCAAACAACAAAAATATCACCTTACATCATGGTTAATAAACCTTGGTAGGAGAGAGACCGAGAAAACATTCATCACAATTTTAAAATAAATAAATATATTTATTTTCTATTTATTTTATACAGGTATTTTTATTAATTGTTATATATTATTAGTTATTATTATAAATGATTATTTATTATTGCTATTATATATTATTATTATTATTATTTAGTATTACTTGTCTATAGTTCTAATATTATTTTGGTGTAGTGAGAATTTCATTTTAACTTGATTTGATTAAAAAAAAATATATTTTTGGTTTGGAATTTAACTTGATTTGATTCAATTTTTTATTTTTAGTATGTATTTTTTAATCATTTGTATTGGTGTTCTCCTTAGAACAGGCTCTGCCTAGTTAGGAGCAACACAATCAATGTTAAGTGCTAACGGTGTAATTTTTTTTGTGGAGCAATAAATAAAATAAAAAATAAAAATAAACTATTATTTATCAATCTGTAAGTATTATCAACAATCTGCATGTCCAGCACTTTTCTTTGCACGTTACTTAATAAAATAAAACAAATAGAATTTTGGTTACAGGATGTGCTGTTTTGGCTCTTTCGCGTTTATCTCCCAATTAACAAAATGTATTATAATTTCCCCCTTTGGAAGTTTAGACTAAGTCAGAGCAAAGTGCCAAAGCGACTCTCCGGACAACAACGCTATGAAGCCTATCCTCGCTCGTTTTAATTTCTGCGTATTTTACTAGATTACGGCGTTTTGCTTCGGTCTAGTGCGGCGGCGTTCACATTGAACACACCATGGATTTATTTTATTATGTAAATGCGTTACGATTCATTGATTGTGATTTGTCGAGCACTTTCGCATGAAGACATTTCCGGCAAAGGATATATGACGCGTCAAAACGACATCCTGTATCAAACGATGCGTACTGCCTTATAAATAGACTTGTTTGTAATTTTTATTGTGATGTCTTTGATGATATTGTAAAGGACAGCGTTCAAAAAAATTCAATGTCGACCTATTCATCCCTTTACAGGTTTAATTCGTCATTTTTTATTTTCCCAAAAAATACATAATGTCACCCGAAAAATGTAAATATGGTAAGTCTTCTTTTCGAGAAAATATTAGAATTTGAGTTTGAACTGAATATACACGTTTTGAGATCCCAGAAATCCAAAAAACTGATTTTTGACAAATGTCTGACTATGTGTGTTTATCTGTGTATATCCACTGTATCGCAGAAACTTCACGACCAATTGAGACCAAAAGTTCATCCTAATGCCGAGATTTGGAAAAATGATGAGAGATAACACACTTTTGTTACGAAATTGCGGCCTTCATATCATAAGTCGTCTATACTGGTCCTACAAAAAAAAATAATTATGACTTAGAATTCTGAGGACATTGCTTACCACTGTTGCCTAAGTCACATTTCGACATCTTAAGCGGGATTTAAATTGTAAACGTTATAATCTGAAATTTGAATATCTTCATAACTCCGACTTTAAAATGACGGTTAGAAAATGAAAAAAATTGAAAATGGAACCAAAATCGCGATTATAATAGGCGACAAAAAATCAGTTAAGTATATCGAAAAGAAGAAAGCAAAAGAGTTTGAAAATCGAATGCAAATGAATTATTGCTACTACCTAGAACATTGCCTACATTGACTACCATTGCCAATATCTATAACAGCGACGCATTGTATGTCGCTTTATGTTTTAAATCGATAATGTCATTCAAGATGACGTCATTCTCTATCGCTTTTCGTTTCAGATTCAAAAAGGGAATACGAAAGTAATAGAGATATGACATCATCTTGTATACCTCTTGTCATCTCGTATCGTAACGTCATTTCCATTTCCTTAACCTGAACAAGACAATCGATTTTCGTCCGATAAGTATGAGCTTCCCTACACTTGTTTGAACAAGAACCTGTTTCGTGTTGATATTTTCGTTATCCATGTGTATAACTACCCTTATGTTCGTCGGGATCGAATCTATGAGTCATCCCTCACTATGCTACGCTATAAATTTGTGAGTACACACGACGACGAAGTGTCTCTTTTATTAGTGGGGGGAGACGTCTAGGAGGGACCTGAGGCTAGATAGGGGTCCTAGGGGTGGTCAGTAGGTTATGTACGTCAGAGGGGGATACCTCGCATGACATTAAGGTTGCCTCACACGAGGTGACCGATCTCAGATGAACTCAGCCGATCGTACTGGCATACGAGGGCTGATTGATGGATAAGTACGACCAATATAGATAGTAGGTAGTGGATTCTAATTTCTATAGATATATTCGGCTGATTTCCTATGAACTCAATTGATTGCACTGGCATAGGAGGGCTGAATATTGGATAATTGGGACCAATATATGTTGGTAGGTAGTAGATTCAGATTTCTCTTTATAAATATATTTCGTTATCTACATTTATTAAAACTGACTTGTGTTTTTGTGGAACTGTGTTCTTGTGTTGTCTAAAACCTTACGGCATTTTGGCCCGAATATGTCAAACCTTCCTAACATTTTATAAACACAGAATAATTTAAAAACAAGGGAGTACAATTCGGTGTTCGTTTATATACGGTTTCGCAAGGGTTTTTGGGCTATTTTTTATGTTGTCTTATAGACGTTTGAATACTTTATTGCAAGATGAGAGATGCGTTTCGAAGTAAACTCAGAAGTCATAAAATCCTTCTCCATGGAAAAATATATATATGTGCCAACTTTCATGGTAATCGGTCAAACGGCTTTGGAGTTTATTAAGCTTGGACAGACAGGCACACCTAACATCCAATTTAATATATGTATATATGTAGATTATTTATGTATCAATAATACGACATCGAAGCAATCTACTGTGCGGTATTTATGTATATGTCGCATTAATGGACCATATCAGAACTGCGATAATAATCGGAATCGCAATTGGTAAACCAATAATCATTACATCCCTACTTGACAGTAAAGCAAATCCGAAATTCGAATAGCTATTATCGAAATTCGAATAGCTATCATTCTATATTACAACTAGCAATCTCTAACTACCAGTACTGTTTTTGTATGTTTATATCCAATAAAGCACTTTTCGAAGAAAAATACTCTTTGTTCCAATTAATTCGCTACTGTATTAATCGATAGTATACTGTATTAATCGATAGTAACATGTAAGAAGAAATATGCTTTCATTCGCCTCTATAAGTGCAAAATAAATTAATCGATTTTTAGGTTGTTGATTAATGAATATTTGGAACTAAGAGTTCAATCAACACGTTACGTTTCGTAGTAAAATCCTAGCTGCTAAAACGTAGTACTGCGATGAGCAATGTAATACGCTATATAATCAATGCTAATATGTAAAAACAAGTATGCTATCATTCGCAAAAGATTCAGAATCCAGACGGAATCCAGACGGTTTATCAGATAAAACCGGACGGTGTGCGACGCGCTTTATGAATGAAAAAGACGCATACTCGTAAAAGTCGGCGTCGTATTATTTATTCATTCATTCGCGCGTAGATGATTCGCCATTTCGCTCTAATGAGCCGCGAACTCATTCGACCCTCTCCCTCTTACATTCGGGGCAAGTGTTGGAAATCTAATTTTGCCCCCCCTCGGTCGACCCTTGCGCAAAAATAACATGTCAATTAAAACTTTGATTTCGAGGAACGATTACGAGATCTAAATTGAGAGGAAAAGGGTGTGCAATGCGGATTCAATCAAATCAAAGGGTCTCCTGGGGAGTAAATGAGCGTTTCAACCTCTATAAAAACAATTAATTTTGGAGGAAGCTCATTACGGATGATTAATCTTCGATCGCGCCGCCTAGAAGTGGATTCCGATACGACGGTATATACAGAGGATTGCTCAGCTCTTGTCCGATTTCAGGCTAAACTTCAAAACGTTTCAAATTTGAAAGGCAGGAGTTTAATTATTCAATTATTTAATCTTTATTCTTCTCTATAACTGTTTTCCAAGGATCAACAATCCATTTTTGAAGAAAGCGGTTAGTTTTCCTTGAAATAGTTTATGGCGTGTATGAAATGAAGATTATCGCTGTTGCTTGACGTTATAAATAGGATTTAAAGGAAATTGCCGCGTGAAATTTGTAGCCTCCGACGCTTCGGCGATGTTGTAACCGCCGTTGTCCAAGGTAAACCGAGCCCGCTCCCCTCCCTCCCTACCACTAACTAGAGCTGTCAACGGGCGAACCCGTCACCTCAAAGGGTTTTAACGATATTTTTAAAGCTATTGCATAGCTTTTATCGCGGCCGAATAATGAAATTTCTTAACGAAAATTAATGATTTTAAACTGATAATTACATCTAAACGAGTACTGCTTACGATTCGAAAAAAATATATGTTAAACAAGAACATTTTCCTAATATTCCTACCTTTGAATATTTTAGTTTTTGTTTATATTACATAGTGTAATTAATTTGTGAAATTAGGTCTAACCGAACACAAAAACGACTACTACTCAAATACTATCTGGCGTATTATTATGAAGCCTGCACTATTTTAAAGATAATTTAATTATCTATCTTTTTATCTACGATTTTTTTTCAAATAATCCATATTTTTTGCTTTATCGAATAAAAAAATCGTGCGCGGCGCTCTATCGGAAGACGTTTAAATTATTCCGAATCATTTGCTACCGCAGCCGCAAATGATTCGGAATAATTTCAAAGTTTTCCGATAGAGCGCAGTTATCTGATATCAGAAAAAATAAAATAAATAAAATAAATAAATAATTATAATTGCATACGTTGTTAAAAATGCTATGTTATGCTTTACCGCGGCAGTCCCCGAGTGCCACACGTATTTTTTTTGTATATGTTTTTTATAACAACAGCTGCAAATAAATATTTTTCAACTCCATCAAACTAAAGAGCTCGACGCTTCAAATAAGTCCTGCCACTTAGTTGATAGTTGCTCACATGATGTACACATTTGCTCATATCAGTCGTGGTAATATTTTTTTCGATATAAATAAATGTAATAATGTAAATAATCATAAACGGATATGAATATTAGTAAGAGACATAAGCCGTGTAAATGCATTAATTAATTAATTCAATAAACAAATAAATATCTTAAAACTGAGTCATCTGTAAGAATGCTAATATCTACCATAACGGGAAGTCAAATTCAGATTTCTTTATTAAATATATAAAGTTACACTTATTTTAGTTTCAAAGCCATCCTAACTAGGCCTCGCCTATACTAAGGTAGGCTTAATGTAAAAAAATAAAAGTGGTTTACGTAACTTGCGTTTTTTTTAAGGTTAAATACTTTATTCATTTAATTTTTGTACATTTAGCCCCACTGTCATCAATGTTATAAGTAACTCGGAAAAAATGAACACCGAAATGCAGCTAATGCTCATTGCCCACCTAACTAGGACTAAACTGTCCCGTATCTAGGCGGGTCAGAGTAAATAACACATAGCATGTAATAAATACATGTAATATATTTTTAGGAAGATAGCATACATAATATTATGAATTTAAGTATGTACATAGATATACACATACATACATGAATACATATATACTTTATAGATAAATAATAAATAATACAATATAGATTTTACATTGGTGCATTATTTCAGTATATACTATATGCTATTAGAGTCTCCGTTTCTTTTCTCTACTAATATACCTTAACTAAGTATCTTTTGCCTGTCACTGGACTTGAATAGGCAAACTGCTACTTCCCCTATATGGGCTTTTATTTTACAAAACAAAGCAGTAGAGTATGCCCTTCGATAATGTTTGACTCAACAGGAAGTCTGAACCGATATATATATATAGTATATGTAATACAAATCGCATCTGTTATTGAACTGACTCACTTTAAACAAACCGATAACAAAGAAAGACTTAATTTGGACTAGTAGACGAGTACGTGAGATAAGGTTTGTTTGTATTCCTAATTAGGTGTTGACAAGGTGAAAATAAGTTGATAAATGCATTCAATATCGTAGTGATAATAAAACCTTACCAACATTAAGGCGACCTTGTGGAATGTTGAAGTTCGACTTACCTGCAAAGAAAGAGAAGACATTCTTAGTTGATTCACAAAGCAAACTGATTAAAAATACATTACTATTTAGGGTCAATACAAAACTGCGCGTTAATTTAATGGCATTGGTAATATGTTGTAGATAAGCAACCGCATGCCTAAACCGCGATAGACGATATTGAAAATGTATCAGGAATAAAAAAAGGAAATAATAATATGATAAATATTAAAACGCTGCTTACATCTACAACACATATGCATAATTGTTATACAGTACTTATTCGTGTGCTTTGTCTTTTTTTCCTTATTTGTTTTGTTTTTTAATATTATAAAAAGCTCGGAGCACGATGCGCTATCTAGGGGTAGGTTAAATATCGATATTATTGTTTATTAGCAGTATTTTACCTACCGCTAGATGGCACAGCGCGCTTAACGTTTCGCAAACTTTTCTTAAATATATAACAGATTGATTGAGATAGATTTACAAATTTAACAAAAAAAACAATAAAATGTTTTTTTGTTGTTTTTTTCCATTTTTTTAAATTTAAAGTCTTTTATTACGTCGTACTGATTAACCCACTAAAATATGTCACTAAGTAAAAACCCATCCTGTATATATGAATGCATTATTGTATATGTTATAATCAGTTCTAATACATAAAAAAAAATATTAAAGAAATAAAACAGTAAGAAAAATTATTAATATAACTCAATAATTTAACCCAAGTTTCAATCTCACTGAACATTTAAGACTCTAAAGTAATTTAGTACACATAGACAAACACGGCATAGTGGTTAGGTCCGGTTAGGTTCCGGGTTCGATTCCCGGCTAGGACACCACTTTCTGTTGGGATAGAATCAACGGAATTGCATTTTAATTCTATCGATCGAATGCAATAACAAGACACACACTTACACTCATATATACGTATAAACACTTTATAGTAGGGTTGGCTGTAAGAGATCGTTGTATGATAATAAACCCATCCATTGTGAAATTTAATAATAAAGAGAAGAGACAATAAAACAACATAAGGCGATAAAACCAATTTATTCAACCTAGTTTTTGGCACGTAGCCCGAAATGATTCATCCTAATTTCGGTGGCGTGAACACGATCTATTATACGGTGAAATCTCATCTACAAATTGGTGATTTATAATAATTACACTCTGTCAAAACGTTACACCATATGGTTGAATAATGTGGCAATGTCGGAAGTGAATTAGAAGTAACCACCCCAATGGCTGCAAACGACCCCATTAAGGATATCCTCACATCCCCCTCACTAAGTGTTGGATTTCGTTCGCTTCCCATATTAATTACATTAGCTGAGCGCAAACGCTCCTAATCTAATTGAATGGACGAATGACATAAACAGAGGACCCCAGACAGAAAAAGTCAAGACTCATCGACTCTACGTCATTATTATCAGCCGGTAGATGTCGACTGTTAGACATAGGCGTCCACCATAGAATGCTATGACAAACTGTCTCGAGCCGCCTCCATCCATCTACTTCCAGCAACCGTGACAATGTCATTGGTCCATATTGTGGGGGGTATGGGATCCTGCACTGCGTCTGCCGGTTGGTGGTCGCCATTCGAGAACCTTTTTCCCAACGGTTGTCGGTTCTCCGATATATATGGCCCGCCCATTGCCATCTCAAGTTGCTAATTTTACGAGTGACCGTGAGCTTATTTCTTCTACGTAATTCCTCGTTTCGTATCCTACACGCAGTGAAACCAAGCATAGCTCTCTCCATGGCACGTTACGCGTCTTTCAGCTTGTGTATGAGGTAAATAGTTAGTGACCGCGTCTCAGTCCCGTATGTCATCACTAACCACTTACGCGCCGGCGAAATATTATACAAGTAACATAAAATCGAAGACTATCGCGGTTGTTTGACATTATAAATAGGATAGAAAACGAATTTACCGCGTGAAATTTGTAGCACCCGACCTTCGGTGACGTTGCAGCCGCCGTTGTCCAGGGTAGACGCCGCCGTTGTCCATGTCTACCCTGGACAACAGCGGCTGCAACGTCACCGAAACGTCGGGTGCTACAAATTTCACGCGGTAAATTCATTTTCTATGCTATTTATAATATTATACAAGTAGCATTGGTAGCATTGACAACGAAACTTAAAGCAATTTATTTGGCCATCTAATAAAAAGTTTTTTATAAAGTATTGATTCATTACAAAAACCCAATAATGTAACCAATGATAACATTAAATATTATAATAGTACAAGTCATCGCATTTTTTATATAGGCTGATTACATCATAGGAATAATATGGAGAAATAGAATACTAGCTATTAGTTGATCTCAACTGGGAAATGCGTGTTTATTACTTATTGAAATATGTATACTAAATAAAAAAATTACGTCTTTATGTAAATTATATTACAATAATAAGAGTAATGATTTGAAAATTCGTTTGTTATTAAGTATATTATTACGCAAAGGCGTATTTAAAGCGCATTCTATAGTGCGCCGCTATACTTTTTACCATACCGACTCACCATTGCGTTTCGTAGTTAAATTCTACTTGCCAAATCGTAGTACGTCGTTCAACGATCTAATACCGTATATAATCAATGACTTTATCATTTTAAACTCGCTTGTTGACTATAAATATAACATTAAATTAGAAACAGGCTGCAGCATACTGATAACAACTTAATATTCCAATCATAAAAATAAAAGAAAAGACGACCACAAAGCAGAGATGCGATTAACAGAGGATGCGACTCAACACATCAATATACGGAAAAGAACTATAAAAAAACCGTAAAATGAATTAGGTACGGAAGTTTAATTATTGAAGAATGGAACTGCCAGAATGAGAGCTTCCGAATGAAATCGAGCGACATTCGCTCAGTGTTCTTATTGCGTGCGATAAGTCACGAGTCGAACGGTGAAAAGAGAGAAATTGCATACAAAGACGGTGTAAAAGTATAACGATCGCATTAATTTTACTCGTGAGAGTATACTAAAATTAAATTGTAATTCCGTTTTGGTAAACGAGGTTATAAACGCACTTGCGTAGCTTCTTGTCATAGAGTGTTTGAAAAAAACCTTCCTCAGTTTACGTCACTTTGCTTTTATTTTATGTTGTTTGGGGTCCTTTCCTGCATACATCCACATTTTAGAGCCATATTCCCATGTTCCTTTCCTATAATTAATTAATTTTCGACTGTCTAATCTGCAACCATGAACAATAGGGCGTCCCTGGAGACGGTGAGTCTAAACTCACCGGCCAATCCTTCTACCACCGGGCCAAAGGACACTGTAACAAGATGCCAAGCCAATCTCGTCCGCTGGGGCTACACAGCCAATTCAACATGTCATCATCATCATCATCATTTATTCATTCCATAAAAGCATTTCACAATACTGAGGAACATGTCAAATTTTACAATCATAATTTACCGGATGATAAAACCGCTTTGATTAATTAAAAGGAAAAAAAAATAATTGTAATCAGAGGTGATTACTTAAAAATAGTCAAATTTACAAAATAATCAATAATCAAACAATAAATAATAATCAACACAATGAAAAAGAATAATTCTGAAACATGCGTAATTAAAAACAATGTCAATAAAATCTAAAACTTAGTGCGAAAGTATAGTCGTAATATGGTTATTTATAATCAAGCAATTGTGGACGCAATATCATAAAAGTCGTCCAGTTTGTAAAGGGCATGTTTGACTAACTGATTTTTCAAGCAGATTTTATATACTGCCATCTCAAGTCTCCTCGTCGATGACGGCAAAGCATTGAACCGCCCATTACAACCCAGAACCTCCAAGAAACGAAACACAAGACTACCCAGACTGCATATTTTTGGAGAGACGAGTCCTAACCTGGCTCGGGCACGTTAACTAATTAATTTTGTGACATTAAGTGAAATTGGTTTTTATTGCTGCCAATGTACTTTTTAGCCTTCCTCTCTCAAGTTCTAAAATACAAAAGATTAGTTGTGTAATCTCTTCTCCCCGCTTTCATACCATGGCCTTCTATTACGCTCTTAGGGAAATATAATTCTAAATGCACCTCAGCATTCATCAACTTCCATGCCCAAGTCATTTTCAGTGCAGGCGGCCCGAATACGGAACTCTGTGCCTTCGCCCCTGAGACAACTTGAAAACCTGATCGGGTAGTAAAACAATGGAATTACGACCCTGTCTCACCAAAACAATAATTACTGCCAAACCACTCTACCCATAATTAAAATGAAACATATTAGCATAATAAAACATAATAAAATAAAACAAATTAAATTAAAACGGGGCCGTCACGCTGAATCGTGTTGTGTGGCTGATATCGGCCAATCGGAGCCTAAGGGGTTAAAGAGACATTTACTAAACCTATGAATACCCTTCTCCCCCTGTCCTATCACCGTCTTCTAGCTTGTCCTTATATCTCCTCCCTTCGATATTGAGTTGACATATGTTATTAATTTCTATTTTATTTTCTGCTTTTTTTATTATGCTTATTATATATCTAAATGTACTCATTTATTATGACTACTACTTTATAAAAAACTAGCTGCGCTCCGCGGTTTCACCCGCGTGGTAATGGAAAATTGTGATAATGATGATAGAAAATTATATATCTTTATAAATTATAGCCTATGTGTTATTCTGATGTGTAAGCTATATTATTGTAAAGTTTCATCAAAATCCATTCAGTAGGTTTTGCGTGAAAGAGTAACAAACATCCATACATAGATTCTTACAAACTTTCGCGTTTATATAGTAGTAGGATACACGTTTTATAAATTAAATTGCCATCATAAATGTTTAGTTACAATAATCCTGGCGGTATATGGCCGTAATATATTACCACTTGGCAATAGGCTCACCATGTTGTAATCTATTAACTGTGCAATAAGAAACAAACAAACAAATGTATCTTCTAAAGTACAATAGTTTCAGTAAAATTTGGCTATTCTAACAAAAAAAAATCAAAAGAATCCTCAGTCCAATTACGATTCGCCTATTTACTGGGTTCAACGACAATGAAACAAAACACGCTGCATATACAATTAAGAAAAGTTGAAGTCTAGACGACAGATAAAGTGAATCATAATTAATTCGTTCACCTCGATGGCTATTCGCGATTTGCCGAGAAGCGAGCGTACAGGTTATTCTAGGCGCAGAACAAATTACCGCTCTAACTCCAACGACAACAGTGAACGAAAGACAGTAGTAAGGCTGGTGCACATATATAGGAAGAAACCGCATCGGAATTAGAGGACTTGTCATTTCCTATTTCAGAACTCGATCGCACGTGCAGATATAAACATATAAAAAATCGGTTGTCTGTAAAGTCGGTTTATTGACGATAGTTGAACGTGACAACGTCATAAGAAAATACTGATGGAATGGTTGCATTTGAAGCAGTTTCATTTAAGATTCTGATATTGTTTATTACAAACACCCAAAAATATATGCTTTTATACTCACCGATTTGACTACAACATGTAAATGTATTATTGTATAGCAGTATAATTGTATAATTGTTTATTGTTTAAAGTTTATTGTTTTTTTTTAATTTGAAAGTTTGAATTCTCAAACTGTTAAATAACGGTTTGAGAAGCGTTTGAGCACGCTGCGCCATCTAGCGGTAGGTAATACGTCGTAAATAAACAATATCGGCGACATTTTACCAACCGCTAGATAGCGCATCGTAATGATAGCTTTTCATACTTTTTTTTTTTTTTTAATAAAAGTTGCTTACTTCGTTGCACTTCGTTGTACCCACAAGAAAATTGTCCGTTCAGTAATAAACATTCCGTATATCAAGAATACATATAAAATTATGTCAAGAATTTAAATCAATCTAGTGATTTTCATTCGTACTATTTTAGACTGAGGTTAGTAAATAATTCTTGTCGCAACCGGTAGATGGCCGCATTTATATTGAATAATAAATATAATAAATGGAACGCCTCAGAGCGAGGTAACGCCGCATGAGTCATGTTTTTTCGTGCATGCGCCGGCTCCATCGATTTATAAGACGTTGTCACGTCAAAAAGAAAATCGGTTGTGTCATCAAAAAACTTTCTTGGCAAGTAGCCAAGGAGTAACTGATGGATTTTGAGCATGATGTTCTTTCGAGAAGGAGGTTGACCTGATTGAAAGGGATAGTCGGAAACGAGTGCGGATAATGAGTATACAACGTATTAAAAACGTTCGATTCAATCATTTACGCAAATATGCCGACAGGCGAAAATTGAATGTGATTTCGGTCCAACAAGGCATCTATATGTGTACCGAATTTTAAGTATATAAGATCACGATCTCGAGATTAACATATGATTAGTGCGCCCCATGCTGGACCGATTTCACCCACAGGCTTTTTAACCATTTCCATAACCAAATGATGACTGCATGATGAATTTCAGCTTAATCGTATTAAGCGTTTGGGCGCTACCGTAGAGGAATACATACAGACACACAGGAAATAGCCTTAATCGTCCCAGGGGAGCTCAAAATAGATATTTCCGTTTTCATCTCGAAAAAAAACTAGCTCGTTCACAATACTTTCCCTCCTCGTTGGTTGGTGGGCCGGGAAAGTAATAAAGAGGGTCCTAAACATAATACCCATAATACATTTATAATTAGGGCTTACTTGATAATGTTGGTACCTTATAATGCAATTCGATGTTATAATTGGTCTACTGTGGTCAATTGTATATACAGTGCAATGTTGTGAATTGAGACTATCAACAAGTTGGACTAGGATAAATCATGAAGATACAGAGGCTTTTTAAAAGATCTTATCGGTACCTTAGACGCATACTCAGGTCAGCTTTTCTGAAAAGCTTTATGTAATCTAGCAAGGCTAAATTGCTGAAAAGAACACCAGGGTTAGAAACATTTATTAAGAGGGTAGTTGAAAATAGGGTATGTTAGTCAAAACTTTCGTCAGCCTGCTATGCTCTATTACGCATCAGAAATTGTTTGGAGAGAACTGAAGTAATATCGGCCTATTACGCGCTAGTTGAGTCACACCTGCGCTATGGTATTCTTTTATGGGGTAATGCAGCACACATCAACAGTGTATTCACTCTCCAGAAAAGAGCCATACGTGCGATAGTAGGTATTGGTCCACGGCAGTCATGTCGTGAACACTTCCAAAAACTAGGGATATTGACCGTATATGCAATTTTTGCTCAAGAAGCTCTTTGCGAATTCTATTGCAATAAGAGCTCGGCCATATCCCACGAGGAAGTACATCGGCATGACACCAGGAATAAAACCCTGTATCTCCAACCGTTCGTAGCACGTACTGCCAAGTTCCAGGCGACTAGTCGATACTTAGGCCTCAAACTTTTCAATAAATTGCCCGAAAGATTAAAAGAAATTAAAAACATCGATATTTTCAAGAGATCCATCCGAGTCTATCTGCTTAAAATCAACATGTATGCCCATAACGACTACATAAAATATTTTGAAAATACATAGCATCGTATCTATCCATTTAATCTAATACATATTATTTACCGTTAATTGTTTTGTTGTAAACTGTTATCATATAGTCTATGTTTTTGTAAATTGGTAAGTTTAAAACTATATATTGTATATCATCTCTTGTCTAAATTGAGTAACTAATTTAAGATTAATTACTGTCATTCCTACACAATTATATGGTTGTATTGGAAATAAATACCTTTTACTTTACTTACTTTTACTTATAATAGTTTAATAAATTTGAACTGGTAGAACTGGATATCAATGTTCCATATTCTAAAACAGGTAAGCAAAAACATGGCTTCTTTAGTACGGTTGACAGACTACAGAGGTAAACAAAGCTAAAACAGTGAAATGAGGATGTCCTTTATCCCCTTGAATATTTACAATATTCATGGATTAAGTCTTGCGTACTATGGTGGAGGAAATAGAAGAGGTTTTTTCAGGAACAAGATGTCGAAATCAAGTTGATAGTAATGATTTCCTCATTTATTTAAGCCCATAAATCAGAAACATTTATTTACATAACAAAAAAACATTATCTTATCCTAATAATTGGTAATTAAACATTTCCTTTTGTTGCCTTACTCGGAAAGAGATTCATATCTGATAGTTTATGGTTTACCACCTTACTAGGAATAACCTGTATCGAGGTGATACCAACAGAAATTTTATATTGCCTGCTGAAAGGGCACGTTATCTCCACTCTTATGTTTTTATAACGAATATTGAAAAGGTATTTCAAATATAATAATTTTAAGAAGTAGTTACTTTAAACTCAAAATTAAAAATCTTGAAGAGGCAAAATAAAACACGCACGTATTTTAATTGAAATATTCGCAAGTATTCTTACATAATAGATATTTTTTAATTTATATAAAATAATAGGTATAATATTATTATAAATAAGTAATTACGTATCACATTTAAATATGATAATAGTTTAATATGTCATATGCAGACGGTGCTCTCATGACATCAAAAGATAAAGAGTCAACAATGGACATGTTAACAGTATTAATGCATCGCTCGTATAGGTAGGACTAAAAATAGACGAAACAAAGACAGAACCAGTAATTCGTCACCCTGCATACGAGACACTTACTGAGACACTAAAAATATGTCGGAGTCGAAATACTCAACCACTTAACCGTCAGAGTCTAATAATATAGGCATATTTTTTAAAACAGACTAGGAAACGTTTCTTGTACCAAATTCCTAGGTTGCAGATGGATCTAAAATTACAAAGGTCCGATCAATTAGGAGAACATAGCAACAAGCTGTTCAGTGCCATTTTCGACAAAACAAAGCTCAGAAAAGTATGCGGCTTTGAAGCCGCTAAATCTTTATGCTTATTTTCATTCTTTGATGACATGTGGCGTAATATTATGGGGAATGCCACAAATGCAATTATGTCTATTATACAAAGCTCCAAGAATCCCTCCTATAGGAGAAGTCCCGGCGAATAGTGATTTTCATCAATATAATACGATAATATATTCTACCTATATTTTAATCGGCACAGTATCACCGAAAAGGTTTCATTTGCCAAAGCCCCAGGTTCCTGCGCGTATCAGAAGTCTTGGAGAGAATCAATTTAAAAAAGTATTAGTCAATAGTTTAAATTTTCTTCTTTATGTACTCGTATAAAATACAGCCAGCGTATGTTTGTGCTCGCATGACTCGAAAAGTAGTCGGTCGATTGACCTGACATTTTGGCTTAAAGTTGTATTCGAAAACGCTCGCCAAAGCCGCTAACATTGTAGAAGTCCCGAAAAAAGTTTTAAAATCAGTGTAAAGCCTGAATTTCCAAGGCCATGAGCAACTTTCTTGAGTCATAAATTTAAAATTATTCTTTTATTTAAAACAAATCGTGAAATATAAATTGGTTGGCTTTATTAAATTAGTGATTTATTTTTCAAAAAAATAATGAAACGAAAGTTCTTCAGATATAATCGTCCCCAGATACAAATACAATCAACTACTTGTAGATAGGCATTCCTACACTTGGATTCGTCACAAAATGAAATGCTAATTATTTCATTATTAAAACATCATCTCACTTAAGTGTGCTCGGATCTTTATAAGGCTCTACTAATTGCTTATCAAGTGGATCAAGCTTTTTCAATCATGTCATCGTTCCACGAATGATTTACAATATCATTCATCGATTATTGCTTCTGACATTATACAGCTTGTTTTATGATGGGGTATTCAGGTTAATTTAATGAATATTGAATGGATGTACATATGTTGTGCTTGTGCTATGCTAATGGATGGTGGAAATCGAGCAATCACGTTGCATCCTTCAATCTCAGTAAACGATTAGCACCCACCAACATCCCTGGCTGCGTTGTTGAATATTGAAATAAAATCGATGTAACTATTTGTTGGCAGTACTTGAGATATTGAAGCAGTTACACATCCACATCCACATCATTTGGAGATAGATAGACAACACAACCGCTCCCAGAATATAAGACAACACAATACAACCGCTCCTAGAATGTAACAAGACTGACACTGGGAAGACAAAGATGGTACCTACGTCTTATCCCAACTGTCTAAGACTGGTTGCAGCCGCATGCCGACTTCACGGCGGCATTTCTAGGTTAGTCCCTCTTCGAGGAGGCTACCGGATGGGAGCTGAGCCGTGAGTGGAGCCTACCGAAATAAACATACAAGCCGCCAGGCCCAAGGTGCACAGAACCGTTAAGTTGCATAAGAGGTTCGACACTTTGAGGTGTTGATTACAACGGGCTAAGTTTTAGCGATATTGATCTTTCTGGCTCCCTTGAGGTGAGCGTAGAAGACTTTGGGACGAAAGAGTCCGCTGTCTAGTAACGCCACTGGAATGTGCATACAGCTGGTCGACCTCGCGCCCTTACTACCAGTTTCGGCAAGATTTCTCCGGCCTCCCGACTGGTTACGGGTTCGAGGTCGCGTGCGCGGTCCTCTCCCTTATGTTAGCAGTGATTCGGTATCTGCCGTATCTATCGCGGACCATGGGCGGCCTTTGCCCGGCTGTTCAACTGGTATTGGGTAGCCGATTGGTCGTTTCAAAAGTGGCTATCATAAGTTAAACCACCCCCGCTCTATAGGAAACAAAGCCGTTTGCCAGACTCCCTACGGTTATCTCTCGGAATGCACAATCGATTGGGTGACGCCGCACGGTGCGCAAACCGTACAGGAGCGCCCGAAGTACGATTTCCAGGGGAAGCCGGCCCGCAGGCGCAGAGTCCTACCTGGGCTCGCACTTCATCTTGTCACAACAGGACAATCGGAGGTTCAACAGTACAATCGCCATTTATACAGAAAATTTCAATTATAATATTTTTTAAGTAACGTTATATAATAGACTGCAAGAAGGATCTTAAAAAAAACTTCTATCAGACCCAGAAACTCAGACTCTTATTTAACCAGTTTTCGCACGCTGACTAGCCGACTGCGTTGAAAAAGAAGTAGATAAGACAGATTGATATTGTAAAAATATGTACATTTCAATTATTTTTAATTGTAGACTTGTAACGGCCCTTAAGTACCGTTACATGCGATCAACAAATGCATCGATTTCCAGTGAAATACACTGACACAATTCAGCTATTATTTTGACTCGTGTAGCGATGAATCAGCACGATGAAACAATACTTTTGCTCGGAATATTTCGGATTGCATCATTTCCCGGCCTATATAAACCGGCGAAAAAGCAACCAAAGTATCATTCCTCGAGTGATCACCTCCCCCAAGGTTGCGACGACATACTTGGTACCCCTCTCACGAGGTCGCTCAACGAGTCCGGCTCCTTGGTTTCCTTTCCTTATCTTTCCCAGTCACGAAGCATCAGTCTGCAATCCCACAGACTCGAGCCGTGCCCAGTACGAGATACCAGGAGCATAAATACAATCCTCATCCATATACCCTCGTAACTGCAGTCGCGCATCAATACACTCACGACAACATAACCTATTCGGGAAGCGTTATAACTGGCAATATCAAGCTTTCAATCGATTCAATAAATACCTTCTGCTTCATTCAAAACCGCCTTTCAATACGGAGATAACTCGTAAGTTGATACCACCACCTCACACCGAACAACATTGGAGTCTAGTGAGGGGTGGTCCCTCACAGACTAAAAAAAACTGTTTGATCTTATTCTGCGTTTTATTACCAAAAAATATTTTAGGCCAACTTTTGAGGTCAAATACTCCACCGTAAGAAGTTGCAAGCCCAGGTCCTAGCGCTATCTTCTTAATTAAAACGTTTCTCAATAGCAAGAGACTGGCCGTAATATGCGTGACCTTCTTCTATTGTTACATGGCATTGGTTACCCACAAATTGGATTGGTCTCCCAGACTGCACTTAGCTGGAAATTGTGTCAGCGGCAGGAAATAAAGGCTTATCGCTCGGGGGAAAGGCTACCGTGACGAAAACGACATAAACAGAGGAAGGAGATGCGGTCAGAGAGATAATTTCCTCGACCGTGAGCGTGCAGACAGACGCAGACAATCTCAGACAGACCGACACCGATCTCCAGCGAGCGAACCGACCGCTCAACGAGATCGCCCGAGCTCGTACAGTGCGATCGTACAATCGTACTCTACGACGTAATTACCCGTGTCAATCGCGAGAAAGGCAACGATTGGGAACGATCAAAATTTCATTCTCTCACGAGCGCGATAATGGCCGCGCTTAGCGCCTCGAGCGAATGTGAACGTTGTTCCGAAAAACGTAATTAAGAGGAATTCTTTTCTTTGGGTGTCGTGTACGATATCGATTCGAGGAACACGCCAGCAGAAGAAGAGTTGGGTGGGCCTTCACTCGTCAGGCACTTAGGTTCGATCTGGGAGAACACCTCGGGTGGTTCTGGGCGGTTTGTGCATTTCCTAAGCAGCGGGGGTAGTAGATGTCAGCCAACTTGGAAACTATCCTTTGGCCACCTGATACCAAGTGATATAGACGGGCAAAGCGCGCCACGGTCCGTGATATTATTCGAACTGAATTACCGCTAACATCAGGTAGGGGCCGCGCATCGACTTCGAATCCGGCGACCAGACTGGAGGACGGAGAAATCCGGCCAAATATGTTGTGAGGGCGCGAGGTTAGCCTGCTAAGTGCACTTTCTAGTATCTCGCGGTAAGGCGTTGGATTCTTACGGGCTGCAAGCGTAGCTTGACTGGAAAGTGGCCATCGAGCCCAAGCTGCACGGTACCATTGACATCCAAACCAAAGGTAGGAACCAATCCGCGAGGTTTGACGAAATTAATATAAGGATTTACGAAATTGAGTACAGATGAATAAAAAAATGAGAGTATCATAATTCACTGGCAGTTAGAAACCCTATGCAAAATATCTGTTTATGTCCTGCCTTCGTCGTCTCTTCATAGGTACATACAGTTTAAGAAGCCCTTTATTTCATTTAGTTAAAATCAAATGTTTATAATCGAAACCTTGCAACTTTTATCATATATTTGCGACAATACTCATCAAAAAAATATAGTTTATTTAAACAGTTTACTTCATCAATCGAAAAATTATAAGAAATACTATTAGCAGCACACACTATCTAGCCAGTTTTAAAATGATTTTATAGCAACAATACTAGATCAATCGCTGATTTCGTTACATATATTATTAATTGAAATTAATTTATTCATCAATCGAAAAATTGTAAGAAATACTATTAGCAGCAGACACTATCTAGCCAGTTTTAAAATGATTTTGTAGCAACAATACTAGATCAATCGCTGATTTCGTTACATATATTATTAATTGAAATTAATTTATTCATTTTAATTTTATAATTTTTTTTCTGAATATGATATGCAATTTTATCTGAACATGATATGCAATTTTATTCATTTAATTCATCAGTAGTTACAATTCACAATAGTCAAAACCTAACTAGGCTGCCGCCGGTTCCAAGGCAGAAAACATTTTAATTATCTAAAGAAATCTATAATATTATCATTATATAAATAAATACTATCGTGCTTTATTTATAAAGAAATACCTTAATTACTTTTAAAAAAACCTTCACAAAATATCATCCAAATGTCAATAAGCTATTAATTTAATTTAAAAATAATGAAAATTTAAACAATATATCAATATAATCAAAATAAAATTAGTATTGAAAAATTCCTATTTTTTATACCCATTTATATTTATGTTTTAATTTTAAATATTCAATAACCTAATAATATGTTCAATGTCTGCAGTCGCAAAGCTTAAAAGGTATGCATTTAATCTATTTTTAAAAATATATGTAAATTTAATGTCTTTAATGTTTAGAGGTGTAAAATTTGGGGGCGAAATAAGAGAAGAAATTAAAAAGACAAGAAATTAAAAAATTAACCATTAAATAATTCGCAACGAGGTAGGCCTATGTCTGTCTTCTTTCATCAAGATTGCCTTTCCAAATCTACATCTAAATGTCACATCTTTAATGATTTATATGGACACAGCTCTAGATGCGTGATGGCAATGATTCCGCAATATTATATGAATGAACGAACGGCATATAGAATAGGCTTAGGAGACCCGTAAATCAATGGACATAGAAGACCCGTAAATCAAATTGAAATCGACGTCTAATAATATGGTGTGGGGCTCACTTTCGTCGTTTATTAGATCGTGTCGGAAAGATTAAACTTTAATACCCGACGAAGAGATACGAGTCGAGACTGATCTATGCCGACGCATCGATGCTAAGAGAAGGAGCGTTAAGGTAATTTGCGATGTATGTAAGTATGATTTTCTCAATTTACAACAGCGAGACATACCTACCTAACGATGATATGCAACAAGTAAATCTATTAAAAAGAATAAAAAACACGACTGACGTCACAGAAAGTGAACTACTGTATTTATAATTATTTTTATTGCGGTATTTTTATGAAATATTTGTCGTTTATGTATTTATCCATATAGATATATGTTTATTTCCAGAATATACTCAATTAGACCTATCATTTGACACTAAACTCGATATATTTATGTAAATTTATTGACATTTGGAGATTGGACATTTAGACAACTACTTCTTTGATATTAGGACAGTTAAGATATCTGTGACACTCGGGATAATATAACGACTCTAACAGTAAGTACTACACGCTTCTAAATCAGTTCAGGCGTTTAAAAGTTATGGTGAACTAAAGAAACGAAAAACATAACACTCCTTTTTTGTTGCGCAGTCGTGTAAAAACTATTATAACTCTAATAAGTTAGTGCATATATTCAAGCGAAAGTGACACGAAAAGAAAATACCTATTCCTATTCTTCCTCTTCCTTCCGCTTTTTTAAAGTATTGAGTTATTTTATTACACAAGTCAATTTTACATATATAGCAAGTCGTTAAGATGCACCCTATAAAATAAGGATTCATACTAATTACACACATAAATATATAACATACAAAATATTATGTTGGTTAATATTTCGAATGCCAGGCGGTGTACTCTATTTTTAGAAAGGTCTGGCAAGATCCAAAACCCAAGTGTGGATAAAACCAAGACTTAGAAAAGGAGTACTTTAAAACACAGCTTCTTTGTGGTCTTCATTAGCTGCTCTGCTAATGGGTAGCTAGTATAGACACTGGTGCTGACTCCTACGGTTTTCCCGAAGTAGACCCGACAGCCAAGTGCGGATAAAGCCAAGACTTAGAAAATGAGTAGGTACTTTGAAACACTGCATCTTAGTGGTCTTCCTTAGCTGCACTGTTGTTGGGTAGCTAGCCCAGACACTGGTGCAGGTCCCTGTGCTAGTGTCTGGGCTAGATACGCCTGGGCTGTCTATGATGCTTCCCGAAGTAGACGTCACTCGCGAGAAAGACTATATCAAATGATCTCTGTCACGGACAAAGCGAGAAATCACGCTGTTTTACGAACACGCGCGCAATACGGAATACATTTTCGTCTCAACCTCAACCTGATAACACAAACCTGAAAACAGTAAAGATTAAATCATATTTTACTAATTCCACCTTAAACCTCGTTAAATCAAACACGCTATTAAATGGTAATAACGAAAGCATATTCTGATTACATACATAAGCAAGAACAAAACGGTAGCTCATATTTAAGCGTATACCAAGGCGGGGCGAGTAGCCTGGCAAGTAGGCGCGGTTCACATTATCCAAGTAGACGAACCAAAACACAATTATTATGTATGAATGTGTAATCATGAGACAATCAACACTGACGGTTTTAGTTCGCGTCGCATGCATGTTGATGTGGAGGACGTATATTACAATCATGGTAGAAATTTAGTATTTATATACGATGTAAGTAAACAATGGAGATGGGGACACAACAATCAAACCAAAGAAGAACATGATAATAGTGTTGTAAAATTCAAGAATCTTACGTTATATTTACTCCTGGAATTCGCATCAAGACAACCATCTTGGCTCATCTAATTCACGAAATCTTTTCGATATTAAATTTTCATATCATAGAAATTTTAATTTATTTATTTTTATTTTATTTCATTAAATTGTCCAATATAAGTAATATATTTTGATAAAAAAAGGGAGTATAAAAAAAATATTTCAACTTTTTTTTACGAAACAGATTAGATGAGATTTGTATAGATTTTATCACCCACTAGATTTTATGTCTGTTCTGGGGTGATAGTGGGCTCGATTGCGTTTCTTTGTGAACTAAAATCGGATATTAGTTCATGTAAACGAGACAGGGCAACACGCTAGAGAGGATTGTGAAATGAACTCTTGTCACTTTTTCGCAATAAAACTACCCTTCAAAGGTAAAGCATCTAATTCTAACACCGCACGAAATATGTTCAAATTTATTCGGACAAGTATAAGTTCGACAGGTAGTTTTTATCGACGATCGTTAGTGTCATATTCCGCTATAACGCATTGCTCTATCTCGTTCGTTTGAATTAATTTCAGTTTTAGTTCACAAAGAAACGCAATCGGGCCCAGTATTTAAAACATAGTGATAACACTTTTATCTTTTTTTCATCCATTCTGATCGCTCATTTATTCTTAAAAACTAAAAGACATTAATTTAAATGAATAACTAACTGCATAATATGAAATATACAAATAGGTAAATATTTAAATCTACAAATAAATTAAATATGTTGAAAAGGTTCCTTATTATGCACATATAAGCCTGTAATTGTAAATGTAATTAATTAATATAATCGTATTACATTGATTTAAATATAATCAAGTAAATTTGTTTGTTTTAAATATATGAAGTATCAAATATAGCAAATATCATAGCCTACGTCAGGATGTTATTTACCATTTCTTCGCACTCACTTCTATGTTTCGTCAGCAACTTGTTAATGTATTTTTTCGGAGTCACTTTGTTGATTGAACTCTGCACTTTGGCCTCCGCCAAGGAAGAGCAGAAGGAATCATACAGACGCGGTGCCGGAAATGCGTAATGACATTGTCCAAATCTAGTATTGACTCGTTGGTGGGCTTTACTTTTATTTCGAGTGTCATGTCAGAGGTTTAGCGATATATTGACACATAGATGGCGTTCATACTGTCAAATAAATGAGTGCATCGGAATATTCCATCTGTCTAAATGTTCGATTTGATGTACCGATTCATTCTTTGCTTACAAGCCGTTTGAAGTTGACGTGCCAGTGATTTTTTAAACATTTAATTTAAAAATCGTACAATCATTGGATAATTATTTAAAAAAGGTTTATCTGGACAAAAAGCATACCGATATGGTAAATGTGTTAGATGAAAGTGTTCCATCATATGCAGCAGCAAAAAATGGGTTGCTGAATTTACACGAGCTCAAATATACATTGAAGGTCGACAAACACGCAGAGGACGTCCAAAAACTGCATCAACAGCAGAAATCATTAAGGGAGTATATATTTTTTTTAAATTTTATTTCAAACCAGTTGATAGGAATTCCTACACTTGGCTATTTCAAAACTAATAAAAATAACAAGTATAATATTTAAATAAATACCTATTAAGGTATAAGATATGATTGTTGGTATTGCAAGGTATGGACGTTGAATAACCAAGCGCAGACTTTCTAGGTTATATAGAGAAAACAACATTTTCCAGTATTTTCAATCAAAATTCTTACATAATTTCGTAAAATTTTCATGTGGACAATAGTACTAAATAATCAAACAAATATTGGATAATTTCACAAATTATCATACGGGAAGATATTTTAAAGAAAAAACACAAATACCAACAAATCAGTAATAATAATTATACTCAATAGCCAATAGTTGAAGAAAAAAAAAAGCAATTGTAAAATAGTCAATATTAGAAAGAATAAGGAATAATAATAGTCAAGTAGGTCAATAGAGCTGCGAAAAATTGATATTGTCGAAATCCTCAATGCTATAAATGGGGTTTTTAGTCAAAATACCCTGTACCTTTTTCTTATAGTATAGCTAGTGATGATTTGTGTTGCTACTTGCGAAATTGTTGACACCATGGGCATCTGAGATGACCGAGTACGACATATTTTGCATGAATTACGCATGAAAAAGCGGTTTGGTACAGTGGTGCCACATTCCTTAACAATTCAATAAAAAGTAGATCGGAAACAAATTTCTTAAAAGAAATTTGGATAGTTTGAAGCAGAACAAAATCGATTTTTTTAGTCGTTTTATAACTATCGATGAGACTTGGATCTACCACCATGATCATAAATTAAAACAAGAACGTTTACAGTGGACTGAAGCTGGTTGTTCAATACAATACAATACAATACAATTTAGTCCTACTCCAATAGGTAGGCTTTCCTACACTTGGATGCGTCTTTGCCTCTAAAATTTTAAGTAATGTAATTAATTAAAGAATATTAACTATCATGATATAGTTGTGGCAATATAAATTAATTTTAGTAAATTATAATCGGTTTGAAAACCATTGATAAATAGAAAATAATCTAATAATCAAAATTGCTGATCAAAAAAAGAGATCAATGTCTGTAGTCATAATTATTAAGGCAATAATATGATGGTCATGAAAAAAGATAAGCGTATACTAAAAATATCTAAATTTAAATTAATTGTCAAATCTAGCAATTTAGCAGTCGTCGATAACAATAATAATAAAAATTACGCTCTTTGGCAAAGTTGATTATCATGAATTTTCCGTTCAGTTCCAAAGCAGCCAAATCACGAGCGAACGGCAGAAAAAGGTTATGGCATCAGTTTTCTGGGATGCGAGAGGGGTTTTGTTATCTGAAAAAATATAAATCTATAAAAATATCCCTAAAATATAAACTCTGAATATTGTAGCAACTGGATCAATAGGTTGATAAAATTCGTATTATTATTATTATTAAAAAAGACCTGGTTTGCAGCAAAAACAAATCATCTTTCACCATGAAAATGCACGCGTTCCCAAAAGTGTTTTGACGATTGCTAAATTGCCTGAGCGTCCACTGTATTCACCAAATTTCCTCCCAATGACTACAACCTCTTCAGAAACCTTAGCGATTCCTTCGTCGAAAGCGTTTTTCGTAGAATTAAGAAGTTATATTATAAATAGGATAAAACGAATTTGCCGCGAGCAGTTTTGTAGCACCCACCTTTTGGCGATGTTGCAACCGCCGTTGTTCAGGGTCGACTAAAGTACTGGCCAAGGTAAACGATAGTAAACGACTTTTATCTACCCTGGACAACGGCACGGGATACTCCTGCACGGGATACTCCTGCTCTGAGTACATTTTTTGCAAAATAAAAACCCTAGAACCGTCTGTGACGTTTCCCCATATCAGTATACCATACGTCATTTTCGAAGGAAACAGGCATGATAGGTAGTTATTGCAGCGATTTCGGCAGCTAAGTTTTTAGTCTTTTTAAGATTTTCCGAAATACTTCGCATTATTTTGCAAGTCTTCCGGAAAATCACTACAGAGATGGAATATGGAACCATATGGAATATGGAATATACCCCATGAATAAAAATCACTAACTCAAGTTAAAAATAACGTATTCCACTTCTCGGCTACAAGCTTTTCGCGGAATCCTGTATGAATATATATGACCGAAACATTATTTGAGAGTTTATTTTGACAGTTTACTAAACCTTTCCTTCCGCGGAAGATCGCCAATTTCTATCACACAAAAAAACAAATGACACAAATGGCAGCGGCGGAAGAGTAATTTGATATCTCTCGATCACAATTACATCGCAATTACCATTGCACAATTCCACACACAGTGCTAGACTGGCATTAAAATACGAAGTGTATGTGGCGAGTGGTGAGCGTGTGGAGCATCCCGTTACGGCGGATAGTGTATGCTCGCACGCGAATCCCCGCTTTAAAAGATAATTGCCGGCACGAGCCAGTCGGGCAATTAGCTGAGTGGTTTCTAACAAGATGCACTGGGAGTCAACTGATGAGTAAGTGGATATAATGTAGAAATATTTGTATTAAGGGATGTAACGGTTCATCCTCGCTGAAAAGAAATTAAATTTAATGACTATTGGGTCCTATTTAATTGCCGTTTTTTCACACTTGCCACTTGGAATTTCAAATTCAAATACATTTAATTCAAAGATTTGTAAATCCTTTTTAAAAATCAGTTATAGTCTGGCCAGAAAGAGTAGACCCTACGTTTCAGGGAAAAAATATTTATATTGAAACGCAGTTATATGAGAAGAGTAAGACTAAATAATCTCTAGGGATACCGTATCGATAATCTCTCAGTACCGTCTCCCAATAGGCGTATTGTACTCAGACTAGTGTTTCTGCTCCTTTACTGACTTTAGCACGTAATATACACGTTTGAATTATTGTGAGCTTGAAAGGAAAAGAAAAAAAACGTTTATCGTGCCTTCGTTAAATAATCATTAATTTTGACTACGATTGAGACAGGTAGATACCAACAATTTGTGGTTAAACTATATGAAATGTCAAACAAAACATAACCTCAAAATGTACATAGAAGACAGTGAAAACGAGTTCTCTAGCTCCGCTTCGAATAGTTTTACTAAACACTAAAGACACTAAACACGATACATTTTGTCACAAAGGACTTTTCCTTAATATACTATTAGTAACTTTATCTATGATTTATATGTCATTTGCAGAGAAGATGTTTATATATTATTTCCACAATTGTAAGTTATACTTTTGATCCCCTTACTTCACTACCATATCAGCGACAGTGATAATATTACCTTCCAGTGGGATAGGCTTCCAACACCTTGTCTAATAATTTCCCTCTGTATTTACTTCCTCAATGAAACAAATCTTCTCCAATTAATAATCCATATATTAACCCAAATGCATATATTAACAATTAACTTTATAAATTCTTCTATTTTAGTTTAAGTACTACTATTGTGAATTATATTTATTATAATGAGCGCCTAATTCACCACAAATATTTACAATTTCTTCTTGAGTTATTTTCGATCGATCATTTGTCGATGACAACAATGGCTGCGTTCAGTCGATTGTTAATAAAATAATATTAATAATGATAATGCATGAGTTTAAATCTCCGCCGTGAAATTCGACAATTAGATTCTAATCCCTTATTTACTTAAATATGTTCAATGTCAATTTATATTGAAACATGAATCGTAATGTTACATACAACAATAAAATTACTTATAACTAACATACTGTCAACTAGTCGATGGCGTTCCAGTGATATAATGAATTTAAATGACCGCAGTCGCTAATGCCCGATATAAACTACGACCTGGTTACCTTCCAGTCCACTGGTTGTCCATATGGTTTTCGTTCTATTATTTCTATTAATACTATTCCCTCCCCGTTATCCGTGGAACCCCATCGATCAGTCAAAACAAAAAACCTTAATACAATATAATCTACAATTTTCCTTATCTTTAAATTTAATCTAACATTCAGTATAATTCGAATGTTTCCTTAACTAGTTTCCAAATTAAGAGCACATTTATATAATGGCTGGTGTCTGAATCAATGGAGTTAGAAAGGCTAACTCTCTTCCAAATTAAATGAGAGTCTGTCTAGAGGTTTACCTCGTATAATTATCAACGACTCTTCCTGTCAATCGATGTTAAATGACTCATTTTTAGTTAACGTGCAAATATGTAGAAATCACGCTTTTACGTTACTACTACTTATCATTTCTAATAATTTCCAACAAACCCCCCAAAACTCTAATATTTATAACCCCAAAAAATATACAACAATGACAATATTGGTTGCTAGCTTCGGCCCAAATAATTAAATAACGCCAGCTTCGGCAAAATAAACTTACATATTTTTAGTACATCTTTGCCGACAATGACTCTCGGCTATACTTCCCCGTATTTACAGCTGCATTGCACAATTATGCACTTATAACTAAATGTCAATCTTCGATGTGTTGTTGCATTCCTAGAAATCTGCCATACCACGACGAATGTCTTTTTAGAAACCCCAACCTCTTCGCTATCGTACTGCAATTCCAAGCCGTTACTGCGTTCTCGTCAATATTTTAATTGTATTTCACCGCTATGTTATGCACCTCCGAAGAACGCTCGCAATGTTGTGATATATTAATCTGACTTTGCCTCGTCCGCCATCTTTGATATAATTTTCGTATTGCAACCCGACGAAATCTCGTACTTCTATTTTATTTGAAATGTTGGATTTTTACATGCCAACTCGCGTAGCTCTCTCGATTCACATTTTTAGCACTGGATTTTCAATTATTTGTTCGTTTTAGTGTCTTTGTAAAAAGCGCCTCAATGACGAGTGCGATAAAGCGTTTCTGTGATGTACGATCTGCACACTTTATACGAATTTAAATGAACTGGGCACTAAGATGCTTCACAGCATCTCAGTGCCCTTATTTTAAACTGTTTTATCCTCACATCTGAGCCCCAAGATATACTTTTCTTTCCCAAACTTTCGCAGCTTTAGTGCGTGCAACTAAAATTTCTTAATGGATGCCGGAAGCAACTTCTCCATCCCTTATATAACACCCCTATCGATATGACCTTTTTTTAATAATTTAACCCACAACTATTGACTAATCAATCACAAAACGATCTGATTTATCTATTTTTCCGTTAATTAATGCTCTGCTACATTGCTAACAAGCGAATTTCTTAACGATAATTCGTGCTTCTACTTCTACACATGATTTTAAGTATTTAATTTACGTATTATGAGAAATTGATGTTTCATATTCGGCGGGAAATCTTCATACTTTGACCTGACCTTGCCGCCTTTCTTTCGCGTCGTTTCCGCTTTCGCATTTGAAAGCGAAATAATATAACTATTTTATTTCAATTTTATTTATTGCTAGTATTTTTATCTAGTAATTCCTTTATTTTAATTAAGTGTTTCTAAATTTCCTCAATTTAACTATTAATTTTTATTTTGACTGGCAATTATTCGGTGAAAATTCTTTTGGACATCATTGATTCTGCTTCCCTCACCGATATCGATTATGTTTTCCAATTTCTCTTAATAATAAATCAAATGTTCTATAAATGACTTTATCAATATTACTATTAAATTCTCCCATAATTCCTACTATTTAATGAACCCCTTCTATAATTCTTTGAAAAACCAATCAGTCGACTTTTCCAGACCATAAGCATGCTTCTATTGTCTATTTGTCAATTGTTGAATTTTACGTCAATTTTTTCGTAAAAATCTCAAAATATGCTAATTTCTTGCCAAATATTCCTGATTATCTATTTTTAAACCCCTAATAATGTCCTTAACTCTCAAAACTATTCAAAACCCTTTATTTATGTAACGTTGACACTGCGCTCTATAGTTTAGCAAGTGACATTCTTCATCTGTCCGTTTTAGTTCCTAATTAAATCACTAGATGTCACTATGATCATTTTTTAAGTACAATTTAATTTTAAAATTTCGAATAATCTATTTTGCGTTTAGCTTAGAGCTGCTAAGCGATCATGTGATGATTTTCAGATCATTACAATTTATGTCAATTTATTAACATTTGGAGATTTTAATAATTAGACAACTATTTACTTGATATTCTAAGATTTAAGGTACCCTATGACACTATCGGGATGATATAACGATTCTAACAATACCACGCACTTCTAAATCGGTTCGAGCGTTTAGAAGTTATCGCTCGAACCGATACCACTTCTTCAATACCAATTCTAACAAAACCACATACTTTTAAATCGGTTCGAACGATAACATCGGTTCGAACGATAATACGGCCCGGTGGCATAGTGGTTAGGTCGCCTGATCTTACATTGTAAGTTCCCGGGTTCGACTCCCGGTTGGGTCACCATTTTCCGTTGGAATCAAACTAACGGAATTGCATTTTCAATTCTGTTGATCGAATGCAATAACAAGACACACACAGACATGTTACACGCACACATACATATAACACATCATAGTAGGGTTGGTTGTAAGAGATTGTCATATGACAATAAACCCGCCCATTGTGACATTTTCACAGTAAAGAGTATGAACAAACAAACAAACAAACAAACTTCTAAACGCTCGAACCGATTTAGAAGTCTGTGGTATTATCAGAATTGTTATGTCATCCCCAGTATCATAGTGTACCCTAACTGTTCAAATATCAAGTAAGTAGTTGTCTAAATGTCCAAATATTCAATATCAATAAATTATAAATAGGATAGAAAACGAATTTACTGCGTGAAATTTGTAGCACCCGACGTTTCGGTGACGTTGCAGCCGCCGTTGTCTAGGGTAGACTAGACAACGGCGGCTGCAACGTCACCCTAGTCTACCCTAGACAACGGCGGCTGCAACGTCACCGAAACGTCGGGTGCTACAAATTTCACGCGGTAAATTCGTTTTCTATCTTATTTATAATGTCAAACAACCGCGATAGTCTTCGATTTTATAGTTAATAAATTAACATAAATATATCGTGTTTAGTGTCAAATGAAAGCTCTGTTGAGTACATACCGGTAATATACATGTACCTATATGGATATATACATAAACCACAAATATTTATACATAAACATATATATATATATATATATATATATATATATATATATATATATATATATATATATATATATATATATATATATATATATATATATATATATATATATATATATTCATACATAAACCACATTAAAAACCGTAATACAAATAATTATAATTACAATAGTTCTTTTTCTGTACCGGCAGTCGTGGTTTTTATTCTTTTTAATATATTTACTTATCATCTTATTTATAATTTTAAGCTACCGTGATAGGGGTAATATAAACTACCACAAAAATCGCATTATTCTACTACTCTCAGCGAAAAAGGAAAAACTCGCTCGACATACACTTCGGCGCTTCGACCGCCGCGGACAGTAACAGAATTGCAGCGGGACGTGACTGCATTAATTACAACGTTTATGCGAGGAATCGAGTTTATTGCACTATCGAACGCGGGACGTACAGTTAGCGATACAAAAAACGATTGTCTGGTGGTGGTGAGCGGTATGCTTTTTACGTTAAATCACCGTCAGCGGGCTGCCGGAAAGTCGAGCGGAACGCGTAATCGGACGTGTGCTTCGATTGTCGAGATCCCTTGGGAGGTAAGGGGCACTTGCTGAGTTGGCCACGAAGACCCTTTCTGTTCAGGGTTGTCATACTCACGGGTCAACACCCATTTGACGGCCTTCACGCATGAAGTGCGAGCCTGGGTAGGACTCTGGCCTTATGGTTAGTTTCCCCTAGGAATCAACCTTCTGGCGCTTCTGGACGGTCTGCGCTCCGTGCGGCATAAGCCAATCGATTGCGCACTCTGACAGTCGGGGGAGTCTGGAAGCAGTACGGTTGCGGACCTTACGGCGACTGCTCTTGAAACGACCATCGGCTACCCGATCCTGGGTGAACAGCCGGGCAAAGGATGCCGTGGTCCGCGATAGATTCGGTATACACCGTTTCACCGCTTCGTAAGGGAGAGGACCGCGCAAGCGACCTCGATCTCGTAACCAATCGAGAGACTGGAGTAATCTGGTCGCAATTGGAAGTAAGGGCGTGAGTGTAAGCCCGCTGGGTAACACTCCTGGCTATCTCGCGGTTAAGGCGTTGGCCTCTTACGGGTTTGTGGCGGAGCTTGACGGTGGGCTGTGATGTCTAAGTCTTCTGCGCTCACTCCAGGGAGATAGAACGACTAATCGTTAAAACTTCCTGAGGAGACGGGCTCGCCCGTTGTAGTTGACAACTCTAGTTGTCGAGATCCCTTCGTATATTTACTAGTACCTATTGGACCGGGATCCACGTGGATGGGCATTATGATCCAAATGTTAACGGGGGTGAGGAGGGAGGGTGTGGTCTGAAAACAGTCAGAAACGTTTCCTAAGCAGCGAAGGTAGTTGTTAACCTGATGTCAGCTACTCTTGAAACGACTCGTTGACCAGCCGATCCCGAGTAAAGGACGCCACTGTCCGCGATAAATTCGAACAAAATTACTGCTAACATCAGGTAGAAGCCGCGCAAGCGACTTTGAATATGCGACCAGACTGGAGAACAGAGAAATTCGGCAAAATCTTTAGCGAGGGCGTGAGGTCGGCCCGCTGGGTAATGCATTGGTCTCTATAACAGGCATGTTGGCGTAGCTAGACGGTGGGCTGTTTCGTCCTCAAGTCTCTACGTTCACTCCAGATTGAAAGAACGATCAATATTGTAATAATTTCCTAGGGTGAAGGGTTGGCCCGTTATAGGTGACAACACATCAGTATGGCATTGATAAATCTACCCATATAATAAATGCTAATATCAAAGACACGACATGACAAAACGACACAGTCAAACATCGCCTATTTACAAAGTGAATATATAGTAAAAACGCATTTTTATAAACAAGCTTTTATAAAAATGCTCTGTTTGTAGCCAACCCTGGGTGCAGCAGCTATGTCATAGTGGAACTTAGAACGAGCTATCATAATTGAATGCTATACAACATTTTGTGTTTGTGCTGTTGACCGTTGAAGAGTCTCCTCGTTGGAAGCCAACTCTGCGTGCAGCCCTGTCCCCGTGAAACTAAGAATGGGCTATCATAATTGAACGCGTATACAAAATTTCGTTTCTGTGCTGTTGACCGCTAAGGAGTACCGTTGTCGGGAGACAACCCTGGGTGCAGCAGCCATGTCATGTAGGACGGGCTATTAGAATTGAATGCGTTTACAAAATTGTGTATGTGCTGTTGACCGCTAAGGAGTACCGTTGTCGGGAGACAACCCTGGGTGCAGCAGCCATGTCATGTAGGACGGGCTATTAGAATTGAATGCGTTTACAAAATTGTGTATGTGCTGTTGACTGTGGAAGAGTATCCTCGTCGGGAACCGAACCTAGGTGTAGAAGCAGATCATGCTCACCATAAAAGAACATTGTCATCGGAACTGAACCAACATGTAAAACTTCGTAGGATAATAGGAAGTGGATTTAATTCAGCTTAAAATATTTGATCTAAACAAACTAACAAATATTGCAAGGTATATAAAAGCTGGTAAAAATGATAACATGATTTCACAAAATCAATGAAGATGAGATGTCGCAGATAATGAAAATACTACTTTCGTTTAAACAAATTCCACAAAGTCTCGCGCAGCCGCGGGCGCAGATTTACGTATCTACAACTACTCGTATAATCACGACTGGTAATACGGCGAATCAATTTACGAAAACAGCATCCTCCGGCGGTACTCTATTTAATATCAAAACTATAGACCTCTAGCAATAATAAATAATGTAAGGTGTAATCATAAAGCGAGATAATCTTATAGCGTCCTTATACAATCACCAAATTACACGCCCGAGGGCAATGAATGCAATGCAGAACTGAGGTATTGTTCTAGACTGTAAGACTTAATGACAGTGATACAATTATAATGATACTGTCTGTGCGGAGAATGGCGAATTGGACTGTAATTAAAGCACGAGCACAAAAAGTGCAGTTAGTGATGGTATTAGAGCACAAGTAGTGACGATGTCTCTGTTAACTTCCCGGACCGCAGTGCTAAAATAATCGAGAATAGTGAGCGGATTTGATTTGTGATCGAGAAATCGAGAAATCTTGAAATCGAATAAAGATCGAGTAGAATAGAGAGAGAGAGAGAGATTGCAAGCATCCATTAAAATACCAATACTATTCCTCTAGAAATATTTGAAAGGCAAAGGTGTGGTATGACACATATGTCATAACACATGCTGTGACATAACAAACACGTATATGTCATAACATAAAGCGTGGGAGATATATCTCCCAAGCTTTCCACAATCACCTTAGAAGACATCTTCATAATATTTGAATGGGGAGACTTAGGCGTGAGTGTGAATTATGATCTGCTCAACCAACAAACTTTACAGTCGACATTGTCCTTCTCGCAGAATCGTCCTAACAACTAGATACATACAACGACTGGAGATGCTCTCCAGTTTAAAAGTAAATCGCTTCCTATTTTTAATTAAACGATACCACTACACCCTCATCGCAAAAAGTGAAAGACCTAGCTCTATTATTATTATTATTATTTATTCTGGACATGCAGATTGCTGATACTTCCAGATCAGATCTTGTAAAACTAGTCATAAACAATACTAACAAGCTTTTAGGTTCAAACAACTTAGCTTGAACTAATTAATTTAATGGTACTACTTCTCTGTCAAATAACCTGTTCTTTCCTTTATTTTACCTTCCTTCTCCTATTCCCCTTATCCTAAAAGTTGGTAATAACTACTCTTCAAACGTATCACTATAAATATTAATTGATGTGGTAGTAGATTCTTTTGTGGAAAGAAAGTCAACGTGTAAAGCTGTAGCAATATTAGACAGTAAAAGTTGCCGAGTTTACAGATTGAAGATGTGTGTACAGCCTGGATTGTGCGTTGTCTACATTGTCTATATTAAGGTCACACAAAAAGGTAAGTTATTAGCAAATGGGTAATAAAGAGTGCACATGTAAAGGTTCTTTTTAGTCACAAAAAAATCACTTAGTATATATTTTTTTGTAAGTTTTTTTAAAATCATTAATCTCACATATTGGTGAGGAGAGGCGCTAATGCCAATTTTTCCCCGGCTCGGAAAATTCGTAGATCCGTGACTGCATTTGCATTCTATGGAGACTACGCGCTGCCCTAGGAACCCGAAGTGGCGATACGATACGTCAACGCGCACGACATTGAATTCGATATCGTCCTCGACCTGATGACCTAACTGATTTTGTTTCAGAATTGTCAGGATCTCGGAACTCGATATTTCCCGCGTGATTCCCACCCCGATATCGTGTTCAGATTGGCCGGGGTCGGCCGTTTAGCAGTGGGCGGCGTATGATCAATTCGGACCGGGATCTGAGCGTGCTTTGAGCTATGGGCAATTCGGATCGCGTCATTTATGTATTAAATCGAATAATCTAATTTCTCTGCGCTAAATTCAATTTTCAATCATCTTGGGTAAGAATAGTCGGTAATTATCGCTGAATGGGGATTTTTACTGCTATTTCCCCGATATCTCCTAGAGTCTAGAGCATTGACACGCAGACGACACCTTATGTGCTGTCGTTTATCTGTCGTTAACCTTACTGCTAACGATTTAAGGACTATCGAATCGCATCCAAAATCGCAAATATCGTCGAGTGATGACAATCGTGTATCGCATTGTCGCTTCAGAATCTGGGGGCTGACTTTCTTGTACAATGGAATAAATATAAGATATTGATACATGCGACTCGCTAGTGGCGAAAAGCGAAAAGCGGACTCTCGCTACTTCTTCAATAATCACCACCTTTTGATCCATCCACACGTGCGTGTTGCTTTCTCGACTATTTTTTAATCGACTTTCAATTATGTTCGTACGCAATCGAACGCCCATCTATCATCGAGACAATCGATTCAGACGTCCCCCGTGCGTGACACACATATCTCTGACACTCCTACCTGCGTATATAGGAAAGCAAGCGTCATTATGCGGCTCTCTTTTGTGGTCGGCGGCACAGAAATAAATCGATAGTAGACGAACCAATTTAGACTTCACTAGTTAGTCGGGCGTCTATTGAATAGAGTGAATGACCCGACTTTTCGACGGCCTTTGACGGAGGCGCGACCTCTCTGAAGGTAGCACAAATAATCTACTGTTTCGTGCCCTCTCTTTGTATTTCTGTCTAGCATAGGCCATAGCAAGAGCTTTTATGTGTCACAAACTATTCAGATTTTCAACAGTCTCGTTTCGCAGACAATAGTCTTTCATCCGATTTTATGTCATTTTTGATATGTTTCTCCGAACCAATAAGAATTTTCGCAGTACAAAAAAATAAATTAGTTGCAGTGAACGTTTGATTAAAATCCTGTAAGGCTAATAATTAAATCAGGCACTGTCAAAAACATTTCTTCGAATTTCAAATTCAAATTAATTTATTCATTTTCAAGTGTACAATAGCTATAATTTACAATAGTCAAAACCTAACTAGGTTCTAAGGTAGACAATTTTTTATAATCATTATCATCTTCAGAAATGTATTAAACATTATCGTACCTAATTGTAATACAATTACCTTACTTAACTACAATTACCACACATTGTGCTATAGAAAGAATAGTTTTAATTTCCCCGCATGATCCGGGAAGCCAGTGAAATAAGAAGAACCCCGAACTTCAATAAAGATGACGGTTACAAACTGTCTTCTATCCTGTTCTTCAAAATTTTCGCAATGTCCATCGACGAGCGCGAGTACGTAACAAAAGATACAGCGAGTGTTGTGAGCACGTCGGATTTTTTAAATTCGCGCGCGCTGAGCCTGACGCCCCACCGCCGTTATGATCTGCAAAATAACAGTAGCAATTTGCTGCCTACCCGCAGAACACCGGATGGCGATTGACAGTGCTTCCGTCTACCCTGGACAACGGCGGTTGCAAAATCACCGAAACGTCGGGTGCTACAAACTTCACGCGGTTTATTCGTTTTTATCCTATTTATAATGTCAAACAACCGCGGCAGTCTCTGTTTCTTTAAAAATATATTACTTTCAGCAATTTTATTGCTACGGGAAGTATCATAGGATAATCTTATTACAGTAAAACACTTCTCGTAAGTCTGCAATAAAAATAACACGATACGATCTGAAATTAGCAAAAACTAGTCGCCTGCAGTAAAGTGTAATGACCTGGACATGACTGATGGCTGACCTCCGTGGACACACGAGTAGGCGTAAAATTGAGCCAAACTGCCGGGATAATTTGTGCTACCTTCTCTGAATCATGCGCGTTCGTCGTACGAATGACACTTCAATCAGCGAAGCGGGTTGTTGCCGTGTGACACATGCTATAATTTCAAATGATTTATGCATAAATTGGTTTCCAAAAAATGGATTCTAAAATTTGAGGTAATAAAAGCGAGTTGCGTTTCGCAATATCACAAAAGTTGAATCACGAGTGCTTCGCTGCATAATTGTATCTTTAATTATTAAAAAATCGTGTTTGTTGAGTGTTTCTTTCCTCACGTTGATGTTTTTGTCTGCATTGGCAAAAAATCTAATTATTAGTTTTTTTTTCCTGGAACATTTTCTTAACGCCAATTGCTTTTAGTTTTACTTCCCGGCCCACTAATCAACGAGGAGGGAAAATATTGTGAACGCCACAAAAAAAAATCGAGATGAAGACGGATATTCATTTTAGGCTCCCCTGAGACGATTCAGATCATTTCCAGTTGAAAGCCTGTCTGTGTGTTCCTGTATTCTTCTACGATAGCGCTCAAACGCTTAATCCGATTGACCTGAAATTTGGCATGCAGGCATCATTTGGTCATGGAAAGAGTTCAAAAGCTTGTACTTGTTAACGGCCCATTAGGGGGCGCACTAGTCATATTTCAATCTGGAAATATTAAACTTATACAATTGAAATTCCGCACACAGATGCCTTGTTGGGCCAAAACAACGTTGAATTTTCGCCGGTCAGTATATTTGCGTAAACGATCGAATCGAACGTGTTTAATACGTTGCATTCTCACTATCCACGCTCGTCGCCTACTATCCCTTTTAATCAGGTCTACTTCCTTACCCAAGCGATATCACGCTCAAAATCATTCCATAAATCTGTGGGTACTTGCCAGGAAATCTTGGGGTGACGCAATCGATTTTTATACTGAATGTAGTTTTTTATCACGAGCTGTTCCAAAAAAAAATGAAATATTATTAAATTCTCTTCTATTTATGAACTTGAAAAAACCAGAAAAAATGTTTTGATATTTTTTTTACTAGTTTAACACAAAACTTTGGGGCGAAAATTGATTTTATTTCTGTAAATACTTAAACAATTATAAAAATTGTAACTTCTAGTTTTATTTGTTGATCTTTTTTTTTATATTTTTTGTTTATATTGTTTAATACATAAAATAGATATGTAAAAAATATTATCTTATTTATTTTTTTCTTTTTAGGTAAAATTTCACTCGCAATTGCCGGCGCAAGTAGATACCGTCATTTCTGCAGCGGTATTTGCAATTCAATATCTCAAAAAAAGTTTTTTTTTTTGTATTTTAATATATATCTTTCAAATGTTAATCAAACTGATATAAAAGATTGAGGATCAGATTTCAACTTAAAGGTTAAAAAAAAACATGAAGACGAAGTTTTTTTGGCCTTCTAAACTGGGCTCCCCCCTTAATTGACTGTAAGCCGTAAAGTAAATAATTTAATTTTCCGTTGACAATGAATATAATATGCTATTTTAGTCACATGGCCAGATGATATACATAGGACAAAACACCAATTCAAATCCATAGCCCATCTACAAGGCTATATGGCTCTCCAATTTATTCTAAGGCACATTTTCTATATTATTATACTATATTAAGTATAATTGAAGACGTTTTTTGGTCGTCAATTTAACCGTATACGTTATTTATTCAGAAACGACATCTGAAATGATCGTTTTCTTTAATGCTCAACCCCTTTGAAGGCACAAGGCCGCAGAACCTTCGTGTCTGACGACAATAAAAGCAAGAAGCCATTTCTTGAAAAACGTATTGACAAAACTTAACAAGCGTGTCTTACTCGTACTTAATTCATATTTATATCAATTAGTATGCAATTAAAATTGTCTCGGCCATTCATAAGATTCTCCTGTTTTGTATCATCACTAGACCCGAAAATAGAAGGTTGTTTGTCAGTCTGCTGACTGAGACCAAGGTGAATCAAGAAAGCATTTTAAAATAAAAAAAATGCTTTCTCAAATCTAGTGTACTGGGTATTCATTGATGGGAAATGTGATTAGGGATTAATGCCAAGACTAATTCCTAGCCATGCAGGCCAGTAATATGATGGTCACTGAATCACTTCATGGTACTTTTAGCAGTGACATGGTGCTCCTGCTAGACGATTCATCGCTGATGGTCAACTTCAAACATGTAATAATTAAGTCATCATGTTATTTAGAAAGAATACTTATTTTTTAAGGATTTTTTGCATACCATTCCATTGGACATAATACAAAGTTTTATTTTAATTCTAAATATGATATTGATTTTTCTATTTTTGATTAATTTTTGATGCTTTCTGGCAAGGTATAGTAATTTTTTGATATCTAAAATATGAAATGTTTTTGGCTGAATGATACCAAGTGTGATATAGAAAACGTTCTTGACAGTTTGTTTTTTTTTGTGTGTGAGAGAATGCAGATTTTTCCCAAGTAACATACTCATTATCTGATTTAAGTACGGCTGATATACATACAAAAACTTATATTCACAAAAAAGATCTCCAGAAGGGTATAAAATTGGTTTGGATTTTGTGACTGCACTGATTTCTGAGCTCTTATAACTAGATCTAAAGCTGTTATATCAGCATTACCCCTACCAATATTACTAAAATTTCACATAGTTTGACATAGACAAATCTGTATTTACAATTTCGACTAACGTTGAGTCCATAACTCTTTTAATATCTTGAAAAAGTATATTAGTTTACTGATCCGATTTGCAAAAGCATCAATATGTTGATACCGATAAAAACGCTTAGATACTTTGTTATCACTATAAGGCGATCTACTGCTGGACAGTTACAATTCTTCGACTCTACGAGTTACATTGATTACGCTTGTTTGAGTTACTTAAAGGCCGTAGTTTTAAGCGTATTACTCGTTTTGAAAAAAAACCTTTCATCCGTGTTTAGGATTTAGGATTTTGTTTTAAAATTTTGTTTCTATTTTTTGAAAAGTAGTTACTTGTACGTTTCAGCTTACTAACGGTTATTTTACTAAATTCATAGTAAATAGTTTCTAATACGTATTATCAATTGGATAGCTACTTTTTAGTATGACGGTCGAAGAAAAGTGAATTATTAATGAAAGCGTCGTATTGAACTTCTGAGTGCGGTGCCCTTTTGAATGAATTAAATATTGATTGAAAAGTCTCCGCTTTTATTATCAACATGAATGATGAAATTGCAAGATCAATTAGATTCACACTCTAGCTACTTTGAACTTGGATAACTTCGGTTGAGTTAAAATTTCGAATGAAAATAAATTTAAATTCAAAGCAATATTATTCCTTTTTAAAATCAATTATTCATTTGAAGTTCTGTAGTTTATTATTGCTCGGATATATCGTGTGGGCAATTACGGAAAAGTTGAACATTCGCAATATTCTCGAATACGAGATCTGTCGTTGTAACAGCGACGCAGAGACGTCAAGCGAATCAATAATGTTTATGGACCAAACACCACGAACGAATGTACCGTGTGCTATTATTTGTTTGATCGCTTCCGTTCTGATAATTTCGACCTTGAGAAAGAACCCTCTTGACGACAGGTCGATATTGGAAGCGGATCCGACGCATACAACAGCTGAGGTAGCACAAGTTTTCAACGTAAGTGACAACATAATTGTTTCAGGACCAGATCTGATTAACGATTAACGGATTCAGTGTCATATCTGAATGAAATAATAAAAGATAATCGTGAATTGTAAGAATCAGATCAAATAGTCAAAATATATGAAAAAAAATATAACTAAAATACTAAGAAAAAAATCCAAATAGTGGTAACAATAACAAAATATACGATTAATGGGTAGCTATTTTTATAGATGTTGTTTTTCAATTACCGTTACTTTATGTAATATAAAAGCAATATAGATAGACAATGAATCCATGAATGCTTATATAAAACTATGATTTAAATGGGTACAATGTTTCTTGATTTCGGTCAGATCATACAAGCAGTGGCCTATCTGCATCTCCTTATGTATTTTTTATTTTATTTTACATCATCCAGCTGTTTATTAGTTATAGAATTTAATGCTAAGGTATAAGTAGCTTTTCTGCTTTTCTGCAACTTCATTGGTAAGGACATGATAATAATATGTGCTCATCGCAGGTACGTTTCTACAAAGTGGAAGCCACATAAAACAGTTGGCGTGTTTCCCAAGAACTAGCAAACAATAATACGATAAATATCAGTCGCTACAGCTACTCACGTATTGCTCGCCCTGCTCATGGTCGCTCGTCTCCGCAGGAAACCGACAACGATAAAGTATTATGTCAAACACGCGAAAATATTGCGGATCGAAGGGTTTTTCAGTCACGGATGCGGCCCAGTTATTCGCGGAGCGGAGCGGCGACTGTGTCTGGTTTGGCGAGCGGGAGAGTCCGTGTCAGCCGGCGACGCTCACGACGCTCAAATGGGCCGCCGGCGGCCTAGGCGTCGCGACGCTCGGGCCGTAGTCGTGACGACGCCGCACGCCGACCCCCCGCGTCCCCCCCGCGCTCACCCTCAATCACCCCAATCACCCCCAATCGGACCGAATAGAGCTGGGGGAGGTTAACGAAACGCGCACACGATCCATCGCCCCCGATTGTAGAGCGCCTAGCAACACTATTGGCCCATATGGCGGGCCTTATCATTGACTAATACCTATTATAGGGCAGTGGTTTTGAAACAGTGTGCCGCGGCAGAATGGTGTGCCGTGAGTGTCCTTCTGGTGTGCTGCCAGGCTAGCTAGCCTCCACGTCGAAGTGCAAGCCCGGGTACGACTCGATGTCTGTGTCCTTCGGGCGCTCCTGGACGGTTTTGCGCACCGTGAGGCAACAGCCAATCGACTGTGCATTCCGACAGTTAGCCGGGGGAGTCTGGAAAAGGCTTTGTTTCCTGTAGAGGTGGT
Organism: Micropterix aruncella; assembly: GCA_944548615.1. Classification (NCBI taxonomy): domain Eukaryota; kingdom Metazoa; phylum Arthropoda; class Insecta; order Lepidoptera; family Micropterigidae; genus Micropterix; species Micropterix aruncella. The sequence goes on from OX155962.1 coordinate 2,276,611, forward strand.
TGTTAACCTTACGACAGCCGCTCTTGAAACGACCAATCGGCTACCTGAACCCGGGTGAGAACAGCCGGGCAAGGTTCGCGATAGATTCGGTAGATACCAAACGACCGCTAACATAAGGAGAGGCCTGCGCAAGCGACCTAGAAGTCATAAACAGTTGGGAGGCTGGATAAATCTGGCCTAAACTGGCAGTAAGGACGTGAGGTCAGCCTGTTGGGTGCACACACGGTGTCTCGCGGGTGTGTATCCAGCAGACCTCAGCGGGTCTAGTTGGCTTCTAACGGGCGAGTGGCGTAACTAGACAGTGGAATGTTTCGTCTCAAAGTCTTCTACGCTCACATCACGGGCGACAGACCGATAATTATCGTTAAAACGTCCAGAGGTGACGGGTTCACCCGTTGTAGTCGACACCTCCAAATGTGCCATCAGGTAATAAACGGGAAAGCTGTTTTCAGTGGATGAGGAAATGAGAGTATCATTATCCAATATTATCATTATCCATTACTAAAATAGACTGAGTATATGTAATATCTGTGTAAATATAGAGCTACCACATAAAACAATGCTACATTAAGTTACACTTAAAAAAAAAAAAAAGAATACATAACAGTCTACCTTAGTACGGGCATCACTCCAGCAAGGTAGATTTTAATCTTATTAACCTTATGTTTTTAATGTGTGTGAAATATAAATAAATAAATAAAATAAATAAATATTCGACCGCGCATCAAACATCTGTGCAATTTGCATCAGGCGCAAACGTCTCATTATTTTCATTTTGTTTTCAAATGTGGGTAGGTATACACATAATATAGTTCCTTCGGCAATTAAAACACAAATATGTTATTTGCTAGTTCTACTTACCTTCCTTTGTTACATAGTTTGCGATTCTAGCATGACCTAACAAAGTCCAGGATGAATTTCTAGTTAAATAACTACGTTTGGGCAAAATTTGATGAACCTAATTTTGTGAAAAGTTATATATAGATTGGGTATTAAAACAAGATCTCAGGTACAATACTGCTAAATAAAAAAGATAGTTTTTTCATCATCCGCAGCTCTAATAGGGGGGCTCTACCCGCTCTGACGACCGCTAAAAGTGTGCCGTCACTAAGAAAAGTTTAAAAACCACTGACCTAGGTTTTCTATGTTATTATGGTAAAATTTATTATGGAACATAAAAATATTGGATTGTCTAGAGCCTAGATTCTAGAAGTTATAATAGGATATTTAAAACCTGTGTAGAAAAAAAGGTACCAAATGATACTGCTTAGAGGCCGAATCGATCTCCATAACCCAATCGGAAGCTTTTTTGAGTATTAACGAAAGTTTTGGCTTATAATATTTTTTACCTTTCAAGCTTTCCTGAAAGGATAATTAATTTTATTTATTTATTTATTTATTTATTTAATTTAACAATTCATTTACAAGTGCACAAGTATCACTAATAATCATATCAATAAAAAAATATATATAATTAAAATTAAAATTAAAATTAAACACGGCCGATATGAGCATTAGCATTTAAGTACTGCTGCTGCCCAACTAAGTGCCAGGACTTGTTCCAGAGCAGCTAGCTCTCTAGTTTTTATAGGTATCACATATATTCGGCAATGAATAAAATAAAAATAAAAAAATAAAAAGGAAAAGAAATATATATATTCCCGTCACCATTACAAATTATAACTAATACTCACTAACTAATGATCACAATAGGAAATAAAACACAAAAATAAATAATAAAATGAAAATAAAATAAAATGTCAAATGATATCAAACAATAGTCACCAAAATTTATGAATAATTAATAGTAATAAATAAAAATAAAAAAAAAAGTCAAAGAAAATAATAATAATAATAAGAAATGTCAGGGATAATTGTCTCGGTGTATTAATTTGTGGATATTTTGCCGGGCGTCATATTTTAGCCAGGAATCAATTTTGGCTTTAAAAGAAGAAGAAGACTTCGGCACATACATTTTTAAATCTTCATCTAGCATATTAAAGATCCTGGGGGCTATGTACACAAAATGCCTCTGCCCAAAAGTGGTCTGCATTCGAGGGACGTCAAAATGTATAGTTCGGGATTGCCGCGTGCGGATTGTTTGCTGGGTTCTTATTGCGGTCTCTAAATTAGTATGATAGTCACAGAGCGCCGTTTTCACGTATAGTTGAGGTACATCTAGCACGTTATATTCTTTGTAGAGATCATCTGAAGAGTATCTCCAAGGCTTTCTCTTTATAATTTTAAGTATTAGCTTTTGAGCTCTAATCAAGGGCTCCATATGAATTTTCGCTGCACCTCCCCACCCTATGATCCCATAGGTTAGGATAGATTGGCACAGGGCATGGTATACTATCTTAAGTGTCCTTTGGTCCAGAATGCCTCTAAGGTCTTTGAAAATATACGTGAGTTTCCTAACTTTTGCCGACAGCTCCATTATGTGGGTGCTCCATTGTAGCCGGTAATCAATTAATATACCAAGATATTTAATGTTGTCAACTTTATTGAGATTAATACATTTACAGTTTTCGGGGTTAAGACAATCTCTGTGGAGTTTCAGAATATGCTCTTGTTTTGGTTGAGCTACACTGGTGGCACTAAATGTTATGTACATGGTTTTTTGCGCATTGAGTGATAGTAGTGCACCATCTAACCACAATACTACCTTCTGAAGTCCCATAGAAGCCTTTTCAAAGGTCTCTTTCCAAGTTTTTGCCTTGAAAAGTAGAGCGGTGTCATCAGCAAAAGTAACAACTTGTCCACCAATAGTTTGATTACAAAGCTCATTAATATATATTAAAAACAATATCGGACCAAGGACACTACCTTGCGGAACACCATATTTGAGAGGCGCGGGATCACTATGGATACTACCAAGTTTTGTTATTTGCTTTCGACCTGACAAGTAACTCTCAAACCATTTTAGTGTGATCGAGGTAACACCTATGTCGTTTAGCTTCTCCAAAAGTTTGTCGTGACTAACCGTGTCAAACGCTTTTGTTATGTCAAGGAATACTCCCAGACATTTGTTTCCTTTGTCTACTGCTTCCACGACAAATTGTGTAACCTCGGCTATAGCTTTGTTGGTTCCTTGTCCTTCCCGAAATCCATATTGGTTTGGTGATAAAATATTATGCATGTTTAGATACTCTGTTAATCTTTTTTTTGCCGCTTTTTCTGTTAATTTGGAAATACAGCTTAACAGGGAAATAGGTCTGTAATTGTTGACACTTTTTTTATCTCCGTTTTTGAAGATAGGTACGACTAAAGACGTTTTTAGGTTGCTTGGAAAGATACCCGTACGAAAGCTTTGATTTATTAGTCAGTTTATAGGTGCCGCTAATTGTTTGTGAGCAGATCTAAATAATTCCGAACTTAGTCCGTCAATCCCGGGAGCTGAGTTGGGCTTTAGAGTACATATAATTTTGTTAATTTCCTCGGCGGTAGTAGGACGTAGATAAAAAGAAGCGGGGAAGTTGTTTGTCCGCGTTTGGATAGTTGGGGGGCCATTTGTCCTCACGAATAAAGGTAAGAATTTTGTTGTAACAATTTTACTAAACCAAAGATATGAAAAGAACCAGTGCCCAAACACTTACCACCATCATACAGTGAAATAATCAATTCAGCTTACCTGAAAATAAAAGAAAAATATGTTAATAATTATGATCCAATATTAACAGTCAGGAGTATACCGCATGACGCGTTATTGTACAATTTTACATGAAAGAATGGAAGTGGGGAGGAAGCAATTGGGACATTCCTATACATTATTGATGGCCCACATTATGTACTGTATATATCCAAACAATTGTGGCTACTTAGTGTAAGTGTGTATAATGTATATAGGACCGTCGAAATGTTTTGTAAATAGAGTCGGCTGCGTGAAAAACATTAACATTTTCCGGAAACCGCCGTTCTCCTACTGAACGCCATATTTTTAGGTCAAAACTTTATTAATCGTTTCGGGTATGCTTAAGTTCGCACGCGAGCCTATTTAGGACGTTTCAAAGTATGAGTAGGTAATACGGTTAAAAGCCTCGAGAATCTTCAGATCGGATCTACAGCGAATACTTTCTCTACAAAAAACCTGACAGATAAGATACCGTTAGATCAAAAGTAAGGTCAAAAGTTACGATCGTTGCCATTTTGTTACACTGATATGAGTCACAAAGACTTACATATCCACGTAAACATATCCAGTTACGCCACTGCCCAAGAAAGACCTACTTAAAATAACGAGAATACTGGCAAGCCAGTAGGCCTCCCTTGCTCCCTGCTATTAGTTTTGGGAAAACTATTACTTTCACTGGAGTGGTAAACACTTGAGGTCATTTACGTAAACCTTTACCTATTGTATGCAACCGTGGCGCTCTTTGCCCGCAGAACCACTGGGGTCAGATAGCCAACAGGCCATTTTAAAGGTAGGCGATAACATCTACCCCACTGTCTAAGGCAGTTTGGTAGCGAACGGTTTCGTGCAGTTTGGGCCATATGATCCACTTTATTCTCAGATCGTTCCAACTAACGATTCAAACTCCTTCAGAAGCCTTCTCATGTGCAGCAGTGCCCTGCCGTCAACCAGTCTTGAAATGGCCAATTGGCTATCTGATTCTAAATTCTAAGCAGGGCAAAAGATGCCAATGGTCTTCGGATCCGTACCCAGTCGGGAGGTTAGAGGTATCCTGGTGGTTAATTTCAGACGGAGATATCCTTACAAAACTGGTAGTCAGGGGACGAGGCTGCCCGCTGGTTACCTTTCCCGGTGCCTCGCCGTAAGGCGTTAGCCTCTGACGGGCATGTTGGTATAGCTAGACAGTAGATTTGTATGTTCTCTAAGTCTTCTGCGCTCATCCCACGGATGAAAGAACGATCACATATCGTTATACCAGCCTGGGGTGACGGGCTCGCTCGTTGTAGTCGACACCGCCCTACTGTCTTAGGTAGCTAACGGTTCCCTTCACCTTGGGCCTTTTTATCTTGGGTCGGCTCAACTCACGGTTCAATCTGGAAAGGACTCTGTGAACCCTGCCACAGCTGCGTCGTGGACAGGTGGGATCGGCTCCAATCTGGAGGAACACCCCGATCGCTACTGGGCGCCTTGCCAATCGTTAGCCAATCGTCTGTGCACTCCGGAGAATAACTGGGGGAGTCTAGAAACGTATATTTCCATTGTTGACCTAATGTTAGCCACCTTTGAAACGATCCGTTGGCCACCTGATCTGCTGTGCAAAGTTGACGTGCGATGGGCACCACAGTCCGCGATAAATTCGAACTGAATTACCGCTAACATCAGAGACAGCGCAAGGACCTCGAATCTGTGACTAGACTGGAGAATGGAGAAATCCGCCCAAATCTGGTAGTATGGGCGTAAGCTCAGCCCGCTGGGCTGTTATAAGGCGTTGGACTCTCACTGGCTTGTGGGCGTAGTTAGACGATGGACTGTGTTATCCCTAAATCTTTGCACTGACGCTTGAGGCTATGCTTGAGGTACTCCCTGAAATTAGTTTTTTTTTGTGATGAATAACCGCTCTCGTGGACGCTAATTTCAAAGAATTAAGCTTTGCTACACATTACCGAAAGAAATACGAGCGTCACCATGAATCAAGTTAATATTCATAAACTATAAAACGCCCCGTAAATTACATAGAATACAATGACCATTTAAATAAAATGTGTGAAGCCATTACTTACATCCAAATAAAATTCATAAATAAAAGCAATACACAAAATGAGACAAGATAGCATTGTTATTCGCTAAACAATACAATTAATATGTCAACATTATTTTATTGTTATGTTGTTGGTCATTTTTGATATCAGCCGTTTATTAGTAGGTATGTAATTCGGACTAAGCAATTCGAGCGTATGTTGTCATTTACTTTCTTGTGATAGTCACCTATATCAATTGTCAATAGATCTTTCAAGACTGTAAATCTAGGATCAAAAAACTCTAACTTATTCAACGGCAAATTAGGTGATGTGTCGATTCCAACCCCGAACCTACCAAGACCAACTTCTTTTTTAAATTCTGGTGCATTGTCCGCCACCGACATTGGCCATCGTGTATTTTTTGGCTGTAGATGGGAACTGGGGTGGTTTTCCGAAGATATTTCTCGAAATTCACAGAGGACACAGGTTGTATTGCAGTTTGGCCAGTAAGACCCAGTTGTATAGGGTCGGTCAAACGCACGGTTCAAAACTCATCCGGCGGCTTCCACGCAGAAGGGAGAGCCAGGGTAGGACGCTGGCCTGCGGGCCAATCTCCCCCGAGTCAACCTTCGGGCGCTCCTGAACGGTTTGCGCATCGTGCGGCGTCAGCCAATCAATTGTGCATTCCGACTAACAGCCGGGGGAGTCTGGGAACAGAAATGTTTACCATAGAGCGGGGGGGCTGTTAACCCTATGGCAACTGCTCTTAAAATGACCATTCGGCCATCCGATCCCGGGTGAATAAGCCGGGCAAAGAATATCGTGGTTCGCGATAGATTGGGTGTACACCGTATCACTACTTCATAATAATACTACACCTCGATCCTGTAACCAGTGGGGAAGCAGAAGGTATCCTGAAGGTATATTACAGACAAAGATATCCTTCCAAACTGGTAGTCAGGGGGTGAGGCTGCCAGCTGTGTACCTTTTCCAGTGCATCGACGTAAGGCGTTGGCCTCTAACGAGTTTGTTAGCGGAGCTAGACAGTAGATTGTATATAAGTCTTCTACGCTCGTCCCACGACTGAAAGAATCATCACATTCGTTATACCGGCCTGGTGTGACGGGTTCTCCGTTGTAGTCGACACCGCCCTACGTAGAGGGAAGTACTTGAACAGAGGAAGAAACTGTGTGAGAAATTGTAGAGACGCTTGCTTTAAATATTTTTTTATTTACCGACATATATTTTTGTTACCAATATATTCATAATCATGGGATGTATGTACCTGCTATCATTATAAGCTATTCAACCCTGGGAGTTCTATTCTTTATTATATATCAATAATATTTTGTGTGAGTTAGAAAAGAAAGATACGGATCTCTCACGAGGAATGTGAGCCTCAACTTTCCTGGATTATGAACCTAAAGGTAAAAGGACAACCTCTCGAATCTATTATGAAACGTTGCATTGCATTAGTAGTCTCACTTGACTAAAAGCAAAGCGTCACAGCATGGATGCCCTAACGGAGCTTTTGGCGTAGATGCGGTCAACCTTAGCAAAAAAAGGCGGCCATTAAACTGTCACAAGCTCAACAAGCCATGTCTTGTCAAGTCGGCGGCAAACAAGCAGTGAACAAACAAGGAATAACTCAGAATAAGTGCCAATGAACTCGACGCACTGTCATACCTCATCTCGAATGATTAATCTAACTATGAACCCGGAGCTAGATCATCACCTTTATTTAATATTATTAATAATAATAATAATGAACTTTTTATTTACAATTAAAAAATAAAATACAAAAAGGCGAGCTTATTGCTGCATAGCGATATCTTAAAACAAACCTGATCACAGTGCAGTGATACATGCGCGCAGTGTGGAATTGAGATTAATAAATAAATAAGGTTGTCTGCATGAACTACAAACTACTATATTTAAAGCGAAGATTACCAAGGAGAGAAATTTGGGATAGGAAGAAGAGAGAAAGGGTAAAACCCGGTTACTTAAATGATTCCAAGACAAGCAAGTTTCGTATAGGAATTGGGATAGGGAGGAGAGAGAAAGGCAAAGAACTGGTCACTTCTTAGAAAAGTATTACCTTTTGAAATGAGTCTTAGATTAGTCTTAAGTAAAGCGAGTTTAGTATATTTACTGGGAGATCATTTCACAGTCTCCAGCGTAGACACAGAAAGAGTAGGAGTAGAAAACAGTATTATTTATTTATTTATTTATTTATTTATTAAAGGTAAAGCACAAAATATAATTTCCTGCAGCATTACAAAAAAAAATGGGTTTAGACCAGTAGCGAAAAATAGAGCACACTGCAGTATCTTGGTCACTACGTCAACACCGCCTAACTAGGCCTAGGCCTGTACTAAGGCAGGTGTACCTTAAGGCAGGTGTAAGGAATTTTGAGTAAATTGTCAGAGGCCGACCGAAGTACGAGATCGTCATCTAACTTAATGGTCCAAAAAGCTCGTAAAGATAGGATGGTGTTGACTGGGAGAGTACACGATAGAGGAGAGCAAGTATACCAACATTTCTCTTTTAGCATACAGGCAACCACTATTACTTTATTGAAAGTAGTAGACGGGGTGAGAACCAACGTTGATAGCTCAAAATCTACGTTCTCAGAAAGTATCTCTTTTTTAGATGTCGCCACTTAGAATAATCATCGTGCACTGCATCTGTCATCCTAATCTTCAACCCAGAACGTTCTACCGTGATTTATCTTCAGATCCATACACCCAGGATGTTGTCCACAAGTAAAGAAGCCTTTTTAGCACTGGACAGAGCAGCAAAACGTATGGACTTGATAATAAATCAAGAGGAAACCAAATACATCGAAAGGAGTAATAGTATATAAGTACATACAAGCAAAGGAGACGGGGGGGGGGGGCGGAAGGAGATATTCATACATTGAGTTAATCTTTGTTCGTTTGTTTCTACTCTGTATTGCGAAATTTCACAATGGGCGGGTTCAAAATCATACAAAAAATCTCTATCATCCAATCCTACCATAAAGTGTTCATATGTATGTGTGCGTGTAACATGTGTTTCTTGTTGTTGCTTTCGATCGGCAGAATTAAAATGCAGTTCCGTTTATTTTATCCCAACGGAAAATGGTGACCCAGCCGGAAATCAAACCCGGAACCTTACAATGTAAAATCAGACGACTTAACTACTATGCCCCCGGGCCGTGTCCGTTTAGAGATTTTTTAAACCCTTTTAGGTTTTCAATTTGTCTCGGAGGCAAAGGCACGGAATTCCAGAGTCGGGCCGCCTGCACTGCGAATGACCTGGACGTGAAAGTTGATGAATGTCGTCAATAATAAACGAATTACTAGCATAGGGCAGATTCGACATGGCTATCGTTTCATAAAAGTTGATTTTCAGGCCGATTTGTTTAGAGAGCGTTATCGTTAGATCTCCGAAAGCCTTCCGATTCACCAATTATTATTATAATTGCTATTCCTAATGGCATTGCTAATCAGATTGTTTAGCCTATTAGTGTCGGCATAATTACCAGATTTTCTTCTCTATACGCCATCAACAAAATGAATATTAATTATACTACTAAAATGGCGATTAATCGCTATAAAATTATGCAAAGTCGCAGCCCTGCTTTATGTATAAAAATAATAGTACGTTTGCAGTGGCGTGCACTAAATAGATTTTTTAATGTGAGAAGAGGTGGGCGTACAAAAGCAAATAAAACCTTGCTAAGCTAGATAGAAGAATTACTTAGGGTATTAGATAGCTCAATGACGTACTTCGTTTTCGCATCTAGGATTTTAGTACAAAACACTACGTGTAGATGGCAATCACAATTACAATGGTTTTAAGAAAAAGACAATTTATGCACAAATAGCGGACTTATCGCTATAACGATATCTAACAGTCAACCATTTGATAAACTAATTTCTAATTGTCACCGTACAATACACACAGAAGTAGTAAAGTTATATTTAAAATAAACTTATACAAACATGTCAATAATATATGCTAAGGTTGCCCAGGGAAGGATAAAGGAGAGGACAAGGCGAGGCATTTGGTTAGTGGCTGTGTAAAAATAAATGTTTCCTCAACAACTAATCTTCTCTTATGCTCACAAGTTCAATAGATGGCGTTCAAAACTCGCCTATGCGGTGATACCATCTTCAAATAAAATATTAATATAAAGGTAAACTAATTTTGAAATTATAGCTATTTATTTAAATATAATTTGACATAAAGCCGTCAAATTTTTAATTTGGTATACAGGTTTTAATACGTAATAATTACGCACTTTAATATTCATATAGAGTAATAGATGGAATTTTATCTATCCGTATTATTTCAGTGATGTTATCAGCCTATATAAAAATGCGATAGATAACACTAATAATTGAATGTTGTTATTGTTATCGTTGGTTAAATTATTGGTTTTTTATTGCCAATCAGACCTTTATAAAATATATATATATATATATATATATATATATATATATATATATATATATATATATATATATATATATATATATATATATATATATATATATATATATATATATATATATATATATATATATATATATATATATATATATATATATATATATATATATATATATATATATATATATATATATATATGATAGTTTTGTGTATATAATATATATACACAAATATATACACAAAACTATCAAATATTTCAAAATATTGAATTTTTACATATTTTATGTTTCGTTCATTGTAAATAATCCATTTAGGTTAAAGGTAATCTTTCCAACTAATAGGAAAGAGCTGACTGCTTCCTTTCATTGATATGAGGGCATGTCACGCTTTTAGTTTTAAGTTTTCAGCTGAATATTGATCGCAGCTTCTTTATATCGCACCTTTAGAAAATAAAAAAACGAAATTCGAAATTTTAAATTCTTCCATCTGTCAAGTAGCTCGTCTTGTCTTGTTATTTCCTCTGAAATAATAGGAAATTGAGTGAGTTTACGTATAAAGAAGGATTGTAGCTTAATTTTTGAGATAATTGGATGAAGGGTGAGCGTTTACTAGTTGAAAAATGGGCCCAACTTAAACCTACTCCTCTTTCCGCAAGTGAGAGGCATTCATCATTCTCGTTAACACCTAAAGCATTCCCGAATCCGATCAAGGGAATCCTTCGTCACGATGTAAGTGGCTTTTATAATTATTTACTTTATAATCATCTTATTGATCAATTCTAAAAAGAATATATATATATATATATATATATATATATATATATATATATATATATATATATATATATATATATATATATATATATATATATATATATATATATATATATATATATATATATATATATATATATATATATATATATATATATATATATATATATATATATATATATATATATAATGATGTTTTTATTTAAAATAAAATGAGTAAAAGCCACTTAAAAAGTAGCGAAGGAAATCCCAGCTTGTATTGGGAAATGCTTATGTTTGAATGAGATATACTTACGGATGTGCACGACTTTCGACGGTAAGTATATCTCATTCAAACATAAGCATTTCCCAATACAAGCTGGGATTTCCTTCGCTACTTTTTAAGTGGCTTTTACTCATTTTATTTTAAATAAAAACATCATCCTATAAACGGATTTCTTTACAAACCTTATCATATATATATATATATATATATATATATATATATATATATATATATATATATATATATATATATATATATATATATATATATATATATATATATATATATATATATATATATATATATATATATATATATATATATATATATATATATATATATATATATATATACGTATATGACCTAACTGAATTATACTCCCCTCTCACATCTACATACGCCACTGAAACATTCATTTTACAGTGGTTGGGCACGTCGCGCAAAAGCAATAACTCCCAGAGCCGAAACAAAGGCTGTCCTCATTATGACTCATTTACGAAAAAAACGTATTAGTCTTAAAAAAAATCGACCGCAGACGCACGTTTCCGTCGGAAAGCGATAAATTCCCCCAGACAATACTTCTTCACAAAAGAAGATTAGCTTAATCGCTGTTCAACACGGGCCACATTAGAAAATAACAACTTAAACATGACCATTGCAGCACTCGCCGTGCTCACGACTCGTGTCTAATGTTGTAAGAGTACATCTTAATAATAATAATTGTTAACAGCGGTGTTGATTTGTAAATTTATACTGTACCTAATGGGACCGGGAGCTAATGGGCCCTTGCTGAGTTGGCCACGAAGACCCATTCTGTTCAGGGTTGGTCACACTCATCGGGTCAACACCCATCCGGTGGCCTCCACGCATGAAGTGCAAGCCCGGGCAAGACTCTGGCCTTAGGGCTAGTTTCCCCTAGGAATCAACCTTCTGGCGCTCCTGGCCAGGCGGCGTAAGCTAATCGATTGTGCACTCTGACTAACAGTCGGGGGAGTCTGGAAGCAGTACTGTTTCCTATAGAGCGAAGGTGGTTGCGGACCTTACGGCGACTGCTCTTGAAACAACCATCGGCTACCCGATCCTGGGTGAACAGCCGGGCAAAGCCAGCCAGACTTTAGTTTCGGAGGCGGGGGGGGGGGGGGGGGGGGGGGCAATTAATTAAAATAACGCGCGCGGTACCCACCAAACTTTAATTTGCCCTTACAATGAAACGAAAATACGCCGGATTTCGGGGGGATAAATCCAAATTTCCGCCCTCCCCTGGATAAGTTTCTGACACTAGATACTAAAGTCGTGGTTTCTTCCTGATTCTCATTTTCTCAACTATATTTTTGTCGGGAGACGCGTCCCCTGTGTCGCTCCCCCCCCCCCCCCCCCCCCTTGTTAAATACACCCACTTACACACATATTACACGCACATATACTAATAAACTCATAGTAGGGTTGATTGTAAGAGATTGTCGTATGGTAATAAACCCTACAAACAGACAAAAGTGAATATTTTCGCAAATTACGAAAATCATTCGCAGTGGTTCGGAACAAAAAGTATAACCTAATTTCTAGCCGTTAACGTGGCAGGTATCTAAGAGCCATTCAGGAAATTCTATAAAAAGAAGGAAGAAGATATTGCAACATACATAGAAGTATTTCTCCATTTCTTAGTATACAAGCAAACCCATCAGCCAAAGCCGAAAAGGTATCGAGATCCGCGTTCACGCAATACCTCCTAACAAGCATATTACCAGGAAGGGACGTGATATTTCCTGATTCATGCCAACTTTCTACAGCGTTAATGTCATTGAGTATTCCGTTCAGGACACGAGGAGAATAGTGTCAATAGAAGCAGAGAAAAAACCTGCCCTGTGTGATGCAGCGATGCTGACTTTCCCGTTCTAGAGAAGTCTGCAGCTTCCTTCTGCATACTGACGCGATAATAAGTTTGTTAAGGGGTATACAGTCGAGATAGTATTATTATATTACGCAAGCGCATTATTTTATGCGGATGACCTTTAAATTTACACCCACGCTATAGTAATCCTACTGTACTATTATTATAATTAATAGGGATTACAATTGCTGGATCCCTCATCCAGCAATCTAGCTGAATCCAGCACATTTTTCGGCCTGCTTGATCCAGCGAACTGGATACAGAGAGCTGCGGATCCGCAAGTGGTTAAATTACCAAATAATTACGCAAAAGTCTACTTTGCCGGAGTTTTCGACTGCAGAACTAGATAGAAATATCTGCTCAGCATTCTGGACCGTGTCTTCAGTATAAAAGTTTGCACCGATCAAGCCTTAATAGACGCTGGCATAGACACAACATTCTCCACTTACCAGTACTCACTAATGTATTAGTCGAGCGCCAGTCTTCAAATCGTGCGTAAAGCCCTGTAGAAGACAGTCGAGATTAAAAACTGCTGAACTAACCCTAAAATTTGTCTTCGCCAAACTAAAATGCCAGAACACGAACTAAAGCGAAAAAACAGAGAACCGCATCTTACCGACGTCACAGATGCTGATTTATTGTCTATAATAGACTATGGTGACTGTGTGTATGGCCCCTATCTGTATAGGAAGACTGAGCGGAGACTCTAGAGCAGCCTTCCGCAACCCTGGGGTCGCGAGCCCGCACGGGGTCGCGAAATATAATTATGGGGTCTTCAAAAAAGTCAACAAGGTCCTGTACTTATCGATTTTTATTAAAGTTTATGCGTAAAATATAACCTCTCCATACACATTTTGATTCCAATTTCTTTAAAATGGAGAGATTCGATGAACTTAAAAGAAAGGAAGCAGCTGATCGATTTAATATCCGATGAAAGCCTTCGAGCTATTTTCAAAACCACGGATCTATCCAAGTTCTGGATAATGACGGAAAAGGAATATCCACTCTTACACAAAATATCTCTGCTGAAATTGCTGCCATTCGCATCTACATACCTGTGTGAGACAGCTTTCTCCACATTGACCGCTATAAAAACAAAATATCGCTCCAGACAATGTAGAACCTGATTTGAGGGTGTCTATTTCTGATAATATATCACCAAGAATTAATATACTGACTGAATGTGTGCAAGCACAAGGTTCAAATTAATCTTTAAACTTGTGAATAAAATGTTAATATAATTGCTTGTGTCATTAAATGCCTTCATAAATAATTGCTTGTGTCATTTAATGCCTTCATAATTATGTTAAAGGCATATTTTCTCGTTTGCTCTAATATTATTTTCCAAAATAAATAAACTTTCCGAAATAATTTACGAAATAAAAACAGCTAGAACATGGAGGAAAATTGAAGTTTACCTTGATCTCGTTACCTGAACCAACCTTTGCATTTGTAAATTTAGTGTTTTTTTCTGGGGTCGCTGAAAACTCTTTTTTTAATTTTGGGGTCTCAACATCAAAAAGGTTGCGGACCGCTGCTCTAGAGAATGCAAAGTACCTGCGCAAGATTTTGCGTTAGGATTTCTCCAAATCATCACTTGCTAAGGCTTCGATATTAGTAATATGAGAAAAAGAAGGCAGCTCAATCTGAGCTGCCTTCAAGATTGAGCTGCCTTCTCAATCTTGCCACTCAAAGCAGCATTCAATAAAAAGCCGCGTATCAGTCAATAAACAGCCGCAATATCTTCTATTTGATTACGACCTGGTCCCCGAACCAACGTGACTATTCAACACGGGCGCATGGCCGACCTGCAATCATTCCTAAATACAAAACCACAAATTTCCAGTGCTGTTTTTATAATATTATTATTTTGCAGTTGTACAGAATTGGTTGGGAATGGCATTGCGATCGCGATCAATTGGACTATTCAAGGACCACTGATATTTAGATTTTTTTGAACGATTACTTATTGATTTCATAATTATTATCGTTTTTTCATTGGATTATATTTTTTACCGTGATTATTTGATGCTGATTATTTTGATTTTGATTATTTCAATTGTATATTGATTATTTTATTTTAACTTAATTAAATAGTGGTGTTGGAGACTCGGTCCAACATACCCACAACAAAAAAGTAATTTCTACAGAATCGAAATCGCAAACACGCTCGAATATACACGAGGCAGCTGCAATTGATTTCCAACTAAATTCGGCATTTTATGCATAGTCAAACGATGACTAATGTCATTTCTTCTGATCGATACGAATTGACACACTTGTTTCTCACCCCACTCATAACTATTGCATCACTACATACCACATAAAAAGCAGTACATTCGACACATATTTGATCATTCCCTGGCGGACAGTAACCGCTCATATGCAAGTACTCGCGCTCTTCACTGCCTTCGAGTCAACCAAACTACGCATAGTATACGCGATCTTCATTACCTTCGAATCTATCGCGGCGCTTCAAACTTCGGACACACAACCACGACTTCACCTCGCGCCCACACTACCTACACACCGGCGAAATATCAAACAAGGCGTTACGAACTGGCAACCTACTACAGACCATCTGAATAAATACTTAAACTTCAACTACGACGACTTTCAATAACGGAGAAAACTTACTGATGAGAACCACCCTTCGCGTTTGTAGTTTATACCCGATTGCCCAACAAAAAAGGAGTGTTAAGTGTTCATGGTTCATCTATGTACGTTTTGCGTTTCTTTATTCCACCGTAACTTTTAAACGCCTGGACCGATTTACAAGTGTGTGGTATTCATAATGTACCTTAACGGTTCAAATATCAAGTAAGCAGTTGTCTAAATGTACAAATATCAATAAATTAACATAAATGGTTTGAATGAGATAAAAAAAAGGTTTGAGTACATTCCGTAAATGTACATTACGAAAACCACAAATATTTATTAAAAACCGTAACAAAAATAAATTTTATTACAATAGTTAATCTCCACTTGAATATATTTACCTGTATTACATAGTGTTTGTCTGTTTTCGTATTGACAGCTGTAAATATCTAAATTTTATTATTACGACCAGTATAATAGAGCTTCAGAGAGCTAAATTTTAATTTCAAATCATACTGTATTCGCCTTTTTTTTTCAATTGATTTCTATCTGCAATCGGTCGCAGCATTGAAGACCATAATCAGATGTATTGTTGAGTTGAAGGCGTGTAAGATGACTCCTCCCTCGAAGAGTATCCTCTTAACCCTTGGAGTAAATGGGTATTTTCATGGATGCATCTGTCTCTTTTGCAGGATTTTCGGCGACATCGACCTTAAAGTACTATAACTACGAAACTACTACACCAATCATAAAAAGAACAACTGCACAATGATTGCATTGAAATTTCGAATATAGAATATTGAAACATCAATTTGTAAAACAATTAGATAATTATGAATAAATATGAGAACGTCAAAGAAGTGAAAAAAACGCGGAACCAGATCTGGTCGTATCATACTCAACGGATAATTGTTTCAGAACCAGATTTGGTCGTATCATACTCAAGGGGTTAATATTAATTGACTGCTCTAGTGTCAGTGTCTGTCACTCAGGTCTGCCACATCAAAGCGTTTTAACCTTCTTATGTTTTCACCTACGTTTGTTAGGTTTGAGGCTAGGGCATTCACGTGTCCTACCAGTGTCATTTTATATCTTGCACTGTACTTTTGCAGTTCTTCCTTAACCGTCGGCATTTTGAGGTGTTCGTGGATCTCACTGTTCCGGGTGAACCATGGGGCGTTTGCTATGGACCTCAGAACTTTGTTCTGGTATCGCTGAAGGATTTCTACGTTGGAGTCACTGGCTGTGCCCCATAGTTGGATGCCGTAAGTCCATATCGGTTTAAGGATCACCTTATAAACTAGCATCTTGTTTTCTAGGGAAAGGCATGAGCCACGTCCTATCAGCCAGTTCATACTGTATTCGCCTTAAAAATAAAAATAACACGTTGTGTCTGCGCAATGATTTGCCGTTGGATGCTGGCCGCTGCGCGCGCTGGGGCGATAGAATTCCCGTGAAACAATTACGCGTGAAGTTTTTTACGCAATGCAATAGGCGAAGCATCGGGTTGCTAGTTGTAGTCCGTTAAATTTAACCATATTGAGTCTACCTATTGTATCTTCGAAGAGAGCAATGCTGGGCATGGCACGTATCGGTAACGCATGCTCTCTGCAGAGAGCAAACGTTTGCCACTTTATCAAAATGATATTACCATTGATTATTAAAGGGTTTTAAATTGCTTTGTGTCATAGGAGAGTGTTGTCAACAGCGGGCGAACCCGTCACCCCAGGAAGGTAATTATTTTATTTATTTTACTTATTTATTTAAATAAATGCGCATTTTTTAAAACTACAGTACATTACATATTATCATTAGAGGCTCCGTTGTAAATAGTAGCAAAAAAGAGAGTACCGCAGCCCAGTCCATCTTTAGATCAACGCTGCCTAACTAGGCCTAGGCCCGTACTAAGGCAAGCGTACCAAGAAAATAGTGGCTTGTGCATATTTTAAACTACATATGTTAAAAGAGAAAAAATATGTAAAAACAGTATCTAATAATATTAGGACTTAACTTAAGGCAATAAACAATGTATGTAGAAATTAATCATTACTCTAAAAACTAGGTCATTGATATGTCAATGCGTCTGTCAGTCTGTCAGTCTCCAAATTATATTTGTAAAATAACTATCATAAAACACAATAAAATTAATTTCAATAACACGAAAAAGGTAAATAATAAATAGGAATTACAATGAATAGTGAAATAATCGAATATATTGATCTTTATTTACACCGGCGATGAATTGCAGGAATACGGCCGACGATTAAAGTAGCAGGTGGTGCCTTCCTTTATGATTGCTGCAAAACGCCACTATTTTATTAAATCATAAACCTTCATTTTATAAATATTAAATCTGTCTGTATTAAGCAAAGTCGGGAATACTGATAATACTGAAATCTTGTGTAATATAAATAATATCATTAATTTTGTAGGGTAGATTGCTCAATGCCGTACTACATTTTAGAAGCTAGGATCTTTCCACAAAATGCAACGTATATATGGCACTTATATCGAGTTCCAAATATTGATTAATCTTCTGTAATATAGGTTATTGTTCTCATATTCATGGAATGCTATTATTTAATGCTTATTCTCAATATAATGGTAAATAATGCATTGAATGCATTAAATAATAGCAATTTGATGAATTCTCATGAATATCAGAATAATATCATTAAAAACGTCATGTTCAGTAGCCCAATAGATGGCGCTCTAAACACGTTGCGGTATCCTACCTCAAAATAAAATTAAAATATAATAAGAGACATTTTTTAAAATCCTAACTCTAATTAATTTAAGATTATTGACATAAAGATGTCATTTTTAATTTGGTATACAGGTTTCAATCAATATGTAATAATTATACGCGTTAATGTTCAAATTCGCTAATAGACAGCATTATAATCTCTCCGTATTATTTCTCTTATGTAAGCATCCTTTGTAAAAATGCGATAGATAGCACTAATAATTCAATGTAATTATTGTCAGCGCTGGTTAAATAATCGCTTTTATAACCAATTAGTCCTTTATAAAAAAATATTCATTTTCAATGTTATTATAGATAGCCAAATAAATTTGCTATTAGTTTCGCCGGACAATTCTATCAGCGCTACCTGAATGTCACCGGCGCAGAAGGGTTGCCAAAACATACTATGGCATTGAACAGGTAGCTTATAGTCCGCGTACAGTTTGGCCACTAAGACCCACGTTGTTATTTAGGGTCTGCTCAACTCACGGTTTAGCTCCTATCCTCCTCCTCAAAGAGGGTCTACCGCGGTGAGGACTCTGTTTCTCCTGCCTCTCATTAGATGCATGGTGGCTCAGTTTCCTCTGGGGTATGACCTTCGGACGCTACTGAGTGGTTTGCGCACCGTGCGGCGTCAGCCAATTTGCACTCCGACGATTAACTGGAGGAGTCTGAGAACGATATACTGTTTCCTAAGTCTCAGCTGTATACTCAGCTGCTCTTGAAACGACCAATTGGCCACCCGATCCCAAGTGAAGAGACGGGCAAAGGACGCCACGGTCCGCGATAAATTCAGTCTACCCTGGACACGGCGGCTGCAACGTCGCCGAAACGCCAGATACTACAAACTTCACGAGTAGATTCGTTTATCCTATTTGTAATGTCAAACAACCGTGATAGTCTTCGATTTCATTTATTGTGTTGCTATTTATGCTATTTAATGATAGGAAGTAGTCAATTCAGAGCTTATATAATGTGAGCGCCCCTTGTTAGCCAATGGGGAATTCTTTAGTAGTGGTCTGTGTGGTCACGGCGACGGGCGAGACGGCGAGCGACCGCGACCGTCAACGTGCCTAGGACTAGGACCGGAGGTCATTGTCATAGTGAACCCTCGGCCTTCCCTGGACGGCCGGCCGGCGCGGGCGGGAATGCGTTGCTAGCTGGGCGGGTGGAGCGACACACGGTTAAACAAAAACGAAGGATGTTCTGGCATACAACACAACAACGATCTGTTGATAAAAAATCGGTTGGGTCACCCTAAGACTTTTCCAGAAAGTAGACAACCCCCCCCCCCCCCCTCCACGCTAACCCAACCTACCAAGAGCCAAAACCCGCCGACCCACCACTGTTACAATCTGCGAAGTAAAAGCAGCAGTTTGCCGCTCAACCTTCTGGCGCTCCTGGACGGTATGTGCACCGTGCGGCGTAAGCCAATCGACTGTGCACTAACAATCGGGGGAGTCTGGAAGCTGTACTGTTTCCTATAGAGCGGGGGTGGTTGCGGACCTCACGGCGACTGCTCTTGAAATGACCATCGGCCATCCGATCCTGGGTGAACAGCCGGGCAAAGGACGCAGTGATCCGCGATAGATTCGGTAAACACCGTTTCACCGCTTCGTAAGGGAGAGGACCGCGCAAGCGACCTCGAACTCGTAACCAATCGAGAGACCGGAGTAATCTGGTCACAATTGGAATTAAGGGCGTGAGTGTCGGCCCGCTGGGTAACATTCCTGGCTATCTCGCGGTTAAGGCGCTGGCCTCTTACGGGCTTGTGGCGTAGCTAGACGGTGGACTGTTTTGTCCCCAAGTCTTCTACGTTCACTTCCAGGGAGATAGAACGACTAATCGTTAAAACTTCCTGAGGTGGCGGGCTCGCCCGCTGTAGTCGACAACCCATGTTGCAGTATACCCTAGACAACGGCGGTTGCAACATCGCCGAAACGTCGAGTGCCACAAACTTCACGCGGTAAATTCGTTTTTATACTATTAGTAATGTCTTGATTTTATATACTTTAATTAATGGTGTTCTTCTACTTCACAACCGTATTAGATCGGCCTAGCTGCTACCCAAACAAACGTAATAAAACCCAAGGTTACCAGTAAGCGAATGCATGTAGATTTAAAACTTTTCCGTTTGGCCAGAGTCGAACTTGCTTAATCGTCTGTACTGGCCGCAGTGGGCGGCGACCTCTATCAAAAGTTGGTAGTCACGCGACGGGAAAGCCTCGTTTTCTACGCTTCCCGCTCCGTATCGCTACATCTGGACGCTTTTTATCGTGGTACAGCATTGAAAGAGCTCAGACTAACTTTTATTCCGATAGGACAGACAATAATATCAGCTGTTACCGTCTGGTGGTATCTATAATAGCCAGTAATGGGGTAGTGTAATGAATTACCACTACTGAAGACGGATACGGTCAAAATATTAACTGAGGTCACTTTCAGGGTAGCCTTTTAATACATAGACGTCAATAGTAGATTGTATCACAGGGGAGCAAAATAATATTTTTACGGCGAGGGCGCTTTTTTGAATCCAGGGCGATGTGAGGGATTCTTTAGTAGAATCCCTCGCTACGCGAGGGATTCAAAAAATCGCCCGAGCCAAAAATATTTTGCGCCCGAGTGATACACTCTACTTTTCATCACCCTCTATGAGAAAATAAAAGGCGCCTCATATTTTATTGTAATATTATTTGTTTTTTTTTATTCAGCCGGCGGCGCGACTAGGGGCCGTCGTACCAGCTATTCAAACAATATTTGCGTTCGATTTCTTCGGCGCTGAAGACTAAGATGTTTAAAATTCAAAAAGTGCGCCGCAAAGATAAATTACGGCGTACTTATTCAAAAAGTGAGCCGCAATGATAATTGCGGCGCACTTATAAAGTTTCTTATAGAAAACACCACTTTTGGCCGCACTTAAAGGCGAACCAAGTCGTCCTTTTCGAATAAATGGGATGAAATTAAAATAACTATGTACACCAGTGGCCCAACCCTTTAAGGACCATGGGACATGGGACATATAAATTATCGAATACGAACAATATATAAATTATATTGTTTTCATGTTATTGCGACATAGAAATATTAAAATATCGTTTAGAAGTGTACCGTATTTTTTATAAAATATCTTAAATGACCAACAACCTCTGGTGATTTTAATATAAAATAAATAAAATATTTATGGCGATTATTTCCATTTGATTTTCTTTCTTTTAGTACATTTTTTAGTACGTATGATTTCTGAGTTAAATAGTAAATTTATGAAATTTGAAAAAAAGTGGTAACTTTGCATATATATAATTTATACAAAATCTATTGAAATTTTCACAAAACTTTACATATATGTTAAATACATCGCTCTTTAACAGTTTTACGTATCAAAAGTTTCCATACTCTACCGCAAAGCTTAAGGTCCTCAAAGGGTTAACGTATATAGCAACTTGGGCCACTTAGCAAGAAATTCTTACGTCACGGACTACCACAAGTTTTCTCAGCGATTAGGGTGTTTGGGTGTCGTCTCCCTAGTTAACACAAACAATTTTTTAAGAGAATTATGCTGCTTAAATCACAACTTCTACATTTTTTCGCAAACTTTTTTTAAAACTTTGATTCTTAGAAAGCGGTTTTTTATATTTAATCAGTTTTTTTCAATAATATTCTCAATCTCCAAAACACACTTTCGACTTTTATTTTGTCCTCATTTTGATTAAATTCTAGTAAAATTAAATAATTCAGGGGATAGAGATAACATATGTTTTTTTTTGCTCCATCAGCATCAGCGGGAGGAATGGAAAAAAGGACAAGCTAGGAGATTGGTAAGGGGGGGGGGGAGGGGTGGGGGTATTCATACGTTAGGTAAATGTATCTTAATATATTTTTTAAACCCTAAATCAAATGTTTAGGTTGTCTCAAGGGCAAAGGCACAGAGTTCCATATTCGGGCCGACTGCACTGCAAACGACTTGGACATGAAAGTTGTTTAACCTTTAATTTCAGACCTTTTTGGGAAACTACCCCAGAGCTGACTATAACTACCCCTCGTGACGTACTTTGACAAGATAAAATATTTTTTGTACAAATATCTATTGGTAATTAAAGCCAAATATTTGTAATAAAGAAATTGTGAAAGATATTAAGGAAACTCTCAAAAATAACAAAACTACGCGCCTTGGAAGATAATCGTGCGAAATCGCCCCACGGGGACATTACAAGTAGGTACGTCGATAATCATATTAAAAATAAGATAACAAATTCACCGCATGAAGTTTGTAGCACGATGATTCGACGTTGTTGTAACCGCCGTTGTCCAGGGCAGACTGGACAACAGCGATGTTGCAACCTGGACAACGGCGGTTGCAACATCGCCAAAACGTCGGGTGCTACAAACTTCACGCGGTAAATTCCTTTTTTTATCCTATTTATAATGTTAAACAACCGCGACAATCTTTGAGAATAATATTCTTCTCCGTTGTCATCAGAATGTAGTATGGCGAAAATGACGTCACTAAGTGAGAGCACCGAACTGCCCGACACGACGAGAGAATGTGCCTTTCGAAAATGGGGATCCGTTACAGCAATCGCCGACAAATTAAAATTAATTACGCTGCACATTGAATTGGCTGACGAACAAAGGCGATGCGATACTATTCGGCGTATTCGGCCGATCTACGGCGGCCGAACGAAGTGTATAGGCGCCTGCGCGCGTGGCATGTGAAAACGCATCTTTGGAATGTAATGCGGATGTGTGGGGCCCGCTTCAGAATAGGCTAGGAAGATGTGACATCATTTAATTTAATTATTCTGTTAATATACTTCAAAGCTTGTATTATATATGTTTCTGTACGAATGGTTTCGTGCAGCTTGCGTCATAAGATCTATTTTGTTCTCGGATCGGCCCAACTTATGATTCAGCTCCTATTCAGACGCCTCCTTGTGTGGAAGTCTATCCCGGGAAAGACTCTCGCGTCTCAGGCCCCAGGGCTGGTGGATCGGATTCTCTTGGTAGGGTTGCCTCCCGGTGCTACTGGACCATTTGCACATCGTTCGGCGACGCCAATCGGTTGTGCACTTTGACTAATTGCTGAAAGAGTCTGGAGACTATGGAAATATACTCCTAAGCAGCGGGGGTGGATGTTGACCTGTCGTCAACCACTCTTGAAATGACACTTAGGCTACCTGATCCTAAATTCAGAGCCGGGAAAAAGATGCCTTTGGTCCGCGATAGATTCAAACTGAATCGCCGCTGAATTACGGCAGGTAGAGGCCGCGTAAGCGACTTCGGTCCCGTAACTAGTCGGGAGTTTGGAGATATCCTGAAGGTTAATTCCAGACGGAGATATTCTACCAAAACCTGTAGATATGGGGCGAGGTAGCCTCACTGGGTTACCTTCCTAGTGCCTTGCCGTAAGTTCTTAGACTCTGGCAAGTTCGTGGGTTTGCTGGACGGTAGGTTTGTGTCGTCCCAAAGTCTTCTACGCTCATCCCACGACTGGGGTGACGGGTTCACCCGTTGTAGTCAGAACCGCCCAACTGTTTCTGTACCTAACGGTTCTGTGCAGCTTGGGCCTGGTGACCTATCTGTTATCTTAGGTCAGCTCAACTCACGGTGCAGCTTCTTTCCGGTAGCCTTCTCGAAGATGGACTAATCTGGAAAGGACTTTGTGAACTCTGACTGCGGCTCCCATCCGTGGACAGGTGGGATCGAAAGTTCTAGTCTGGGTAATACAACAGGCGGTACTGGGCGGTTTGTACATCGCGCGGCGTTATCGAATCGACTGTGCGCGCCGGGAAACAAACGGAGGACATACGTTTTCTAAGCAGCGGGGGTGGATGTTGACATAATGTCAGCTACCTTGAAACGATACGTTCGCCACCCGATCCCGTCCCCCAGAGGAAAGCGATCTACCAGCTGCGAGGCCGAAGACGCTAGAGTCCTTCCCGGGGTAATCCCTCCCACTAGGAGGCTACTGAATAGGAGCTGAATCGTGAGTTGGGCCGACCCGAGAACACATTGGATCTTATGGCCCAAGCTGCACGAAACCATTACTCCCCCACTGCATGTTACAAAAAGCACTTTCGTGACGTCATCGCCTTTCCGATATATAGTTGCTACAGACTCGATGAACGGATCACCGCGCGGACGGATCGCCGATCAATCATCGGAACCGTTCGATCGTTCGTTCAATCGGAACAACACTCATGGCTAATACCCTCTACCGGTAAACAACAAAAGCTCCATCGCGCTTCCGTTATCCGAATGCCCCGTGATTTGATTATAATGAATGCCTTGTCGGCTAAATTATACCTATTACGTCGATTAAAAACCAGCTATTGGGGACTACTGACAGCTGTCGTTAGCGTGATAATGATGGCTGCTAATTTTATGCCGTGGTTTGGATTGTCGATATGTTGTAGAATTTGAAAAGACAAACCCGAAGAATTTTATAAATTTGTTTAAATTCTCGAAAGAAACGATGAATGTTGAGAGAGAAATACGATAAGAAGTACCTAAATGTAATGTCTTCTTTATTTTATAATGTTAGAAAAGACTTGTTGGCATATATCCGTTTGATATAGTAGGCTATGATTATTAACTGGGGCTGGTCAGGTCACATCATAAGACAAGATGACGAGAGGTGGCCAAAGAGAGGCTTGTCCAGTGGAGACCAAGATCCACAAAGCGAGGCGTACGGAGACCACAATTGCGATGGCTGGACGACATCAGGAAAGCAGCAGGAACCAACTGAGGGCAACAGCTAACAGAGAGACATGGAAAAAGAAGGAAGAGGTTTACATCCAGGAGTGGACTAAACCAAGCTGAGAAAGAAAAAGAATATTATTAACTTCTGTAAATTTCAGCTGTTATAATATTAGTACCTACTCAGTTATTACTATGTAGTTCAAGTGCGTAGACATTAATAAAATTGTTAAATAACTTGTAACAATAATAAAAAAATCGGTCGTATTACCACAAAACTTTCCCGGCAAGTATCCAAGGAATTATAGAAAAATTTTAAGGGTTTTGTCCCTTCGGAAAGGAGGTTGACCAGATTGAAAGGGATAGTCGGCGACGAGCGCGGATAGTTAGAATGCAACGCATTAAAACCCGTTCGATTCAATCCTCTACGCAAATCAATGTGATTTCGGCCCAACAAGGCATCCGTGTACAAAACTTCTAGAAGTCCAATATTTCAAAATTAAGTTTGTGCGCTCCCTGGTGGACCGATTTCAACCACAACTTTTTGAACTCTTGCCATGATAGATGATGCATACCACGATAGCGCCCAAACGCTGAGCTTAATCGGATCGAGCGTTTGGGCGCTATCATGGAGGAATACACACAGGCCCACAGAGAGACTTCCATATGTAAATGGTCTTAATCGTCTCAATGGAGGGGGGGGGGGGGGGATAAAAAGATGTTTCCGTATTTATCTCGAAATAAAATCGTATTCACAAATACTTTCCCTCCTCGTTGGTTGGTGGGCCGGAAAAGTAATATGACCCCCCCCCCCTGGATTGATTGAAAATAGTCAACTAAATAATGTTACTTTTATTTAAAATCACTTTGCGTTGGCATAAAGAAAGTGTGGAGAGACAGAACATTCGCCAAATAGAGTTGTCAACTACAACGGGCGAACCCGTCACCTCAGGAAGTTTTAACGATTAGTCGTTCTATCACCCGTGAGGTGAACGCAGAAGACTTGGACAAAAACAGTCCACCGTCAAGCTCCGCCACATGCCCGTAAGAGGCCAACGCCTTAACCGCGAGATAACTAGGTGGGTTACCCAGCGGGCTCACACTCACGCCCTTGCTTCCAATTGTGAACAGATTTCTCCGGTCTCTCGATTGGTTACGAGTTCGAGGTCGCTTGCGCGGTCCTCTCCCTTACGAAGCGGTGAGACGGCGTCGGATTAATTTCTAGTAAATTTAAAGATATTTATTGTCAACTGGAAGAATTTTCATTGCATGCAAGTGGAAATACACGGCAGGCTGCACATCAGTTATATTGTTCATCAAAGTCCAGCACGTTTTTATTTTGTCTCAATATTATTTCACAGTACTCTGTCATACTGGAACCAGTTACTCAGGCTCTTCAAGCTGTTCAAGTTGATCTTCTAGAAGTCCAACTGCAAGTTCAAAACCTGCTTAGTGTAGTAAAACTTCACCAAGGTGATTCCGATAACTATTTCAGGGATATTTTTGAGAAAACAGTACAACTCACACAGAAAGTGAATATTGAACTGATAACCCCAAGACAGCGTAGAAGATAAACGCATCGAAGTAATCCGAGAACCATAAGTGTTGAAGAGTACTTCAGACTAACAGTTTACATTCCATACTTAGATTCTCTAATTAACTGAATGGAGAGTCGATTTTGTGAAGCCAACAGTGCACAATTTAACTTAGCGTTGCTACATCCATCGAAATTGTGCAAACTGAATCGTCAACAGTTTAAGGATATAATGTCTACTATTAATCAGGTATACCACATTGATAATTTTTAAACTGAAGCCTTGAGTTGGTTTGATTTTTGGAAAACGAGTACAAAAGTAGCCAAGATTTCATCGACTTGTTACCTTTTACAAAGTTTTATCCGAGTGTCAGGTCTGCCTTATAGTTTTGCTAACATTACCAGCAACAACATGTACGGTGGAGTGATCGTTCAGCACATTACGTCGTGTAAAAACATGGCTCAGATCTACAATGTCAGATGAACATCTGTCTGGATTGTGCACAAAGTGAACTGCAGCAAAAAAGACTTTATGGACAAAATTGTAGATATGTTTGGAAGCGATAACAGACGACTCAAGTTCTTGTTTAAAGAATAAATTTTATATAGAATCGAAGACTATCGCGGTTGTTTGACATTATAAATAGGATAGAAAACGAATTTACCGCGTGAAATTTGTAGGACCCGACGTTTCGGTGACGTTGCAGCCGCCGTTGTCTAGGGTAGACTGGAGAGCTGTCAGTCCGTTGTTTTGCGGGTAGGCCGCAAACCGCTGCCGCCACTGCGTAGGTTATAACGGTGGTGGGGGGCCGGGCTCGGAGCGCGGGAATTTTTAAAATCCGTCTTGCACACAACACTCACTGTATCCTGTTTTACGTCTTTGCGTTCGGCATCAAGAGCATTCTTACCATACGTCAAGGGCGTGACTGATCGAATAAGTAAGATGTTAAACAGATTCGATATAAAAACGATCTTCAAACCGACCCAAAATATAGCTCGATTTTTGAGGCCTGTAAAGGATGTAATACCACTGCAAACCCCGGGTGTGTATAAAGTCGAATGCAGCTGCGGTCTAGCCTACGTTGGACAAACGAAACGGCCCATAGCCACGCGACTGACAGAACACATCAAAGCTGTTAAAAACGTTCAGCGAGAAAAATCGGCGATCTGCGAACATATATTGGATAGCGGAAGTAACCACTGGATGCAGTTTCAAAATCCCATTGTTCTATCCAAGGAACAATTCTACTTTCCTCGCATGATCCGGGAAGCCATTGAAATAAGAAGAACTCCGAACTTCAATAGAGATGACGGCTACAAACTCTCTTCTACGTGGAACCCTCTTCTTAAAATGTTCCCGCCGCCGAACGCCGAACGCAAAGACGTAAAACAGGATACAGTGAGTGTTGTGTGCAAGACGGATTTTAAAAATTCCCGCGCTCCGAGCCCGGCCCCCCACCACCGTTATAACCTACGCAGTGGCGGCAGCGGTTTGCGGCCTACCCGCAAAACAACGGACTGACAGCTCTCCAGTCTACCCTAGACAACGGCGGCTGCAACGTCACCGAAACGTCGGGTCCTACAAATTTCACGCGGTAAATTCGTTTTCTATCCTATTTATAATAAATTTTATTATAAATTTATTTTGTACTACTTTTTGTTAAATACATACATTGTGTTAGTAAAAAAATTGTTGCTACAGTATGCCCTTCATTACTACAGTGTCCTGTCCGTTCGCTCACCATACAAATATGATAAAGTATATTAAACTTACTTTAAAAGATTACTAAAAATATTTTGCCCCCCACCCTAGAAAATTTTCTGCGGGCGCCCATGCATCTATACCACCTGGCGTAGTCTGAAGAATGAGGGTGGTGTGACAAGATGCCGAGCAATATGCATCTGTGGAACATTGCAGGATGAAGACCACGCCCGATCCTGTCCGCAACTTTCAACCCCCATCACACACCAGGACTTACAAGAGGCAAACGATACCAACCACATATTATTATATGTGTTGTACACATATACAACAACAAACGATCCAGGTCACATATTTTTGGAGGGACGTGTCATAACCTGGCCTAGACACAAAAAAAATACATAAATAAATATGTATCCAAATAAACTGAATACCGAAGCAAACACAAACGACTGACACCAGTATTTATGGTTGTAGGAAAACCCGGTAAGTATCCAAAGACATCGGATAGTGTTGCTCAGTTTAATAGCTAAAGATTGATCCGGATGATCTCAGGATGTGAAGCCATTCCCAGTTAACGTCACTAACCCACAAAATATCGGCAGTATAAAACCACAGGACGGCGCGCAGCGGCAGTAAATATTAAGTACTTCCTTATCGGACGCTTTAATCGCTGGATTAAACGAGGAAAGCACATCTGCATCGGTGGCTGCGCGGATGGTGCCACAAATAAAGATAATAATTATTAACTAGGTGTGAACTTTTGCTTAGATGTAAGCGTTACTGCTTTTTACGGCGTACATGTTAAAATTGTAAACCTTTCACAAACTTCACGACAAATTTATAATATTATAGGCTTTACTACTCAAAATAAAATTATCATAGTAGCATATAAGAGTTCAATAAATAAGTGCATGATTGATAAACGACAAATCTATGCCAAAACCGAACTTATCACAACCTTTGTTTTAATTTATAAATATAATGTGTTAATGTGGTTATACATGTGGTTATAGCCCTAAGTATATAGTGAGCAGCCATGGAATTCACCGACCGGAGTCGGGCCCATCATAATACCATATTTACATTTCTGGAGGGTGAGCAGTGGATTCCGGACTAACCACCGGCTGTGGTAGGTTTAGGACAGCTGTCTTGCCACATGTGAGCGTTCACTTTACCACCCATTCCCAATCTCTTCGAAGCCATAGAATTTAAGATGCGGAAATCGCGATTTTAGTTTTTTTTTCTAGGAAAGAGTTGATTATTTTTCTGGAAATACCAAAATCTTTAAAGAGGTGAAATAGTGATTTGGCTGGCAGGCCACGAGCGCCAACTTCCACCGCGTGAAGGTGAACAGTAAAGCCGTTCCTGGTGACGGCATTTGCGAGATCATAGTATTTATTTAATATGTACTCGCGGTCTTTTGGGATATTTGATTCCCATGGAACAGTTATATCTGAACTTTAAGCGCGTAATTAATACGTATTAAAACCTGTATACTAAATAAAAAAATGACGCATTAATATAGTATTAAAACAATAAGAGATGTGATGTAGATTCGTTTGTTGTTACACTATTATTTTATTTTGAGTTAGAATACCCTACCGACGTGTTTAGAATTCCATTGGGTTATTGAACATACGAGAAGATTAGGTAAAGATTTGGAAGTACGAGTGCCATCTAAACGTTGCTTTTCGTAGTAAAATCCTAGTTGCCAAAACGTAGTACGGCATTGAGCAGTCTAACGCCCTATCTGTATACTCAATGCTATTGGTATTGCTAAACGACACACGAAAAATCTAAAGAGTTATAACTATAGCCGAGTTCTAAAAAGAAAAAGACAACCGTAAAAAATGAGAAGCAATATCGTCCATAAGAAAATTCATATCCGTAACAAGCAGTCACCCACTTGCCAAAGCAATATAAAATGATTCGACTGCATATTTCCGTAAATTATCTACGCCATTACAGTTCCGAAACGGTCATTAAAAATGTTCAGAAAGTGTCTCATTTTGCTCCATATAATTAAGCTGCTCTTCAAATTATACAAACGCAGAAGACGTTTTTAATGCTCTAACTTTCGCTAAAATCGTTTAAATTATGCGCGTTGCATAATTATACGACTTCTCGACGAGTAGACTATTTGGAGACACCAGTAATTGAAGTCATTTGAGGCATTAAGAACAAAATAAACCCGTTTACCTATCTACTATCCCCAAAAAGATAAGGTTAACTGGCTTCATTCAAGGTTCAAAATAAACTTTATCAACTCAAATTAATCCTTTAAAATCAACTTAATCGGCAATGCAACATAGACATTTAAAATTGGATATTTATGTATTAAACGACTATTTAATTTTATTATAATTAACATTTCCTATTGCTTATTTTCTAACATGTTTATTTTATTGATAATATATTAATTCATCTATACTAATCTATACTAATATTATAAAGAGGTAAAGTTTGTGACGTTGTAGGAAGTAATCTCTAGATCTACTGAACCGATTTTGAAAATTCTTTTACCAATAGAAAGCCACGTTATTTGTGAGTGTCATAGGCTATATATTAATCCGAAAAACGAAAAGACTTTTTCGTGGTAGTCGGATTTCCAAAGTAAGTCGAAAAAAACGGTCGAACGAAAATGTTTCTAATGAACGCTGCCTTAACGATGAGAGATATATGATTAAGTTCTAGATAAAAGTTGTAGAGCTTGATAATGCCTACATAAAAGTCAGCGACAGCATATGTTTAACTTTTATATTTAAGTAACAAAAAGTAGTATTTTATATAAAAAAAAATAATTTAAATCGTTAGGTCATGTTTATTGGTCATATTATCAAAAATTATGAATTATTATCAAAATAAGTAAATTTATCATAACATTTATTATAACAAAAGTATTTCCCTTTTACTGCATAAATGGTTAAAGAGATAAGACACTCACAAATAAGACACTCACAAGAAGACACTCACAAATAAGACACTCACAAGAAGACACTCACAAATAACTGTAATATAGTCAAATTGGCATGCAAATACATATATACATATGCAGTAAAAATATAACCCTTCTTCTGGCAGTCAGGAAATAAATCATAGCACTCAGTACTAACCAAACCACACTCATAATTTCATCACAATTAAAAAGTTTTACCGCCCAACGAAGTGGGCACGGGTCAGCTAGTTTTGTTATATACGTGCTTTAGGAATCTTGATGTTATCTGATGTTTTTTTTTACTTATCATATTATCATGTGATAAGTCAAAGAAATCATGACTAGTCATGACTTTTCATATTATTATTATTCAAATATTTTTTCTAGAATAAGATTATTTTTAAGAATTGTCCGTTGTGTTCTACATTTTTTTCTTTTTATATATTTTTTTTTCTTTTCGTTTGTACTGCACATAATATATAAAGTATATCAACACCAACCATACCTAAAAGGAATTAGCTTGGAAAGGATGGGCTTGCAGCCAGGAATTAAAAAACCGAATTAAACTTCCCCGAGCTAACTTCTTCTGGATGAAGAGACTTCTGTGCAACCATGACGTATCATTGCACCACAGAATATGAATGGCAAGGTGCAGCATATTTTTTTAACCCTCTTCTATGGGATGGGAGGCTGGAAACGTATTTAGTTCCTGCTCAAGAAACTGGAGACCTTGAGAGTTTAGATAGCTATGTAGGATGTTCGCTAACCGTCCATATTCAAATGAAATGAAATCAAATATTTTATTATACCAGGTGTAAAAAAATACAAAGGTAAATAATTAAAATATATTACATAAGTCAGCATACTTATGAATAAAGGCCTAATAAATCAGAGACATACTAATTACGTATGATACAACGTTGAAATATGAAGGTTAGAAACGTGCATGAATTGGATCGACCAATCCGAGTCGACCAATCGATTAATCAGATCGATTCGATCAATATTAATTAGTCTCATCTCGCTTGTATTTTGACAGCTCATTAATCATTACAACGGTACTGAGTGTTTAAATAGGACATTACACTTTAATGATCAATGAAGACGACTCGAACACTGCGATTTAATTAAGGAAATAAAAACGCTATTTGAGATTAAGGTAAGTCTCGTTGTGGAAGTATACCGTTAGGTTGCAGAGGCATTAGTATATACAAAAGTATGTAACAGTCCAACCGAAAAACCTAATATTTTTTCGGTCGAAACCAAAATTGAAATTCGGCATTTTATGACGAAACCGAAGGCGAAAAATATATTTTATATCCAAAAGTAATAAAAATGTCATTTTTGATTTAAAAAATGTATATCCTCGTACGTATACCTACTTAAATTTTGATAATCTTGACATCAATTATTTGATGACGGTTCGGGGTAGTTATAATTGTCTTTAAATAATTATTGCATGGCTTGAGATTTTGTAGAATTAAAACATTTTAATTTTTGGTTGCAGAAAACTCATTTTTCGCCGAATCCGATCGGACTCTAGTAGTAACCCGAAGCTAGAGTAGAGTAGTTGCTGGGTGGTAATTGATATTAAGCAGCTAATGATTCTGTGCAGCTTGGGGCATTTAAACTGTTTGTCATTTTGGGTCAGCTCAAACCACGGCTCAACTCCCGCTCGGTAGCCCTCTCGAAGAGGGACGCATTTGGAAAGGAGTCTTTAAACACTGCTTCGGCTGTGTCGTGGGCAGGTGGATCGTTTTCTCCGCGGGAAGACCTCGGACGCTGCTGGGTGATTTGCGTATCGTGCGACGTTAGCCTAAACGACTGTGCACTCCACCGGGAGGAGGGGAGGTCTGGAAATGGTCTGTTTCCTTAGCAGCGGGGGTGGTTGTTGACCTGATGTCAGGTACTCTTGGAACGAACCGTTTGCCACACGATCCTGTGTGAATGACTGGCAAAGGGCGCCACGATTCGTGATAAATTCGAACTAAATTACCGCTAACATTAGGTAGAGGTCACGCAAGCGAGTTCGAATCCGCGACCAAACATGAAGTATGGAGAAATCCGGCCAAATATGGTAGTGAGGGCCCGCTGGGCTCACTTTCCAATTTCTCCCGTTAAAGGCATTGGGCTCTTACGGGCTCTTACGGGGTCTTTGGTGGAGCTAGACAGTGGACAGTGATGTTCACCACATGGAAAATCAAATGATCTAATATCGTTGTAAGTTTCTGGGGTGGCGGGTTTGCCCGTAGTAGTTGACAACTCAAGTTTTGGCGTGGAGTATAGAAAAATCCATCCAAATCTGGTAGTAAGGGCGTGAGGATTGTCTGCTTGGTTGCACGCACTTACCGTTGCCTCATGGTAAGGTGTTGGGCTGTTGGCGTAATTTGACCGTGGATTGTGCTGTCCACTAAATCTTTTATATTCACTCCATCAGAGACAGAACAACCTGATGCCGTTAAAACTCCCTGGAGAACGGGTTCGTCCGTTGTAGTGTCATCCTCAGTTGATATTGGAATTCTACATTAAAAATGGTTTTTTAAATGAGAGAAAATTTTCATTTTCAATAGTTTACATATTGTGCCAATCCGACAATAATACATAAATGAATAATGCAACAATAAACTCAACCTAGATTTTTGAAATAAAAAGTGAATAATAATTTATTTATAAGAATGCAGACTGTATAATATTAGGATTGAACTTGATCGCATTTCAGCCACTTTTTTCAGCATCTTTCAAGTCGTTTAATCAACATAATAGCTGGAGCGTGAGTAGTTTAATTTTTGCAAATTATTTCATTTCGTTTAAACAATTTAAAGCGCAGCATTTCTTTTAACTTTTAAAAGCAAAAAAAAATTAATATGAGCCGCAATTAACTGTGAACTCGATCGCTTTCTTCGATGATATAAGCGCGTTAAACTAAGCGCGCTTCTTAAAAGTCATGACAGTTAAAAATATCTTAAATTAACGACTTTAAAAATCATAAAGTGATGTAAAATGACTTCTGCGATTAGTGATCGATGCCGTTAGAAATTCGAAAATTATGTATAATATTAATGAATTGCTGGCGTTCTTTATAGTATAATCGACAGAGTGATAAGTGATTAACGTAACAATGGATTATGTAGATTTATCGCTTCGTTATAGTAGAGTATCTCCTTTTCCTGAATAGTTAATATTATTTTTCATTGCTTTCTATTTCGGTTTCTTTTGTTTCGATCCTTTTTACACGACTGCCCAACAAATAAATTAATAGTTTTAAAAAAAACTTTAAAAACACGCTTTTATAAATGCACGTAAAAACCAAAAAATCCGGCTTCGTCATCCGACCTTGAAACTTAATCGTGGTCAAAGTTCATTACAAGACCTTTCTAACAAGTCCAAACACGGCTATGATACGATATTCCATCATGGAATGCCAGTGCCTATCTTCCGGCTTCATCATCAGACCTTGAAACCTAATCGTGGTCAAAGTTCATTCCAAGACTTTTCTAACAAGTCCAAACACAGCTATGATACGATGTTCCATCATGAAGTTCCAGTTCATATCTTCCGACTCCATCATCAGATCAGTTCGACAGTACCATATTATTGTATTGTCGTCAGAACTACATACAGCTGCCAATTTTCATGACGCTACGATCCTTGGATGATGGTTAAATTAGTTACCTACCTTAGATTCCATTACATAGTTACATACAGGTCGACCTAATAAAAGCGTTTTAAAAAGAAGTGTCATATGTTCAGGGTTCATCTATGTATGTTTTCCATTTTTATTTATTGACCATTAAAACTTATACATGAACTGAAATTACCATATTATAGATGTTTTACAATAAGATGATGCTCTAAATTAGCTTCAATGATTTGCTGTAGGTTTTGGGTGGTAAATAATGGTACCCGTGCAGTTGTTGCCACTATGGCCCAATATCTCCTTCTCGACGTCGGCTTAACTCACGGTACAGCTCCTATCCAGCAGCCTCTGCGAATAAGGTTCTACCCCTGGAAGAACTCTGTGTCCTAGGCTGTCATGCTGGCGGATTAGTTTTTCCTAGGGGATTCAACTTCGGGCGCTACTGGGCGGTTTGCGCACTGTGCGGCGTCAGTCGACTGCCAGCCGACTGTCAGGCAATCGACTGTTGCACTTTAGCCAAAAACTGAAGGAGTCGGGGAACGATATACGGTTTCCTAAGCAGCGCGTGTGGATGTTGACCTGTCGTCTTCCAATGGGAGCTAATGGGCCCTTGCTGAGTTGGCCACGAAGACCCATTTGTTCAGGGTTGGTCACACTCACGGGTCAACACCCATCCGAAGGCCTCCACGCATGAAGTGCGAGCCCGGATAGGACTCTGGCCTTGGGGTTAGTTTACCCTAGGAGTCAATCTTCTGGCGCTCCTGGACGGTCTGCGCACAGTGCGGCGTAAGCCAATCGATTGTGCATTCTGACTAACAGTCGGGGGAGTCTGGAAGCAGTACTGTTTCCTATAGAGCGAAAGTGGTTGCTGACCTTACGGCGCCTGCTCTTGAAACGACCATCGGCTACCCGATCCCGGGTGAACAACCGGGTAAAAGATGCCGTGGTCCGGAATAGATTCGGCTTACACCGTTTCACCGCTTCGTAAGGGAGAGGACCGCGCAAGCGACCTCGAACTCGTCACCAGTCGAGAGACCGGAGTAATCTGGTCGCAACTGGAAGTAAGGGCGTGAGTGTAAGCACGCTGGGTAACATACCTGGTTATCTCGCGGATAAGGCGTTGGCCTCTTACGGGCATGTACGCCTAGCTTGACGGTGGACTGTTTTGTCCTAAGTCTTCTGCGTTCACTTCACGGAACATTAGAAGTTTTAACGAACAATTGTTAAAACATTCAATATTTCATTATCTTCGACTATGATATTCAATATCTTTTACAAAAGCTATATTTCAATATCTTCGACCAAAACTAATTTAAAATTAAATAAAAAACGACGCGATATCACTTTAGATTTAGCATTAGAATGATCGAATTTAGTAGAAAGGTTTTTTTTTTTTTAAAATAGGTGAGGTAGAAACACCTAATATATTCCAACTTATCCAATTACGTGGAATTATGAGGTCCAGGCTTTGATAGATGATAGAAACAGTATTCGAGTATGATTTCTGGACCCAAAAATCAATAAGAATTGCAAGAATCTCGTGGATTTCACATGCAAATCTCCCGGAAAGTCATTCTAGCTAATGGAATACAACATACTTATTAAATAATCAGTAATAAGGTACTTCCTTTTCCATGTGCCTTATTTAAGGTCAAAAAATATATTTTTTTAAACTATGACGTGTTTACATAAATTTGCACATTACTTCAGGTACCTACTTAGAGTTGTATTAAAATTTACCTATATTTCATCAATGAAAAAAAATATAGTTTTTCAATTAATTTCTGGAAATATACTGTATGTTCACAAAAACTTAACACAGTCCACAAAAGTTAGTGACCGCAAGAGATATGTTAGATACGAGATATAGAGATAAGTTTTCATTTCTTATGTGTCAACCCAAAATTCCGGACACTTTTTTATGTGGCAGTGTATTCACTTTTATATGATACTTAATAACATTCCTAAAGAAACTTGAAATTTGGCGGCGGTGTAAAAAAATATAAAATAAGCGATTATTTTACCGATAAAGTTTATGTTGTTAGTCAAATGCATTGTTTTAATCAAATTACATATTTGGTTCGACGTGTCTCCTCAATACTATGAGTACTCTAACTTCTCTTTTGTGGCAGTGTTATGACTTGAATTTATGATTCTCGATAAACACCGGGCCGCGAAGAAAGAGATTAGAAGTGAAAGAAGAAAAAAGGTATCTGAATAATTCTAATGTGTATAATTGTATTACCTCAATGATTTTTCTTCGATGACCACATTTTAAAGCAATTTATAATTTGTTTATTTATTTATATGTTTAAATAGTTTATTGCATTATTAGAGCCCTGTTCATCCTAGAATAGGTAAGTCCCAGTTGGGTGACAGATTCGAATAAGCATGAGGTTAGCCCTTGGACTATGGGACATATGTGTCCCATAATTTCAAAATCATTTTACAAATTATCGAATACGAATAATTAAAAAAAAAATATTTTCCATGTTATTAAAACATCAGACTCTTAATATAAGCAAAAAAATGTTTAAAAATATACCGTATTTTATTAAAAATATCGCAAGTAACCAACAAACTCTGGTGATTTAAAATAAATAAATGATATATTTACGGCGACTTTTAATTTGTTTTTTTTTCCTTTTAGTACTTATGATTTCTGAGTTAAATAATAAAATAATCAAATTTTGGAAAAAGTTGTAACTTCGCATCTTTATGAACCACAGGGACAGTTATGCCCCATCCTTTATACAACATCTATTGAACCAATTTTCACAAAAAAATACATATATCTATGATATTTACATCGCCCTTTAACAGTTTTATGTATCAACATTTTGCATACTCTACCGCAAAGCATATGGTCCTCAAAGGGTTACGGTGTTGTGATTCGGTTCCTGGTTCCTAGCCAAATTCAATGTTTCATAAAAAAATATTCTTAAACACAAATAAATAAATATTGTGAATATATGCAGTTTAGCTAATTCTATCATATTTTATTTAATAAAAAACAACTTGACCTACCACCAAATAGGTGCGTACGATGGTTAATAAAAACTAATTTAGCGTACCGCCATATAAATTTTTATGAATTGTTTTTACAAAAAAAAAAAACAAACCTAACCTACCGAAATATAGGTTTTTGATGCTTCCTCAAACGCATATATCCCGCTTATTTATAGAGATAGAGCAAAGATTTTTAGAGATTCGGGATCATTGGGTGACATTAAAACATCTTCAACGTAAAAGAGTTTACTAAACTGCATAAATACCAAAATTAATTCCTAAATAAAAATAAATAAATATTGTATATATAGTATTGACAATAATAGCACCAAAAACGGTGACCGCTGGTATTATTTGGCGTTTCTTTTTAGTGAAGGAACTTACTGCGCAACATGTATCAGGTAACGACTAGGACCTCATGCAAAGAATATTTCAGCAAGGCGAGGATACTTGTACCTTAGCATTAAATTCTATAATCT
The DNA here is from genome assembly GCA_944548615.1 of Micropterix aruncella. NCBI lineage: Eukaryota > Metazoa > Arthropoda > Insecta > Lepidoptera > Micropterigidae > Micropterix > Micropterix aruncella. Next base: position 2,314,965 of record OX155962.1, read on the forward strand.
ACTCCCTACAAAATTTAAACAGCTGGAGGACATAAAATTAAAAAAAAAACATAAAGGAGATGCTGATAGGCCACCCTTTTTATAATCTGGCCGAATTTGAGGGCCATGATTTTTCAAATATTGTGTCCATGTAAATTACTTAGAAAAGTAGAGCCTTATTGTCTGATTATTTTATATGGTCTTATATCTGTACTTTTAATTTAAAATGCATAACGTAGATTTAATTTGATTATTTAACATTTTACTGACATTTTAAATATAACGATGAATAATTTTACTACGTAAATTTCGAATTACTTACTACTTCAAATATGAGGCTTCTATTTTGATTATTTATATTTATAGTTTGACAATCTAGTAGTTAATTCTTGACTACCTATGTATGTTCAGTAAAATGTAGTAACGAAACTTACTACCTAACCCAATTATTTTGACACGTCCAAGAGCGGTCTTTAGTCGTCAATTCACGACGAAAATGTAATGTAATGTAATGTATAGAATCAGTCGGAAATATATAATGTATTTCAGCATCTCATGGTATTTACACTGAATTATTTTTTTCTCCAGTAAAAAATAGAATATATAATTTTAGTCCTCACGGGCTTCACTTAACGTTTTTTTTATAAAACACACTGATTTTCAGTAATCCTGAAAAGTACCTGTTCTTTCCGAAGCCGACTTTGTGAAGCTCCACGTGTTTGAAGGCAGCATAGGTAGCCATGATGCGTAGCTTTCAGCGGAATCGATCGAGGAAGGCTTCGTAGGCTCTACGGCGCGTAGACGGAGGCAGGTAAAAGGGCAAAAACCACACAGCGGAACTAAACAGACGCGAGAACGAGCGACGACAGTGCGGGGCTAACGGCACGAGACTCGTGTATGCGGCGCGACGGTCGACAGCTGACTGACCCGTTACGACTGACAGCACTCTCTTTATAAACAACGAAACGAAACGTCAACTGGGAGCGCGGCGGCGACGCCCGGCGTCGGTGTCGCACCGCGGGGCGGGCGGACTCTAAATATAGAGACGTTCTATTTCTGGCGACGCGATTTTTCAAAATTGCGACAGAAATTCTGACTATGTATTTTTTTCGGGAATTTAGGCGCACGATGCGACGTTTGGGCGAAGCCGCGGCTTCCCTGCGACTGCCTTATCGAGTGAGAATGGGACACGACGGGTAGCATTGCCATATTGGAATAATATACGAAAGAACCAACATTTTATGGCGGTAGTTCGTTCGTTAACGTGTCCGATCGTAAACAGATCGATCACGAGATAATCATCTCTCGCTGATTCGAAGTAACTCTTACAATCTCCCGTAAAACTTTCGACAGTAAGGATAAATATTGCAATACTGAACTAGCAATACACACAGACTAACGAAAGCACATTGGATTCAATCAATTTCATGGTGGGGTTTGATTTTAGATAAAAATCGACTTCAGAACGTGGAGTAAAATTGCTTAATCTACTACGCTCGCTGGAATTGTTGACAGAAGATTTTAATATACAATTGATGAATTCTTTGAAATTTATGAATGCAACATACAAGATATATTAGGCATTTTTTATACATAAAGTAAAGTAAAGTAAAAGGTATTTATTTCCAATACAACCATACAATTGTGTAGGAATGACAGTAATTAATCTTAAATTAGTTACTCAATTTAGACAAGAGATGATATACAATATATAGTTTTAAACTTACCAATTTACAAAAACATAGACTATATGATAACAGTTTACAAGAAAACAATTAACGGTAAATAATATGTATTAGATTAAATGGGTAGATACGATGCTATGTATTTTCAAAATATTTTAAGAAGTCGTTATGGGCATACATGTTGATTTTAAGCAGATAGACTCGGATGGATCTCTTGAAAATATCGATGTTTTTAATTTCTTTTAATCTTTCGGGCAATTTATTGAAAAGTTTGAGGCCTAAGTATCGACTAGTCGCCTGGAACTTGGCAGTACGTGCTACGAACGGTTGGAGATACAGGGTTTTATTCCTGGTGTCATGCCGATGTACTTCCTCGTGGGATATGGCCGAGCTCTTATTGCAATAGAATTCGCAAAGAGCTTCTTGAGCAAAAATTGCATATACGGTCAATATCCCTAGTTTTTGGAAGTGTTCACGACATGACTGCCGTGGACCAATACCTACTATCGCACGTATGGCTCTTTTCTGGAGAGTGAATACACTGTTGATGTGTGCTGCATTACCCCATAAAAGAATACCATAGCGCAGGTGTGACTCAACTAGCGCGTAATAGGCCGATATACATATTTTATACATACATACAGTTATACATACAAGATTATTAGGCATATTTTATTTTGTTTGTTTGTAATAATCAACAGTTCGTATTATTGATTAAAACATTGCTCGTTCGTTCGTTAACGTGTCCTGGCCAGGTTAGTACACGTCTTTCCAAAAATATTCATCCTGGATGGCCTTTTCTTTTGCCTCTTGTAGGTCCTGGTGTGTGACAGAGATTGACAACTGCGGGCAGATAGGAGGTGGTCTTCATCCTGCAGAGTTCTACAGTAGCATATTAGTTTCTCTGTAAAGCCCCAGCGGACGAGATTGGCTCAGCATCATGTCACACCAACCCTCAGTCTGTTGAGACTACGCCAGGGGTATAGGAGAGATGGGACCCCAGTGTTATCTGTTGCTTCACATTCTCGTCAAGGAGGGGGGGGGGAGCCTAGTTTAGACGGCCAAGGACAAGACACAACAACCGCCTGCGGTGTTATTTATAGGCAATAGTGAGTGCAGGCAAGAGTGTTTTTTTATAAATGAATGCATTCACATTGTATTGGATATGTCAAGCCAGTACTGAGATAAATTATACTCTGAAAAGTTATGAAAAGTTATATAAATACTCTGAAAGGTTATGTAGAGAGGCTTTCTCACTTCAACCTAATAGACTTAAAAACACGTAGGACTATAACTGATGTAACGATCTCCATAAGATTTTGCACAATCGACTAGACAGCCCAGCTAGTCTAGAAACAGTTCAATTTCGTGTGCCACCGCGACTAACGAGGAGCTCTCAAACATTTTCGGTTGTCGCTTGCAATAACAACATCGGGTCGAATAGACCTCTTACCAGAATGTGTCGCGTTTTTGATAAATCGTGTAAAGGCTTAGATATATTTTATGACTCCATTAATTTAATAAAAGACTCGATCATATCTCCTACTTCTTAAGAGTTCACTAACTTCCTTCCTAATGTACGGTATTATATGATTATTATAATATTATTTTATTATAACATACCATTGTATTATATCATATTATGTATAATAAATATTATTATCTAATAACCCATACTTCTATTTTGCTATATCCAAATAACCATATTTACAACTTATTTAATTATTACTTTTCTTACCCTTATATTATTATTAGCTTTATTTTTTTTTTTCTCTACTATCAACGTGTTCATGTTATTTTTGTTAATTTGTAATGCAAGCATTGCAAACTATTCATAGGATAGTAAATTAGTTTCGTTTGAATATGTTTTTAAAATACTAGTTTCATATATTTACTATCTGTAAGTTTGCTATAAAATAAGATGAAATAAAAATATAATTACATTATTCAATTTTGGCAGTGTTGAATAGATCTAAGACACTTAGGTGCGCTTAAAGTTCATGCAATCTGATAAAACAATCAACGAAATTATAAGTGATGAACACGTTCAAGTGAAAAATCATTAATAAATCAAAAACTAAGAGCAACCATTGATTATACAGGGTCTTAGATTGCTCAATGCCACAGTACGTGTTGGCAATCCTTCTGCGCCGGTGACAAGCTGCTGGCGCTGATAGTTTTGTCCGACGAAAGTGATAGCAATTTATTTGGGCATTTATAATAACATTGGTAATGTTTTTTTTTATAAAGAACTGGTTAATTATAAAAAAAAAACATTATTTAATTAACCAATGATAACGTTCAGTAATTATTAGTTTTTCCTAAGGGGTCAAGTAAGCGATGTGATTCATAAGAAGTTGAAAAAAATATATAATGTTCAAAAATGTTTAAATGTTTAAAAGTTCAGAAATGCGCCCAGCGTGTGGGCACGGTCTAAACCTAGAAATTTAAAACATAGACTCCTGAGACGTCAAGTAAACAGTGTTATTCATAAAAGTTCTAAAATGTTCTAATGTTCAGAAGTTCAGACACGGGCTCCACCTTTAAATTTGAAAACACTGACTCCTGAGCGGTTAGTTATTCATAAAAAGTAAAAAAACAAAAGGTTGTTCGTTCAAAAAAGTACAAACGACAAACAAATACCAAAATTATTATATTGATATGTACCCTACGGTCACGGGGTAAACTTTTTAAAATTTACAAATAATTAAATCAATTGATTTTTGACTTCGATTTAATATTTTATTACTTTTTATCCCTTTAAAATGACACTGGCAGCACCGCGACAAACTGGGGCAAAGGAGATGAATGCTGAAGTGAACCCGGCAAAGAGTAAGAGAAACAGCAGCATCCTGTAATTCAGAGGATAGAGTGAGACGAACGATGCGAACACCGCAGAGAAATGGATACGTACAGCTGTGATGCTAGTAGGAACGTATATATGAATGTAAACGTAGGGTAGTTCAAACTTATAACTATGAATGTATTGAATAATCCTGAAATGGATGCGGTTTAAAAGCTTACGCTCGTGATTCAGAGCGATGGTGCGATAAAAAGATTATTTTAACCAATGTGTATTGCATGAAATCAGCTATGACGGCTTGAATTTTTCAAAAATATAGGGCTATCCATTATTTAACTCAAAAAACAACTTATTTCTTGATATTGAACACAGAATTTAGCATCCATTGTAGGTTCAAACTAGGGATGTAACCTCTTGCGATTACGATACGATACGATTAATGTTCACATTAAGAAAAAGGTAGGTACAGTGTATTGTAATTAAAACCCCAATTTAAGTCATTAGGGATTATGAAAATAACGAATTTTCTCAGTTCTCTTGACTTTCTTGACTATCTTTATTCTTTTCTATTATTGACTATTATATAATTGTGAATATTTATTCCGGATATTTGCGATTGACTAATAATACTAACTAGCTAAACCCGGCCAAGCTTTGCTGTGGCTCGGTCTGATACGAAATGAATAAGAAATGTACCGATGTCGAAACGCACCAAAGATTTCGAAATCGAAACGACACGTCGTCGAAACGCACCAAGAAGTTTGAGATAATTTTTGTCTTGCGTATTCGAAAGCAACGTTATGGCAAAAATTCAATTCAATAGACCGACTACTCTTCGAGTTTTGCGAGCACACATATATGAAGGAAGAATTTTTATATACGAGTATAAAGATTTATTACTATTTGCATATTTTTAAATTATTTTTATTACTGACCATATGATAATTTGTGAAAATGACAAATAAATCTGATTGATTAATAGTAGATACTATTATCAACATGATACTTGTGAAATTATCGAAGAATTTTGATTAAGTAAATCAGTTGTTTTTATTATATCAACTATTATATTATATTATTATATTATAATATCATTAATATATCTACTAGCAACTATCATATTGATATACCTTATGATGTAGGTACATGCACATAAATATTATAGTAGTAATTTTAATTTATTTTTACTCTACCAAGTGTAGCAACTCCTATCAACTGGTTTATTGAAAAAAAAAAGTGTGTTTCCCAATTAATCGATATCGTCAATTGTTACCCCGATTATTCAGCGTTTACCAACAAAAAACACAAACGAAACATGTTAAAAAAAACACTAATAAATCTTATACAAAATCAAAATCTTAAACATTCTGATATTATGAGAAATTCTGAAGTTTCCTCTGAAGTACTAAGCGATGGCATGTGGTGTGCTTGCTAAAAAATGATTATAGCGGCAGAGGATCAGAAACTGTGTCGCATATTGCAGGAAATATCTGTCGAGACGAAGTAGTCTTATTTACATGAACCCAATCTTCTAGAAGCTCTAACCTACGCAAAATTCGCGCAATAATAGCCGTTATCCGAATCCCAAGAAAATTGCACAAACACATCTGTCCTTCCAATTGAGTTGAGTAGCATATGAGAGTTTATTTCCAACAGCTGGGCTTATACAGAATGATTTAAGAAACAGACTGTTACAAGTACCGGACTTAGACTTGATAGGGCACTAAGATATTTGAGCTATTGTAGCTATTTGAGTTATGCCAGTATTTAAATATATATGACAATTGCTCACTCGGACATTTTTTTGGGGGCCCCCAAGAAAGTGGGGGCCTTAATATATAAATAAATAAATAATAAATAAATACAAACTGAGCTGCCATGGAATTCACCGACCGGAGTCGGGCCCATCATAATACTATTTTTTTTACACTTCTGGGGGGTGAGCAGTGGATTCCGGACTTACGAACCGGCTGTGGTAGGTTTAGGACAGCTGTCTTGCCACATGTGAGCGTCCACCTTACCACCCATTCACTCCCCCTTCGAAGCCATAGAATTTGAGATGCGCAAATCGCAGTTTTAGATAATTTTTCTAAGAAAGAGTTGATTATTTTTCTGGAAAGACCAAGATCTTTAAAGAGGTGAAATAGAGATTTAGCTGGCAGGCCACGAGCGCCAACTTCCACCGCGTGAAGGTGAACAGTGAAGCCGTTCCGGGTTACGGCATTTGCAAGATCATGGTATTTATTTAATTTGTACTCGTGGTCTTTTGGGATATTTGATTCCCATGGAACAGTTAATTCTACAATAAGAGCCACCTTCCGAGATACAGAGTAAAGAGTTATATCTGGACGGAGGGCTGTGCATCCGAGACTTTCAGGGAATTTATACTGCTTAGAGACCGTATCAACCTCTAGAATCCAATCTGTAGTAGATTATACGTAAATCCTACACTGACTGTAACTTATAACTTTCGCCACGGTTATATTCAGTGAGGATTACCTAGTAACCTAGCTAAATTTTAGTAAATTTGTAACTACCTAGCTACATTTTAAGGCCGCATTTGAATAGCAGCATTTTTTATTTCTTTTATTTTTTTATGTGATCAATCCGAGTTTTCCGAAATTACTTCAGGGGTACCGCAAGGCTCCCACTTGTGACCACTTCTTTTCCTTTTATACCTCAACGATATCACCGATTGATAGTACATTCCAATATGGTCATATATGCGGATGACACGAACATTTTTAGTGAGATCCGATCAATTAATGACTGCCTTAATTTGAAGGCGGATATAAACCGCCTTATGAAATACTGTTCCGATAACTGTCTCTTCGTTAACGTAAGCAAATGTCACATAACCACATACTCCAGAAAAAATACTAATATAATGTTTGACTACAACTTGAATGGCGCTATAGTTGGAGGAGAAACAGCGGTGCGAGATCTTGGGATTACACTTGACATGAAAATGCTATTCGCCGAACACATCGATAATATTATTAGAAAAGCATATAAATTACTAGGTTTTATTCTAAGGGTATCATCGGTATTCAAATCCACTGACACGCTTAAAACCCTCTATAATTCCTATGTAGTCAGTTGGCATTCGCATCAGTGGTATGAAATCCCCAATATTTGACTTACATATCGCGGATCGAATCGATACAAAAAAGATTTGTGAAGCGATTAAATATCGCTTCTTTCACTAAGTCCAGCTCCTATGAGAAATCCTTAAAAGCCCACAAGTTATGCCATTGGAGAGCCGTCGAGTCTTGATCGATGCCGTATAATTGCATGGGTTGGTAAATAATTCCATCGATGCGAACGCGATTTTGGAGCGCATTGAATTTTATGTTCCTCCTCGCCCTGTTCAATCGCACCGACTATTTCATCTCCCTGTGGTGAAAACCAACGCATCTCAAAATGCATTTCTATACAGAGCGTGTCATAGATATAATAAAGACTTTTTAAGTGTCGACATATTGCACTCATCAAAAACCTCGTATAAGATTTCAATAAAAAACATCTAGAGTCTATCTAGAATCTAGATGATCACAAAACATTTATACATATTATATTTAGTTTAATTTAGTTCATGGATATAATTTTATCTCAAGTATATTCATTATAATACCTATATATTATCCCTAAAATTAAATATAAATGTATTTATATACATACATAATAATTTTTTATCTATTTTGTCTCTTCCTTTCACCTCACTTCCCATCCTGATTCCCCTCTATTCTCAAGCTAAAACAATATATAAATATATACGTATACTTTATATTCGAAATCACATTAATGGATTTTTGTCACTTTTAAATACGTTTTTATTGCAATGTATGTAGTTCTGTTTGGTTCCAGAATAAAATAAAATAATAATAAAAAATATATGTATAATAATATGGTAAATATGGCCACACAAGTTGCAATAAAAGTTACCCTATCATAATCTCCAGCAGGTAAGTCTAGAGCTTGGTTGGATTTTATTCAAAAGTAGTATTTTCCAGGTGGTTACATAAAAACAAACTCGTTTGCTTTCACGACTACATTTGAAATTAGGAGCTTATTTAGGCAAGTGTGCCACCTGTTTTATTTTGCAAGTATCCGTCCCGGAAATGGCGTCATTTTTCCGCGATATTACGACTATTTCCCCCTTATATGTACTGTTATATTCAGTAGGGCTTCACGCAATGTGCACCGGGTGTGTCGTCATTTGATATCGAAAAGGGGTTTGGTTTTGCAATGTACTATACTGTAACGCGATCTAGGCGCACCTTAGAACGAAAGTCACTTACAGGGAAACCTTACCTGGGCGATATGTAAGCAGTATAAATGCACGGGGTATCCCAATAACATAATATTGTTGTTATTATTTACAAGGCTTATACGGGGGCTGTCAATTACGAGCGAACCTGCTCTCCCAGGGAATTATAACGACGTTGAGCCTTGTGTGAAAGTAAAATACTTTGCAGTCAATACAACAATTCACATTCAAGCTACGTCCACGGCCCCGTAATACACCTTACAGCGAGGACCCAGCGGCGAACCTCGTTACGTTATTACCAGATTTAGACGGATTTCTACATCCTGCAGTCTGATCACAGATACAAGGTCGCTTGCGCGGTTTGTGTTTGATGTTGGCGGTAATTCAGTTCGATTTTATCGCAGGCCGTGGCGCCCTATGCTCGCGAACCTTGCACGAAAAGTTTCAGCATTGAATATATAGGGTATATAATTGCTTAATGCCTTACTACGTTTTGGCAGCTAGGATTTTACGAAAACAAAATCTACAGCACCCATCCGGTAGCCTCCACGCAGAGCGAGCCCGGGTAGGACTCTTTGCCTGCGGGCTAGTTTCCCTGTGAATCGTCCTTCGGCCGCAACTGGAGGTTTGCGCACCGTGCGGCGTCAGCCAAATAACTGTGCATTCTGACTGATAACCGGGGGAGTTCGGGAACGGCTTCGTTTCTTACAACCGGCCTTAAAACGACCGATCAGCTACCCGATACCGGACGAAGAGCCGGGCAAAGGAAGCGATAGATTCGGTAGACATTGAATCACCGCTGCGTAAGGGAGAGGATCGCGTAAGCGACCTCGAACCGGTATCCAGTCGGGTGGCCGGAGAAATCCGGCCTAACCTGGAAATAAGGGCGCGAGTATTGGCGCGCTGGTTGCACACCCGGTTGGTCTCTTACGGGCGAGTAGCATAACTAGACAGTGAACTGTTTCGTCCCTATGTCTTCTACGCTCACCTCACAGGAGACAGAATGATCAAATATCGTTAAAACTTTCTGAAGTGACTGGTTCGCCCGTTGTAGTTGACACCTCTAAGTGCTGAAAAATACACAGTATTCCGTGGCAAAAACCTCCTCTGTTCCCCAGAGATGCTAAACGGCGAACAGCGACACTATTCCTAATTAAGCGTTAGCGGTTAGACGATAGTTTTAATTACAGTATTATCGAGGTATTTAAGCGCGTTGTAGGCATTACCAATTTAAATGGCATTAATCGAGTCGAAAGAACACGCGAGTGTTGTGCTCGCGGTATAGCGAGATATACATAAATTATCCCGAGCGTTGCAGGCAAGGAAGTCAGCGTGTGCGGACAGAACTGGAGTGCGCGGCGGCACGGTCCATTGGAGATACCAAGCGGTCAGCCGTGGCAGACACACAACATAAAGCCCATCGCGGGAGAGAGACAGTGACATTATATTTCACATTCAAGGGGAGTGGACCGTGATTACCTACGCGGAGGCGGTTTTACATCATTGCATTTTTTAAAAAAATAATCGACCAGTCTGGCCAGGTTTGGTTGTAATAGAGTAGCCATAAAATAATTAGTGACGGATTTTTTGCGTGCAGCTGATATTTCGGCATTTTGGCAAACATTAGAGCAACTGCAACAACAGGGTTGTTGCAGTTGGCCACTAAGACCCATTTGTCCAGGGTCGGTCAAACTCACGGGTCAACACCCATCCGGCGGCCTCCACGTATGAGGTGCGAGCCACGGTGGGACCCTGGCCTGTTGGCCAGTTTCCCCCAGAAGTCAATCTTCCAGCGCTCCTCGACGGTTTGCGAGCCGTGCGGCGTCAGCTAATCGATTGTGCATTCTGACTACCCGTAAGAGGCCAACGCGTTAACCGCGAGATAGCCAGGAGTGTTACCCAGCGGGTTTACACTCACGCCCTTACTTCCAATTGCGACCAGATTACTCCAGTCTCTCGATTGGTTATGAGTTCGAGGTCGCTTGTTCTTTCCCCCAGAAGTCAATCTTCCAGCGCTCCTCGACGGTTTGCGAGCCGTGCGGCGTCAGCTAATCGATTGTGCATTCTGACTACCCGTAAGAGGCCAACGCGTTAACCGCGAGATAGCCAGGAGTGTTACCCAGCGGGCTTACACTCACGCCCTTACTTCCAATTGCGACCAGATTACTCCAGTCTCTCGATTGGTTATGAGTTCGAGGTCGCTTGTTCTTTCCTTACGAAGCGGTGAAACGGTGTATACCGAATCTATCGCGGACCACGGCGTCCTTTGCCTGGCTGTTCACCCAAGATCGGGTAGTCGATGGTCGTTTCAAGAGCAGTCGCCGTAAGGTCCGCAACGACCCCCGCTCTATAGGAAACAGTACTTCTTCCAGACTCCCCCGACTGTTAGTCAGATTGCGCAATCGATTGGCTTATGCCGCACGGTGCGCATACCGTCCAGGAGCGCCAGAAGGTTGATTCCTAGGGAAACTAACCCTATGGTTAGAGTCCTACCCAAGCTCGCACTTCATGCATGGAGGCCGTCGGATGGGTGTTGACCCGTGGGTGTGACCAACCCTGAACAGAATGGGTCTTCGTGGCCAACTCAGCAAGGGCCCCTTAGCTCCCCTGGAAACAGCACTGTCTCCTATAGAGCAGGGGTAGTTGCTTCACCTTAAGGCGACTGCTCTTGAAACGACCAATCGGCTACCCGATTCCGGGTAGCAGCCGGATGAAGGGCGTCGTGGTCCGCGATAGATTCGGCAAACGCCGTATCACCGCTTCGTAAAGGGGAGGACTGCGCAAGCGACCTCCAACCCGTAACCATTCGGGAGACCGGAGTAGCCTGGTTACAACTAGTAGTAAGAGCGCGAGTGTCGGAGAATCTCGCGGTAAGGCGTTGATCTCTTACGGGCATGTGGCGGATCTTGACGGTGCACTGTTTTGCTCTAAGTCTTCTGCGCTCACCTCACGAGAGACAGCACGATAAACTTAGTTAAAACTTCCTGAGGTGACACGTTCGCTCGTTGTAGTTGACAGCTCTATTTGTTTCAAATACGGTTTCCACCTTAGGGGAGCGCCTGAAGGTTATCTTTCCTATAAGTCAAACTTCGGGCGCTCCTGGACAGTATGCGCGGCGTCAGCCAATCGATTGTGCATTCCGACTAACAGCCGGGCGAGTCTGGAAACAGTATGTTTCCTATAGAGCGGGGGCGGTTGTCAACCTTACGACAACTGCTATTGAAACGACGATTCGGTCATCCGATCCCGGGTGAATAAGCCGGGCAAAGGATGCCGTGGTCCGCGATAGATTCGGTAGACACCGTATCACCGCTTCTTAAGGGAGAAGACCGCGCAAGCGATCTCGATCCTATAACTAGTCGGAAGGCAGGAAGTATCCTGAAGGTTAATTCCACACGGAGATATCCTACCAAAACTGGTAGTTACGGGGCGAGGCTGCCCGCTGGTTACCTTTCCCGGTGGCTCGCCGTAAGGCGTCGGTCTCTAATGCGCTGCTGGCGAGCTAGACAGTTGATTTGTCTTGTCTCAAGTCTTCTACGCTCTTTCCACGGCTGAAAGAATGACTTATGTCGTTATACCATCCTGGGGTGACGGGTCCGCCCGTTGTAGAATACACCGCCTTAGTTCACTTTCTGTAACGGCAGCCATGTTTTTTATTCTTTTTATATATCTACTTTTAACCCTATTATATTCATTAATTTTAAATAAGCGTAGATATTAATGTAAATTTAAGCAAGAGGATAGGTACCTAGTTATGACGAAGCTATTCCTGGATAATCAAATCCCTTGCTATTGCGTACTGCATTCCTTCGCAGAGCACTCGCATTTACTCAAGAAATTCGGTAATACCATCTGATGCGGTTTAGTTGTCCAGATGATATCGTCCGGTCGCAGCGTTCTCTGCTACAGCGTTCCATTTGTCGCGTTCCGCTCTACCGAATCTGCATTCTTTGCATACTATCGGCATTGCATAACTATCTACATAGAAACGATTTCTCTCATGATTTCTCGCATTTAAATTTTTTTTATTTTATTTAATAGCCAACGCGAATAGTACTATTAATACTGCATATTACATGTATATATATGTATGTAAATGTAAATCATACGTATGATTAATACAATAAAAATTTGAGTTGTATACATAGAGTCGAGTCAAAAAGTAATCTCTGTTTGTTTGTTTTTACTCTTTATTGTGACATTTCACAATGGGCAGGTTTATTGTCGTTTGACAATTTCTAACAATGTGACCCTGCTGTGACGTGTTTATATATATGTGTGCGTGTAACATATGTGTAAGTATGTGTCTGGTTATTGCATTCGATCGACAGAATTGAAAACGCAAAAAAATCCGTTAATTTGATCCCAACGGAAAATGGTGATCCAGCCGGGAATCGAACCCGGGACCTTACAATGTAAGATCAGGCGACCTAACCACTATGCCACCGGGCCGTATTTTTCATAACCTTACTAACTATGAAAAAAATCGGCTGTGTCACCCCAAGATTTTCCCGGTAAGTATAATCCTATAGTAGTATATTTAAAGTATTTTCCGTGGTATTAAAATGGTATTCTTTCAAAAATTGTGTAGAATTTTCTTAAATATGGAGGATTATATTATTTGCGTCGCGTCGCTTGTATACGAGATATTCCAGACAAAATTTCACAACGTGATTTCGGTCCAACACGGCATCTGCGTACTGAATTTCAGGTCTCTAACTGCTATATTTAAAAATTTAAGTATGACTAGCGGGCCCTCTGGTAGACCGATTTAAATTACAATCTTTTCAATTCTTGCCATGACCCAATGATGCCTGCATAAAAAATTCAGCTCAAGCGGATAAATCTTTTGGGCGCTATCGTGGAGAAATACACACACACACATTTTACACACACACACAGACAGACTTCAATCTGGAAATAGTCTTAATCGTAAGGGGGAGGGTTTAATCTTCATTCTTCCCGATCTTCACGATAATCTTCTAGATTTTTTTAGCGCGAGAATCCACGATCTAGTTTTGGGGAGATTTTTTTTTAAACAGTTGGAATAAATTAGACATACCTTTCCACACTATCCCCCGGTCATTCGCCGCATTCGAAGATAGCGTTGCAAGGGCTAGCAGCGATGTCCACCCAGGGTCCATCTGTGGGAATTACCCCAGTAGGGCGGTGTCCACTACAACCGGCGAACCCGTCACCTCAGGAAATTTTAACGATATTGAATCGTTCTGTCTCCCGTGAGGTGAGTGCAGAAGACTTGGGAGGAAAACAATCCACTGTCTAATTTCGCCACCTGCCCGACAGAGGCCAACGCCTTACGGCGAGGCACCGGCCCCGGGATAGGTAACCAGCGTGCAGCCTCGCCCCCTGTCTACCAGTTTTGGAAGGATATCTCCGTCTGGAATTAACTTTCAGGATACCTACAACCGCCCGACTGGTAACAGGTTCGAAGTCACTTGCGCGACCTCTACCTGCCTGCTAAAGCCATCTTTTGCCTAGCTCTGAATTCAGGATCAGGTAGCCTAATGGTCATTTCTGGAGTGGTTGACGACAGGTCATCATCCACCCTCGCTGCTTGGGAGACAGTATATTTCCATTGTCTCCAGACTCCTTCAGCAATTAGTCAGAGTGCACAACCGATAGGCGTCGCCGAACGGTGCGCAAACCGTTCAGTAGCGCCGGGATGCACACGCACCAGAAGAAACCGATCCTCCAGTCGTGTGGCCTAAGACGCGAGATTCTTACTCGGGGTAGCCTTCCGCACGTGGAGGCTTCTGAATTGGAGCTAAATCGTGAGTTGGGCCGATCCAAGAACAAAGTGGATCTTGTGACCCAAGCTGCACGAAACCGTTCGCTACCAAAGGATTAGAAACAAACAGACAAATAAACAAATAAACTTGCAGATTTTAGGATGTTTCCACTGTCGCCTGTGGCCTAGTTAATTGCCAGCCTCCGCCAAGTGACTGTCGACGTGTCCTATAAGTTCATAACGTCGAAAACAAGCTCGTTTCCGAAGCTCGCGACGCGCCGTTGGCGGCCCGAGAGCGGTTTTAACAAGATCATTAAATTTCTCATTACCAGGAATCCATTAACCGCAAGAAGATTGACATTCAAGTCTATCGCTATGAAGTAAGACAGACAACCCAGTAATAATCTGTAAATTATCCAACGTCGATCCCAACAAATAACTACCGTGTCGATAAACTCCAACTTGACATTCGCTGCATTTCATGACTGGAATGCCGGGTCAGTGTTGACAATTTGAGGTTTAGTACTCTGTAAGACTATCACCTTTCCGATATTACTTAGATCCAAGTGTTTATTTAGTTATTGGTACGGACATTTATACCACATTATACCGGTGGTATACTGTGGTTATACTATGGAAGGGAGTTGCCACCTGCTGGGGAATTCTTCCCCCGGATTCTGAAGCAACGATACGATACACGATTGTCGTCGCTCGACGATATTTGCGATTCTTGAAAAGATTCTCGGTCAAATCGCTTCCAGAATCGCAAATATCGTCGAGTGACGACAATCATGTATGTATCCCAGCTATCTAGCTGGGAAATGGTAGTAAAAATCCCTATTCAGCAATAATTACCGACTATTCCCACCCAAGACGATTGAAATTTGAGTGTAGAGCCGAGAAATAATAATTAATACATAAAGGACGCGTTTCGAAATGCACTTAGCTTAACCACTGTAATGCTCATACCACCGATCGGTGGTTTTCCTGTTGTGACAATTCGCGGGCGGCCGATCGCCGTATTTATGCATCTATGCAACTATATGCGGTAAAAGTAGCCTTCATTGAATAAGCCACCGCGCCGTTACACACTTCGACGCTTGAAAGGCAATACTGACTAAGCGACATTGAGTAAACTTTACAGAAAAGTGATTTAAAATTAAAATATTTAAAAAATATATAATATGAATTCACCGAATTGTTGGATATCTATCCATCCAGCAATTAAGTAAAAGATTTTTTAAAAATATATTTTAGCTTTAAACCTGTGAGAGTGGTCACCCTTCACTAGACTCCAATTGATTGTGAGCGAAGGGTGGTTCTCATCAATGTTTTCTCCGTTATTGAAAGTCGTTGCTGTTGAAGTTGAAGTGTTTATTCAGAAGGTCTGTAGTAGTTTGCCAGTTCGTAACGCCTTGGTCGGTATTTCGCTGGTGTGTAGGTAGTGGGGGCGCGAGGTGAAGTCGTGGTTGTGTGTCCGAAGTGTGAAGCGCCGCGATAGATTCGAAGATAATGATGATCGCGTATACTATGCGTAGGTTGATTGACTCGAAGGTAATGAAAAGCGCGAGTACTTGCAGATGAGCGGTTACTGTCCGTCAGGGAATGAATATGATGTTTAGTCGCGGTAACTGCCCAACAAGGGAATGATATTGATCGATCGAAATGTACTGCGTTTTATATGGTATGCAGTGACGCAATAGTTATAAGTGGGGTGAGAAATGAGCGTGTTAATTCGTATCGATCAGGAGAAATGACATTAGTCATCGTTTGACTGTGCATAAAATGCCGAATTTAGTTGGAAATCAATTGCAGCTGGCTCGTGTATATTCGAGCGAATTTGCGGTTTCGATTTTGTAGAAATTACTTTTTGTTTTGGGTATGTTGGACTGAGGCTCCAACAAACCATTTTACTGTAAAGTTTACTCAATGTCGCTTAGTCAGTATTGCCTTTCAAGCGTCGATTAGTTCTCTAAGGGTTAAAGCACTAAGTATGCTCATAGCCCGGTCCGAATCGAGCATACGCCGCTCATTGCTAAACGGCCGACCCCGGCCAATTAGTATACGATATCGGGGTGGTAATCACGTGAGAAGTATTGAGTTCCGAGATTAGTCGACGATTCTGAGACAGAACCAGTCAAGTCGTCGAATCGAAGACGATATCGAATTCAATGTCGTATCGCGTTTACGTATTGTATCGCCACTTCAGAATCCCAGGACTGAAGTGGCGATATAATTCGTCAACGCGATACGACATTAAATTTAATATCGTCCACAATGTCTGAAACTCCTTGTCCGTGGGTTTTTTTTTCATGAACCAGGGAATAAACGACTTACCCTGATCGGCCAGACTATCACGTGTTGTCGTCTATCGCGGCGGAATTCCCCTGCTACTGTAATATCCCATATAAAAATGCAAGTACTTACCGTCTTAAATTAGGTACTGACAATTTGGAGTTGTCAACTACTGCAGGCGAACCCGCCACTCCAGGAAATTATAACGATATCAGATCATTCTTTCTCCCATGGAGTGAACGCAGAAACTTAGGGAAAATACAGTCCACAATATTAACTACGCTAACAAGCCCGTGAGAATTCGACACATTAACCCGAGGCACTGGCTCTGACTCTCCAATCTGCATTCTGGTCATAGATTAGAGGTCGCTTCCGTGCCTCTACCTGACGTTAGCAGTAATTTAGTTCGAATTTATCGCGGACCTTTCCCCGCTGAGCTCATAGGGGTGGGGTAGTCAACGGGTAGTCTTAAATGTGACTGACATCAGGTCAACAACCACCCCCCGCTCTTTAGGAAACATACGTCGCCCCCCCTCCCTTTCCCTGGTTATTCGCCGGTTGGGCAGTGCGGCTAGCAAACCGGTCAGTGCACAGCTCAATTTCGCCCGAAGTGTTCCCCCAAATCCGCACTTCAGATCACAACCACCTCCGACTGCAGGACTGCAGGTTACAGCCGCAGGCAGAAGCTCACAGCGGACCTGACAGGTTCAGTTTCTCTACGAGGAGGTTACCAGATAGGAGTTGAACCGCGGAGAAGAGCAGGCTAGATGGCATAATTTGGCCAACATTATCCAAGCTGCACGGAACCATTAGAAACCAAACCAGTTCGAGATACTAAACATACAACGCTATTTCAAAATTCTCCTGTAAACTATTATTCACAACAATTATTGGAAACCCCGTACTAGGATTTATTGCTGCGGCTATTATTGTAATTCGTCTGAACGGCTAAGCACCAGAACGCCATATAGAGGAAGTCGCCAGTTCAAATTATCGCTAATTGACACGTCCTGCGCGAAGCTTAAACCACTTTAGCTTTCGATAAACGGCGCCGCGACGACTTTGTTTAGAATTAAGTTGCACGTTGCATGGGCCAAGCTTGAGCGGTTGGGTAAATACAGTAACCCATCTAAGGAAGATTGACACGTATAGTATGGCCAAAAAGAGTAGACCCGACGTGTTAGGAAAAATATTTATATTGCAACACAAATAATCTAGCGGCATGTCTCAGTACTGTCTCCCAATAGTCGTATTGTACTTAGACTAGTCAAAGCGAAAATACTTGATATTACGCAACTGCATTGTTTAAAAACTACTTTAAATATCAATGACACGCAAGCAAAGACATTGTTACCTGCTAGGAAAATGCTATCCTGGGCATATTATATAGTGCCAGGGAAATTTACGTCGTTTGGACAACAACATTCATGAACATCCACCGTTCACCTCCCAGAAGCGTAATAATTATATAGGATGGGCCCGATTTTTGGCCGGTGAATTCCATGGCAGCTCCGTTTGTATTGTATTTATTATCTTGCTCCGAGATTATTGAATATTTTAGGAAAATATATCGATACTTCAGGACTAACACAGGTGGTACTTAAAAAAGTCTCATTCAGTGGACGATTAGTAAACGAAGAACGAAAACTGCATGTATCCTCATGACATTTCAAAAAAAGCAACACATTTACCCATAGTGCATAGTACCCATGCACAGAGACATTTTCTATACTTGGCACCGTCGTTGTTCAATAAAACTAAGGATATACCCCGGGTATATCCTTATAAATGCCGGGTATAATACCCGGCATTTATACTCAAGGTAAAAATATAAAAATAAATATAAACAAAAAAAGACTAACCCACTGGTTGATCACTCAGGGAAGGAAAGAAACCGAAAAACTAATTTGCTTTATTCCTATCTAACTTACCATTCCTAACACATTATTATTCACCTACCATATATTTATGTATGGCATACTTTTTGTTCTTTATATTATTATTATCACGTACCTTTTATGATTATTTGAAATTTTATTTTTTACTAAAATTTTAGTTTACTTAATTTTATTTTTCACGGCATTCTTCAACATATGTTTTTATTTAGCATTAGGCAGTACTTAATTATACGATTCTGAGCCTACCTTAGTGCGGACGTCTCGTGCGATCCAGTTAGGTTAGGTTTAATTTATTTGTAACTGATATGATGATTTTTTGTAAAATAAAGAATTTGAATTTGAATTAATATACATACACACACACACACACACACACGCGCGCGCGCGCGCACGCACACACACACTACACACACTCACATCTCTTACAATATAATTACCTATACATATGTAAAGAAGAGTGAAATCAGTTTTATATTATTATAAAGTAATACTTTGTATTTGGATTTATTTTATAATTATTTTCCCCTAATTTGATTAATAAATGATTTTTTTGATTTTTGAATAATTATTCTGTGTATTTTATTTAACTTCATTTTCTATAAAAAAAAACATTTTCATAAAACTATTAAAAAAATAATAACATATTCCAAATACAATATTCCAAAGGTAAAAAGCACATTTGCCCGAAGACAATGTTTTTTTATCGCCCCGAAAGTTTACAACTCACTATGTGAAACCACGAAAAACGTGAACAATTATGTAACTTTTAAAGGTAAATTAAAAAACTGGCTTCTAGATATTGGGCGTTCAAAAACTAAAGATCTTATTAGTACTGTAGGGTGAATATTTGAAAAAATATGTAGGTATTTGTAAAATTTTGCAATATTACATATCATTTTCTTATACATATATATTATAATGTAGTGGTTATTCATATATTTATATATATTATTACTTATTTTCCACTTTAATTTATTGAATATAATGTAAAGTTTACTTTATTTTAGTCCTTAATTGCATACATATTTTTTTTCTACTTTAAATTTTACTTTAAGTTGTGTAAACAACACATTAGTTAGATATAGAAATATTTGAAAATTGATCACCTTCGTCAGTTAGCGAGTTACAAAAATACAGTTGGTATAACACAGCACAGCCAGAGACAGACCTTCTAGGTCTAGTTGGTTGTGCGATTTCGCCTCATTCGGATATGCTAGCATATTTATATGCATAGAGCTATGTTTTTCGCTATAATAATGTTTGTTCTTAATTATTCCTCATGTACAACAGTATGCATGTCCTTGTATTTTTTTCTTGTACGTTATAAATAAATAAAAAAAAATAAAATAATATAAAATAGGCGTTTTTCTTAAAAAAGACACTTTATAAAAAAAACAATAAATAAATAAACTTTAATAAATACTGTTTCTGATCCTTTACTGATTCTATCACATAGTATTGACGTGCCTCAGCTAAATAATCACGAGTTTTGACTACGATTGAGACAGGTAGATACCAACAATTTGTGGTTAAACTATACGAAATGTCAGACAAAACCTAACCTCAAAATGTACTTAGAGGTACATTATGAGACAGTAAAATGACTTCTCCAGCTCCGCTTCAAATCATTTTGTTACTTTTTAACACAAAAGAACGTAAATAGCCTGAATAAATAACAATTTGATTTTGATTTTGATCTGATATAAGGGTTAGTGTTTTCACATCAAAATATTTCCCCCCACGTCCAATTACTGTCTACTCTTAATGGCCAGACTGTATAGTGGCCGATTTAAACTGGCGTATTTGACATTAGGCTCGACCTCTATCAGTGACCGTCGATAAGACCATTTTCCATCTATTCGTTTGTACAAAAAACTCATTGCATACACTTATTGGACACACTGGAAGCTAATGGGACCAGTGCAGTTGGATCTAATGGCCCATGTATTAGGGTCGGCCCAACTCACGAGTCAGCACCCACCGTAGCTTCTAAGTAGAAGTTCGAGCATGAGTAGGACTCTGTGTCTGCTAGCTTGTTTCCCATGGGAATCATTCTTCGGACGCTGCTGGACGGTTTGCGCACCGTGCGGCGTCAGCCAATTGACTGTGCATTCCGACTGAAAACCAGGGCAGTCTGGAAACGGCTTTTTTTCCTAAAGCAGGGGCTATTGTTAACTTCATGACGGCCGCTCTTGAAACGATCAATCGGAGTGGACAGTCGGGCAAAGGACGCCGTGGTCCTCAATATATTAGGTAGATACCAAATCACCACTAACATAAGAGAGAGGACTGCGCAAGCGACCTCTAACCTGTAACCAGTCGGGAGGCCGGATAAATCCGGCCATAACTGGTAGTCAGGAACGAGACGGCCTGCTGGATGCAGTGTCACGCGTAAGGCGGTGGACTCTGACGGATCGTGGCGGAGCTAGTTGGTGGATTGTTTCGTCCCCAAGTATTCTACGTTAAACTCACGGGAGAAAGAACGATCAATATCGTTAAACTTCCTGGGGTGACGGGTTCTCCCGTTGTAGTCGACACCTGCAAGTGCATAAACGATAGAGAAGGTATACCTATTGCAAAGTGGCAATACCTTACGACCATACCGCCTGGGTAATAAAGCCCCGTAATCATGGTAAATATTGCTGAGTTGCCGCTCGCCGCGCGGCAACTTTTCAACACGCAGTGGTAAACTCCACAACACGCAATGTTGCGAAAAATATGTTTCAGCAACTCAGCAACATGTTGATTCAACTTTATTGATAAACGAAAGTTAACCGTGAATACGGGGCTTTATTAAGACTTAAACCCCTGTTTATGGTAAACTTTTGTCGCTCGTCGAGCGGCAACTTTTCAACACGCAGTGGAAAACTCCGCAACGCCAAAGTTGCGAAAAACATGTTTCAGCAACTCAGCAACATGTTGATTCAACTTTGTTGATAAACAAAAGTTTACCGTGAATACGGTAAACTATTAGCAATTTATATTAGCAAATTAATATATTACAAGTGTATTTTACTTTCCCGGCCCACCAAACGGCGAGGAGGGAAAGTATTGTAAACGAGTTAAAGTTATTTCAAGACGAAAACGGAAATATCCATTTTGAGCCCCTCTGGGACGATTAAAACCATTTCCATATGGAAGTCTCTTTGGGAATATGTGTGTCGGTGTAGTATTCCCTCACGATAGCGCCCAAACGAACGACTTATATGATATGCGTCCACAATTGCTTGATTATAAATAACCATATTATGACTATACTTTCGCACTAAGTTTCAGATTTTATTGACATTGTTTTTAATTACGCATGTTTCAGAATTTTATTTTTTATTGTATTGATTATTATTTATTATTTGATTATTTTGTAAATTTCACTATTTTTAAGTAATCATCTCTGATTAGAATTATTTTTTTTTCCTTTTAATTAATCAAAGCGGTTTTATCATCCGGTAAATTATGATAGTAAAATTTGACATGTTCATCAGTATTGTGAAATGCTTTTATGGAATGAATAAATGATGATGATGATGATGATGAAACGCTTAATCCGATTGAGCTGAAGTTTGGTATGAAGGTATCATTTGGTAATGGCAAGAGTTAAAAATGTTGTGGTTGAAATCGGTCCACTAGGGAGCACGCTAGTCCTATTTCAACCTTGAAATATTGGACTTAAAGACTTAAATTTTGATATTGGCCAAAACGCGTTTTTTCGCATTTTTCTCCCTTTTTTCAATTAAATAGGTACATTTGATTAAAATATTTCCATCCCGAGAGCATAGCGATCAAAACTAAAAAAATATCAACCTAATACGTCTTTCCTTAAAAAATAATTACGGATATTACGGAATTACGGATACATCATTCGAATCGTGAGTAGAAAAAATCACTTTAAGTTTTTCACGAATTTCCCAATTTTCCAAAAAATACTTCCAATATTTGCACTATTACAAACATTTTAAAGAAAAAGGTAGCTAAATCGGTTCAACCGTTTAACCTAATATAACATGTAATTTTAATATTAGAGTCCTGTCTACCCTAGAACCGGCTAGTCCCAGTTAAGTGTCAGAATCAAATAAACGAAAGGTTAAGGTTTTGCCATTCGGTTTTTGTTATTTTTGGAAGCAAAATCAATGATTTATAGTAATTAATTCGTAAATAAATAAATATAAATAAATATGCCATTACCAACGAACAGCATTTCATTTCAACACGCTTTTATTAGGTCGACCTGTATGTAACTAACTATGTAATGGAATCTAAGGTAACTTATTTAACCATTTTTCAAGGATCGTAGCGTCATGAAAATTGGCATCTGTATGCAGTTCTGATGACGATACACTAATATGGTACTGACGAACTGATCTGATGATGGAGTCGGAAGATGTGAACTGGAACTTCATGATGGAACATCGTATCATAGCTGTGTTTGGACTTGTTAGAAAAGTCTTGGAATGAACTTTGACCACGATTAGGTTTCAAGGTCTGATGATGTGGTTTTTACGTGCATTTATAACAGCGTGTTTTTAATGTTTTTTAAAACGATTAATTTATTATTTATAAAGGTTATTATCTTAACTTATTATTGTTATAAGTAAGTAGCGCATTGGCTTTGCGTTTAAGCATATAAGTTGTAATGCGATGTATTTTATTTTTTATAAATACATTAAAAAAAGCACAGTACTATTGGAGGAAGGGGATTTTAAAACTACTAGTTTTAAATCATCTCGACATTCTCCACATCTAAGAAGACAATAGGACACCTAGTCGTCCGCGCGCTGTAATTTTGTATTCAAAGGCATAACAATAATAAATTATGTGAACGCTTGTCCGAGGTGCTGCATACAGGCAGTGGTTAATACTCGACAGTTTCAATTGTTTCGGTTTTCAATTTGACACCATTTTATTGCGCGATTTCTCACAGTTTCAAGTCGACTTAAATCAACCTACAATTTTATAACAATTTAACGCCCACATATCTCACAGGGGAATCTGTAAGGAATATTCATTACGGAGCAAATTCATTAAAAGAAACTACTATCTTACCACAGCCCTGCAGCTAGTCAATCGTCTGTAGAGTTACTGAGACGAATAATAAGCAGAAACATGAGATAACAGAAACAGGATTGCGGAAAGGACGAACTATGCAATTTCTTGCATACATGCAACCTTTGCCCAAAGACAGTTGTATTTCATCACCCCAAATATTTGTAATACCTTAGAACAGCGGTTCCCAAAGCGGACAGCGAACACAGCGTATGAATGTAGGGATTAATGTGGCAGATAGACGACGAGATAGAATGACGAGTCTAAGTGTATTTAGGATACCTACAGACAATATAAATAAATAAATAAAATAAAGATAGCACTTAAAAAGAATACAATAGCATTCATGAGAAAACTTGTGTCGTGGAAGAATAACACTGAACAGCGAAAGTTCGCCTGCTTTCCAGCTTTAGATACATTCATAAACAACAATCAACTGCAACCATCCAGTAACTTAATAAAAGCAATTTCCGATCATTTGAATTCGTTAAAATGCGATTTCGAACATTCAACTAATGCCGATGAAGAGTTAATTGACTTGTCAGAAGATACATTACATTCAGACATACATTCAGTCGCCAACGCTTGATACAATTCTGGCTATCTCTACGTGCTACACATCCGCACATTTATGCTGAGGCAGTAAAAGTTTTACTCCCATTCACAAAGTCGTATTTGTGTGAAGTAGGTTTTTCTGGTATGACAAGTATAAAGACAAAGTACAGGAAAAAGCTAGACTTGTCAAATTCTCTGTAATTTTGAAAAACAGAAAGCAAGCTCATCCGTCACAATGAATTATTTAGCCGTACCAACCCTATGATTTTCAAAGTAGTAGGTAGGTAGGTAGGTAGGTATATAAACGTAGTTCTTAGGTTCTATTTTTTATGTTGTCGCACATTACAATTTCTTATAAAAATAAAGACTTACAAATGGATTATTTATTTTTGACATCAAACCACTCACTAACTTTTCTGAAAAAGTTCTCGCTGGGTCGCAAAATTTTGTGATTTTAAAAAGTGGGTCGCAGGGTCAATAAGTTTAGGAACCCCTGCCTTAGAAGAATCAGTAAAAAAAATGTTTAAAATGTACACCTATTAGGGACAAAAAAAAATGGCTCCTTTACGATGTAGGTCGTGTAAAGACTGAAATGGATTTGCTTCATACAACAATTTAAAATACGTGTGTTTGTAGATGTATCTGTATGTATGTATATGCATATATGTATGTATGTATATTTGTATGTATTGTATGTGTTTGTATGTATTTTTGTATGTTTGTATGAGGTTCTGAGTGTAGTTGTGTTGGCTCCCGATGTAGCTGTGTTGGCGCCCAGTTCCGCCCGAGTTGTTCCCTCGGGTCAGCACTTCCGATCCCAACTATCTTTGACTGCAGGCTGCAGCCGCTGGCCGAGTTCACGGCAGCCCTTCCAGGTGAGGTCTCTCTTCGGGGAGGCTACCGGATGGGAGATGAACCGTGAATTGAGCCGACCGACGAAGAAAGAGACAGTGTAAACTGTACGGAAGCATTACAAGCACGACAATTGCATGTTAATCAATTATTTTGCTAATAATATTCCATAAATTCAAAAACCTTTAGCCTATGGACCAACCAGCCAAGATGACTAGAAGCGCTGGGGGGCAGGCAGTTTTTAGTACCACGTGTGAGAATTTCATTCGCGCAACGATATTTCTACAACTGACAATTCATTTATTTTTATGGTAAGCATGACCCGATTCTACACTCTGGGTTAGCTCCCGACGAGGGAACTCCTCAACGGTCAACAGCACAGACCCCAAATTTTGTATATTCATTCAGTTATGATAGCCCGTTCTAAATTTTATCATTACATGGCTGCTGCACCCAGCGTTGGCTCCCGGCGAGAAAACTCCTCAACGATCAACAGCACACATACAAAATTTTGTATATGTATTTAATTACGACAGCTCGTTCTAAGTTTCACCATAGACTGCGGCAACCAGGGTTGGATTCCAACGAGGGAACTCCTCAGCGGTAAACAGCACATATATACAATTTTGTATACGCATTCAATTATGATAGCCCGTTCTAAGTATTCCCATGACATGGTTACTGCACTTATAAAAAAATTGAAGTCGGTTTATCTTTTTGTAAAAATTTTGTCTATTATTGTAATAAATAAATATAATTAGTAACCTCTTACGAAATTTTGCCTCTCTAATACCTCGAGCGCTGACGTTTGAATTGTAGTTTCTCTTAGAGAACGCGAAGAAGAAGATTACATCACAACAAAAATATAGCGTTTCAGGAAAACGACGATTACTCCGAAACTACTATACGGATCGTATAAAAAAGACCTGTTTTATGTTCCTGTTGAAATTTTCTATTAGATACGTGTACGATACGATAACGTCGTTTTGTAAAGCAATAAGCATTATTCAGAATTATCTGTCAAAGTTGTGGTACAGAAAAAACTGCCTTGTCCAACATTTCTATGTTTTTTCTGGAAATAAATCACCCTATCCAAGAAATTGTGAATACTTTTATAATAATTATAATATGCTTCAATCAATCTATGACTTCGTTTTACTTATACCCATACAAAAATTTTAAAAATATTCGGTGTTGAAAATCAACATGAATATTGAAGTTTTTGGTTTGGTTTGGTTCAATCATAGACTAAAAAATGGCGACTGTATGAAAAATAATGAACCAACTAGTTAACGACAGAGAATCTTCTCCTCTTTTCGCACATACCACAGGCCGTATGATTTATGTGAGGTATCAAGGGTAAATAATTGGAAAACATCGGCGCCGATCTCGGCTGGGACAGATGTCCCCTTTGCCGCTCTGCGGTAATTTCAATTGTGGGACAATTGTCCCGTTTGCCGCTCAAGGGGCAACGAGGAAACAAAATCATTACAATGAATATACTGCTGGCGATTTCTGAGATAGATTACAAAGATTTCTGAAGAACTTCTGATTGACCGAAATGGCAAACGAACCACGACGACATGTCTTAGAAACAGCTGACAGTTAGCTTACCGCTCATAAGTTTCCAACGGCGCCGCTTCGCAATTACCGGTAGAAATTAGCCGACTGTAAGCCAAGGTTGAGCAGGCTCGACAATTATCACGGCGAAGCCTCTAATTGCCGCGTATGTCTTTTAAATAATTAACTTACACCGGATGATTGTGTCTCCGTCTAAAGAGTAATTTTTTAATTGCCTTCTGATTAGAAAAAAGTATGAAAGAAAGATTTATTGAACGGTGGGCGGTGAACTGTAAGTGATAATTCGAGATTTTCTACGCCTTTATTATAATTTATGTTTAATGAAAGTTTAACGGTGCGACGATTACGTGGATTTTACTTTTGGTTGTCTGATATACTAGACAGATTATACTTTAAGCTGTAAGATTAGTGATGGGCCGCGTCTGCGACTTACGAATACTGCATCGCATAAAAACGGTTCCTAAATCATATAAATTTTAGAGTTCTGTACCAAAACGTACATATGGAATCCTAACGGCGAGACATCGCTGTTTCGTAAAGCTAGTACGAGGTAGCGAATGGTTTAGTAGCGAACGGTTTCGTGCTGTTTGGGCCATAAGACCCATTTTTCCGGGTCGGTCCAACTCACGATTCAGCTCCTATTCAGAAGCCTCTTGGTGTGGAGGACTACCCCAGGAAAGACACTTGCGTCTCAGGCCTCGCGACTGGTGGATCGGTTTTCCCTGGAGGAACGCCTCCCGGCGCTAATGGACGGTTTGCGCACCGTGCCGCGATAGCCAATCGGTATGTGCACTCTCACTAATTACTAAAGGAGTTGGGAGGCTATGAAGATATACTGTTGCCTAAGCAGCGGGAGTGGATGCTGACCTGTCGTCAACCACTCCTGAAATGACTAATTGGCTAACTGATCCTGACTTCAGTGACGGGCAAAAGATGCTAATGGTCAGCGATAGATTCAAACTGAGTCACCGCTGAATATACGGCAGGTAGTAGTCACGTAGGGGAGAGCAAGGCATAATGACATGGAAGGCATAACGACACATAGCCTTTTTTACGGCAAGTCTGGCAAAATTTGATTTTTCGAGCAGCCACACTTTTGGGGCGAACTGGTAACACTGCATCAGAAACGTCATGGCTGTCAAATGTCATTCGGATTCGCCGACACGAAAACATTTCTAAAAAGCGCTTAAAAAGATAAACGTAAGTACAATTTCTCACTATACTTTTGGTAACCTATTTATCTCATTATGTGCACCTTTATACCTACTTATATTCAATTATGTATAGGCTGCATGCTTCGGTCCTTGATAAAAGAAAAAACGGAGTTTCTAACCTAAATTGAGAATTATTCCCAAGACAAGTCCCCTAGGGCATAATGACATAGTAGTATGTCGTTATGCCCTCTAGGAGTTTTAATTTTTTATTTTATTTTCAAATACTTGTATGTATCATTCCAGAAGGTTTCTAATTACAAGAAAAAAAACTGATCGACAATCATGGTCGATCGGAAGACATGAAGCGTGCCATACAAGCAGTACGAGAAAAAAAATATGGATGGCTGAAAGCTTCAATTGTCTACAATGTTCCTCAAGCAACCTTACGAAGACGTGCTCAAGATAAAAACCTACATGATCGCGGTGTTACTAAATGTTTTGGGAGCTTCAAGAAGTCACTCGACGATGATACAGAGAAGCAATTGGTGAACCACATTTTGGATTTGGAATCCAGGCTGTTTGGTGTAACCACCAAAGAACTACGAGTTTTAGCGTACCAACTGGCTGAGCGCAGCAGACAGCCCCATCAATTTAATCGTGTAAAGAAAATAGCCAGCAAATTATAGGTTCGAAGCTTTCTTGCGAGGAATAAAAATTCTCTCTGACAGTTTATTAAAAATTCCGAGTCATAATAGTGATTTCTATTCCTATTCTTTCTGTGTCCATGGTGCAAGACTCTGGAACGATCTCCCAGCAAATATACGAAACTCGCCTTCTTTACCATCGTTCAAGACTCACCTTAAGGATTACTACCTTTCTAAGAAGTAACCAGTTCTTCCCTTTCTCTCCTGTTCCTCTCCCAATTTCCTCTCCTCGGGCACTATTAGTCTTAAATTCTTCCACTTGTCTGTATGTTATGTAATAATCTTTATTTTCACTATGCGCGCATGTACCACTATGTTTAGGTTAGCTGTAAGACATTGCCATGTGGCAATAAGCTCGCCTTTTTTGTATACTTTTTTAAGTGCAAATAAAGAGTTTATTATTATTATTATTATTAATAATAAAAACGTTTCCCTTAGACTTCCGGAAGCGACTTCAGCGGCTAGAGCCCGAGCTTTAAATAAACCGCAAGTCCAAATTTTTTTCAAAAAATTGCAAGATATTATACAAAAGGAAAATATTCAACCTACTATGATTTTTAACATGGATGAAACTGGTCTCACCACTGTACAGAAAACACAAAAAGTATTTGCTGCAAAAGGCAAGAAGCAGGTTGGAGCGGTTACCAGTGCAGAAAGAGGTGTTCATAGTACTGCTGTTGCCTGTGTCAGTAGCGCCGGATCGTTTGTTCCACCGGCTTTGATCTTTCCAAGGAAAAAGTTTAACCCAGACCTGTACGACGGAGCTCCACTAGGCACCCTCAAATTGTATAATGAATCAGTATATATGACTGGAGATCTGTTTTTGAAATGGATTAAACACTTTGTCCAGTATGTAAGACCGACGGAAGATAACAAAGCTCTCCTCATTCTAGACGGGCATTCGAGTCATAAGAATTTGGAAGCTCTGGTATTTGCAAAAAATAATTATATTGTGATGCTTTGTCTTCCAGCTCACTGCACCCACCGCATGCAGCCACTGGACGTAGCTTTTTTTGGTCCATTGAGCACATATTACGATCAAGAAGTTACAACGTGGTTAAAATCACACCCGGGACGAATCGTATCAATCTACCAAATTGCATCAATATTTCAAAAGGCCTATTGCAAAGCTGCGACTGTTGGAATAGCGATGAGCGGCTACAGGGCAACTGGTATTTCGCCACTGGACGCAAATATTTTCCCCGATCATCTCTTCCTACCAAGCGCTGTCACTGATATCCCTCTTACTGACGACAACCACGGGCAACCATCACAAAATGTTCAATCTTTAAATGATAATGACGCCTTTGATGCTTCTTCATCGTCTACTGCTCTAACCTCCACGTCTCAACCGTCTGCTGTTCTGCCTAGCTGTAGTCAAATTATTTTTAATGAATTATCTCCATTGCCAGTAGTGACAGCTTCGCCTATGCCACGACGCAATAATACAAGTAAATATGTGTAATACAAGTAATAATACAATGTGTATTAACCGCTAGTCCTTATATGCAAGAGTTAAAAGCAAAAGAAACTAAAAAGAAAGAAATGGAAATAAGAAAAAGTGATAGAACTCGCATTAAGAAACGCTTGCTGAATGATTCTGATGACGACGAGCCGGAAACATTTACCGATATGGATGATGATGAGGACGACTGTCCATGTCTATATTGCAATGAAACTTTTAGTCGATCTAAGTCGCGAGAAGCTTGGATAAGGTGCCAAGAATGCCATAAATGGGCACATGCGGACTGTGCGGGTGTGTCGAGAAAAATTAAAATGTTTAATTGCGAACTGTGCTCTGCTTAGTTGTAGGAATATTTGTTTTAGAACTATTATTATTTTAACCTTAGAATTAATTAAAGTTAGTTTTGCTTTAAAATTTCATTCTTATATTAATTTTTTTAATTTAAAATTCTGCGGGTGTGCTTGTTAATTATTATAACAATAACATGCTTTAATTTTAAAATAGGCTGAGTATTATTTATTTAAAAACCATCCATCTCCCGAGTGTCACCCTGTATAGTGTACAAGCGACACGAAAAAAAACCGCCGTATTTAGGAAAATACCATATCATATTGAAAAAAGCCATTTAAATAGTACATTTGCGATCATAATCACTTGACACAACTAGAGTTGTCAACTGCAACGGGTGAGCCCGTCACCTCAGGAAGTTTTAACGATTAGGCGTTCTGTCTCCCTGAAGTGAGCTCAGAAGACTTGGACAAAAACAGTCCACCGTCAAGCTCCGCCACATGCCCGTAAGAGACCAGCGCCTTAACCGCGAGATAGCCAGGAGTGTTACCCAGCGGGCTTACACTCATGCCCTTACTTCCAATTGCGACCAGATTACTCCAGTCTCTCGATTGGTTACGAGTTCGAGGTCGCTTGCGCGGTTCTCTCCCTTACGAAGCGGTGAAACGGTGTATACCGAATCTATCGCGGACCACGGCATCCTTTGCCCGGCTGCTCACCCAGGATCGGGTAGTCGATGGTCGTTTCAAGAGCAGTCGCCGTAAGGTCCGCAACCACCCCCGCTGTGTAGGAAACAGTACTGCTTCCAGACTCCCCCGACTGTTAGTGCACAGTCGATTGGCTTACGCCGCACGGTGCGCATACCGTCCAGGAGCGCCAGAAGGTTGATTCCCAGGGGAAACTAGCCCTAAGGCCATAGTTCTGCCCGAGCTCGCACTTCATGCGTGGAGGTCGCCCGATGATGGGTGTTGACCCGTGAGTGTGACCAACCCTGAACAGAATGGGTCTTGATCGGGGAAGGGGGGGGGGATGAATTAGCGGCGGGAGGAGGGATTTACACGCGGGGAGGGGGGCTTGTCTGCTTGTCGGAAAAGTCTAGGGGTGACACAACCGTTTTTTTGTGTCACAATCTTAACGACCATTACATCGCAAAGTTTATCATAATTACTTCAAATCACGATTCCTTGATACCAATTGAAGTTATTAAGTGTTTGTTTGCGATACTAATTTGGTTTTATCGCCCTAAGCGATACTACTGATCATGCGATTTTACTAGTTTTTTTCTATTTTGCCTAACCAATATTATCATATGTATCTAACAATAATTATATTTGCTTTGTTTCAAGATTACGTAATGAATTTGACAAATTAGTATTTAGTTACACAGCGTGAGGAGATTAAACGGTTATAGATTTTATTATAGCAATAAACGTCAGTATCCAATATTAAAACATAACATTTGAAGGATTTATAAAGTTGAATAGACCATTAAGAGATATTGCTTGAACAAAAAATAATCAATATTGATTAACTCGTTAAGACTGAGCCTTGAGATATTTTGTAAAAGCCCCGACTACTTAGAAACTATCTTATATAACTAACTTTAGACAAACAAAAACATTTAAAAGAAAGGACGATTAACATTTGCAGGGAATTAGACGCAATTAATTACACGCACGATCTACACGGAAATAAAAGGACTATTTATCGATAATTAGTAGAAGATTTTTTCAATAGTAGTTTAACGCTTTCATTATTATGACTCTCCGTGTTGATTTCCATTACATTACATTACATTTTCGTCGTGTCCAATTGACGGCTAAAGACCGCTCTTGGACGTGTCAAAATAATTGGGTTATGTAGTAAGTTTCGTTACTACTCTTTACTGAACATACATAGTTAGTCAAGAATTAACTACTACATTGTCCAACTATAAATATAAATAATCAAAATAGAAGTTTAATATTTAAAAGTAGTTAGTGATTCGAAAGGATACGCAGTAAAATTATTTATCGTAATATTCAAATTGTCAGTAAAATGTTAAATAATCAAATTAAATCTACGTTATGCATTTTAAACTAAAAGTACAGATATAAGACCATATAAAATAAACAGACAATAAGGCTCTACTTTTTTAAGTAATTTAAATAGGCACAATATTTGAAAAATCATGGCCAGATTAGATGAATAACTGTAAATGCTTTGTAAATTCGATTGTAGCTTTTTAGTTTTAATGCGTACTTGAATTAAATATGTTTAACCCTTTGTAGCCCAAGATCTTCAAACAAAAAATAATGTAGATAATGAGATAGGTTTAGGCAAATAAAAAAACACGTATTTCTCAGAAATTCAAAAATATTTATTATTAATCATTTGTTTGACATTTAAAGGATTGTGACATTACTGTGACATTGAGTTAAACGTATAAAAAACATTTATGTTGTATGGAAAAATTTGACACAATTATTTTGTTTATTATAGCATAATGCTACACTGCATTTTTCGCAAATTGTTTGTAAAACGCCAGTGCAGTTGGGAATCTTGCAACGTATCCTTTTTTTTAACCCAAATCGGCCAATGACCAAACTGGTCCTGCCTTACTGCCAATGGAGGAACATGTTGCGCAGGACCCTTATATTTTTTGGCTTGAATTTCGTCTTCTAAAGACCTTCGACTCTTGATGTTAGGCGTCAGGCCAAGCTCGCATAAGGTCTCGCCTATCTCAAGTCTAAATTCTGCTGAAGACATTTGTTTGCCGTTGAGATATTTTGCCTTCCTTACTCTTCGGTATAATAACCAAGAATTTTGCCATAGTCAGTTCCAGTAAATGTTAGAACATCCTAACTTGCCATCTTTTGCTTCGAAATTTTGAATGGATAAAATTATATTCTTACCTTCAGGTTTCCACGAAAACAGCATAATTGAAAACAATTTTTATATTTTTTATCAGTTATTCAACACCTGCCTTAGTTCTAATTTATCACTTTCATCAACGCGCAACATTTAAACTCACATAAGTCGCTTAGTTACGCTATCCATGATTTTTACTAGATACTAAGTGGTAGGGTACAGTAGTGCTCGACGGATTCAAATGAACTAAATGCATTTAGTTCCTTATTTAGGGGGATTTTAGGGGGATTAGTAGTTTGTTACAGAAATGTCACATGAAGCTATAAAGGGTTAATATCAGATTGTATTCCGTAGGTCCATTCGGTCTCTAACGAGTAGCAATTAACTAAAAGTCTCGGTAGCACAGCCCTCTCCAGCCCTCTCCCTCTCTCTGGTCCAGATATAACTCTTATATCTGGACCGAGAGAGATAGGTAATAACGTATCTCGGAAGAATGCCCTTATTGTAGAATTAACTGTTCAATGAGTATCAAAGATGCCAAAACACCACAATTACAAATCAAATAAATACCATTATCTCGCAAATGTTTGTCACCCGGAACGGCTTCACTGTTCGCCTTCCCGCGGCGAAAGTTAGCGTTCGTGGCCTGCCAAACAAGCCTCTGTTTCACCTCTTTGAAGATATTGTCCTCTCCAGGAAAATAATCAATTCCTTCATAGTAAAACTATTTAAAACAGCAATTTCCACATCTGAAATTCTATGGTTTCGAAGGGGGGTAAGGTGCACGCTGGCATTTGGCAAGACAGCTGTCCCAAACCTTCCACAGCCGGTCGTTAGTCCGGAGTCCGCCGCTCACCTCCCAGAAGTATAATAATAATATTACAATAGGCCCGACTCCGGTCGGTGAATTTAATGGCAGCTCTGTTTGTATTTATTTATAATCTTAATTCTTGATCATTAACTATTTATTTTGATTGTTGTGACCTTGACTCAATAATTATTTCTTTGAACAAGCAAATATATTAAAAAGAAAAAAAAACACGACTGCCGTTACAGAAAGTCATTTGTTGTAGGTACTTGTAATATTTTTTATTACGGTTTTTTATTAATATTTGTGGTTTATGTATTTATCTATATAGGTACATACATGTGTATTTCCGTAATGTACTCAATCAGACCTTTCATTTGACACTAAACACGATACATATATTTATGTTAATTTATTGACATTTGGACATTTAGACAGCTACTTACTTGATATTTGGACAGTTAAGGTAATATATGACACTCGGAATGACATAACAATTCTAACAATACCACACACTTCTAAAGCGGTTCAAGTGTTTAGAAGTTATGGTGGAATAAATAAACGGAAAACATACATTGATGGAACCTGAACACATTACTCTCTTTTTTGTTGGGTTGTCGTGTAAAATGTAGTTCTTGTTCGTTCTTTGGCCTAACTAAAATGAGATGTATTTTTCTCGAAATAATTAAAATTCCACGGTAATTCCTGAACATAAAATGGCTGTTAAAAGTCTCAATGGCAGAATTCGTCGGTGTATATGTGTGAGACCAAGTACGCGAAAAAAATCGAATTTGCGTTTTTATTATTATTGGTGATCACGATCCGGATCGTTCTATGTATGTTCCGACGGCTAAACATGCTTGGTTTTCTTGTAATTCTCATGCTTAGTTTTCCTGTAATTCTCATTATCCGGTGATACCTCTGAAGTTTTAGTAATCATTCCTTGCAAACAACTCTTTGACATATAAAATCGAAGACTATCGCGGTTGTTTGACATTATAAATAGGATAGAAAACGAATTTACCGCGTGAAATTTGTAGCACCCGACGTTTCGGTGACGTTGCAGCCGCCGTTGTCCAGGGTAGACTCAAGTCTACCCTGGACAACGGCGGCTTCGTTTTCTATCCTATTTATAACTCTTTGACAGTTTTAATCGTTAGTACAGTAAAGTAATATTTTTTGTCCCATTCACAATTAGAAAAAATAAGGTGTGTCACCCCAAGGCTTTCCCGGCAAGTAGACAACCACCGCCAATCCCTTCTCGCTCCCGTGCCAAGCCAACCTCCCCCGCGCGTTAATCGTAGTATATTTATAGTATTTCCGTGGTATTAAAATAATATGTTTCCAAAAATATATGTAGTATTTTCCGAAATATGGCTGAATTTAAATATTTTTACGTCGCGTGTATACGAGATATTTTGGCCAAAACTCCAACAAGGCATAGTTCCAACAAAAAGTACCGAATTACAAGTGTCTAACGGCAATATTTCGAGTTTGAAGTATGACTAGTGCGCCCTCTGGTGGACTGATTTCAACTACAATCTTTTCAACTCTTGCCATGACTGTATAATGCCTGCATGTCAAATTTCAGATAAAGTTGATAAAACGTTGAGGCGGAATACATATATCGTGGAGGAACACACACACACACACACACACACACATAGTTACACACACTAGAATCACAGACATACATCTGTCTGGAAATGGTCCTAACTAATCGTCTCAGGGGGGGGGGGGGGGGTTCTTCTCGATTTTTTATTAGCGCGTTCACAATACTTTTCTTTGGGCCGGGAAAGCAAAACCAAGAGAGTTGGCTTCCTAAATAGCAATGAATTAGCGATAATACTAATTACGACATCGAATTGTTAGTGGAAATCGAAAATCCTAATCTTCATCATCTCGATTTTTTAGCGAGTTCACATTACTTTCCCTCCTCGTCAGGTGGGGAAGCAAAAATAATCGAAGTCGCGAGGCCGTTCTCCGACCTAACCAAATTTATATGCGCTTTTCTCGAAATAACTAAACACCACGTGAATTGTCGGACAAAAAAATAATCATCTTGGTGACCCAATTCATCAAATACATATTGGATCGCGTATAGATTACACCGTAGAGTGAAACCTTCACACACGGTAATCGTCGTAGCCGAAAGTGAAACTGGAAGCGTTGCAGGTCGCATCTCGTCATTTTCTTCGTTTTTCAGCTGCAATTAGACTCTTGGCAGGCCGAGCGTGCATTCTAATAGCACTCGCACAATTTGCATCCGCTGCTGTTTACGCAGAGCCACGGTGATCAAACGCGTCTTGATTGCTGCGACCATGGTCGAGCGGGAGCGCCTACTAGTCCGAGAAGACACTGCAATATTTCCACGTTAACATTTTTTTTTAAATCATTTTATTTACTTCCAAATCAACTTTACATATTGTAATTCCAAGGCATAAAGGGCTCGATTGCGTTTCTTTAAACTAAAATCAAAAATTAGTTCATGTGAACGAGACACAGCACTACGTCAGAGCGGAATGTGAAATGAACGGTTGTCACTTTTCCGCATTAAAACTGGCCACCAAATATAAAGCAGCTAAATCTAATACCGCACGAAATGTGTCCAAACTTATTCGGGCGTCTAGAAGTTCGGCAGGTAGTTTTGAAGCAGGAAAATCGACGATAGTTCATTTCATATTGCGTTCTAACACAATGCTCTGTCTCGTTCGGTCGAACTAAGTTCCTATTTTAGTTCACGAAGAAACGCAATCGGGCCCAATATACTGTTAGGCCGGAAGATAGTGACAGAAAATTTCAAGTCATTTGTTATAGTATGGCGACCATTAAGAAGTTAAATTAGGTAATTCATGAAATTAAAAAAACGGTCTTAGAGCTGGGCGTCGGGGCGTAATCGCAACCCTGCGATTACCCAATTAATCAAACATGTCAGAAAAATTAAGTTTTTTGAACGACTTGTTACACAAAGATTGTTTCGGCGTGTTTCGGTTGTCGATTATTAATGAATCTGCCTTAGCAAAATGCCATACTTTTACGGTGGGGCTTGTGGCCCGCCATACCCATCGGAACAAGTCATTTTTTTCTCATTTGTTACAGGGTAATTTTGTTTTTAAGTGATTATTTTTAAATCAACATTCACGAAAATCACTATGCCATACCTTTCGACGGTTCCAAATAACCACCACACCGCAAGAAGCAGATTTATTTAATGATTGATTGAATGATTTGTTACAGTATCGTACTTGAATCGTGGAAAGTTGTTGGCTTGGAAAGAATACAATGAGACTGTCAATATATTTGTCATATTTATGATGAAGTGCAAAAGTGGTGCCATACTTGAAAAACGATTTTTTCTAAACGTTTTCAAGACATGACTATATGCATTCATGACAAGATATGACTGTGGCGTAAACTTATTTATTACAGTATGGCATGATTGTATTGAGTTTGTTTCAATACGAGTGTATCTGAAAAGAAAAACGATATTGCGACCATGGGGCTGAAGACTGTCAGACTCAAAACTTAAATGCAACAAAAAAAGGAATGTCGAAACGACTTGTTATGGCAATTTTTTTTTTAAAGTTTAGAAAAAAATTTGCTTCAGGAAAATTATGCCATACTTATGGTGAAGTGCTAAACTGATGTCATAACCGTAATAAAAGTCCGGAATACGGTTTTCCGTACTTCTATACGAAAACTGATTTTCAGTAACGTCTTTTATCTATAACTTTTCTCTATAACGCGTCTTTTATCTATAACGCGTTATGCATGCATACAATGTATGCTTTAACGATATTGACATATTTAACCATCAAAATAGTCGATCCTTTGTTAAGGAGGCACGTGAAAAGCTAATTATCAGATCGGATTGAATTAGCATGCACATACAAACACTCACAAGCACATTCGCACTACAGATACACACACCCACACACACATACATACACGCGCACACACACCCTAACACACACACACACACACACACACACACACACACACACATACACGCTCTCTGTTAGGTGATACTGCTACGTGGCAGAGGTGATACTGCCCACAGGCAGAGGTGATACTGCTACGTGGCGCGTCCCCGGGTGGCGGATAGGGGAATGCCCGCTGTTTGCGTAGTGCGACGGAGGGTAGGAGTGAAATAAAATAGCTCCCGCGGACCTAAACACCCCAAGCCAAGGAGGTGAGACATCGTGCCTAGGGCTGGATGGTACTAGGGTTATGGTGCCGCAAGCTATTCCCCTGGGGCACCTGGTCCAACCCCGGGTGTATTTAAGTGGCCTTACTCCTGGAGAGCTATCGTAAAGTGAGCGGACCTTTTAGTTCGGGCGTACTCGTAGGAACCAAAATGGAAGAAAACAAATTAAATACTCTGAAGATCGGGCAGCACGCCCAACAAGCAGCGCTTGATGCAAGCGCGGGGATGAAAAAGATGGAAGCATGGGATCGGCTGGAAAAGCTGATAACTGGGCTTTACGACTTTTCTAATCCTAAGGCAAACGTCCATAAGGAGATTAAGTCGAAGGTGGTGGCCATTGGCAACGCCTTCAGACGACTCAAGGAGATGGAGGCAGCTAAGCCGAGGTTAACTCAGCCCCAGCCGAGCCTCATACCGCCGATTATGCAGACGCCACCGACACCGTTGCGCACTCGGACCTATTCCGAGACGACGGCTAAAGATACGGAAGCAGAAGAAGGCGAGGAAATGTTGATGCCAAATTCCCGGGACCTAGTTACGGGGAAAAGGCGGAAGCGCACCTCACCTGAGGCGGACGTCAAAGAGGCGAAGAAGCGCAAAGAACAGCGTGCTCCGCCACCGCCCCAGGCGGAAACCCAGCCCCCAAAACTGGGGAGTGGCAGATGGTCAAAAAAAAGAAGAGGAAGACGAAGAAGCAGCCGAAAGAGCCGCCCTCGAAACAGAGGAAACGAGCGGCAAGACCGGAAGCAATCATCATCCGCCCGACGGACAAGGGGTCTTACTCCGAAATCCTTAAGAGGATGAAGAAGGACGCTACAGCCGGCGAGTCTCAACAATGCGTTGACAAGATCCGTAAGACAGCCACGGGAGACATGCTGATCATCCTCACGAAGGAGAATACCGACAAAGCCCCCGACCTGCAGGCTGCCCTGACCAAACTCCTCGGAGAAGAGGCGGAGGTCATCAGCAAGACACCGGAGGAAGAACTCGAAATTAAGGACCTCGACGAGACGACGACGAAGGACGAGGTACTCGAGGCACTAAAGAAGGCCGCTGGGGTCGACTCCAAAATCCCATTGAATGCAGTTAAATCGCTGCGTAAAGCATACGGTGGCACCCAAATGGCGTGGGTGAGACTACCGGTGGAAACGGCGAAAAAAGTTGTCGGGAAAGACGGCTAAATCAAGATAGGCTGGGTTAACTGCCGGATTAGAGGAGTGGAGAGGCCCCTAAAGTGCTATAAGTGCTGGGACTTCGGGCATCTTGCTAACAATTGCAAGAGTGAGGTAGACCGCTCCAAACTCTGCATAAAATGCGGCGAGGACGGCCACTTGGTGGCCAATTGCAAGATGGAAGCCAAATGCGCCCTCTGTGTTACGAAGGGCTTCGCGGACAATTGCGCTCACATCGCTGGTAGCAATAGATGTCCGGTGTACAACAAGGCTGTCCAGGCGTCAAAAATAAAACGACGATGAGAGTACTGCAGCTCAACCTCAATCACTGTGAGGCTGCACACGACCTGCTAACGCAGTCGGTGCGGGAGCTGAAGCCCGACCTCGTCATGATCTCGGAGCCATACAAACATCTCAATGCTCAGCCGTGGGAGACGGACACCACCGCTAAGGCCGTTATTTGGTCCTGTGGTAAGTATCCTTTCCAGAAGGTTGCCAACACGACGGAGAGCGGCTTTGTAAGAGCTAAGCTGGATGAAATCCACTTCTACAGCTGCTATGCACCACCTAGCCTATCCATCGACGAGTTTGCGGACCTCCTGGACCGACTTACTGAGGATGCGAAGCAGCACATCCCCGTGGCAATCGCTGGGGACTTCAACGCCTGGGCAGTCGACTGGGGCAGTAAGGAGACGAACGCGAGGGGGCAAACGCTGCTAGAGGCCATGTCCTCATTGGATGTGGTCTTGCTGAATAGTGGCGAGAAACCAACGTTCGAAAGAGGAGAGGCGAGGTCAATCGTGGACCTCACCTTCGTGAGCAGCAGCCTCGCTAGGGGAAGCTGCTCTTAGGAGGTCATGGATATCTACACCGCCAGTGACCATAACGCGATCTTCTGGGAGGTATCCACCAAACGGAAGACTGAACCAGCACCTAGGAAGACGAATGCTGTTGGCTGGAAGGCGAACGCGTTCGACCCTCCAGGAGGCCTTCGATGATCGTCCGATCAATGGTAGCAATGCCACGGAGAAGGCGCAGGAAGTCATGAGGAGAGTCACGGAAGCTTGCGATGCAGCTATGCCCCGTAAGCGCAGTGCAAACAAATTCCCGTCGGTATATTGGTGGAACGATACTATCGCCGCCCTTCGCAAGGATTGTATCCGGGCGAGGAGACAGGGACAGCGAGGCCGGAAGAAACCAGACTCCGAAGAACTGGAGACAAAATACAAAGAGGCACGTCGGACGCTCAACAAAACGATCAAGGTTAGTAAGGGTCAGTGCTGGAATGAGCTCCTTGACGAAGTCGAGGGGGACCCGTGGGGGAGACCGTATAGAGTGGTCGTGAAGCGGCTAAAAAGCCAGCCGATGCCATCGCCTACCTGTCCCAAGCTTCTGAGAAAGATCGTCGCGGTGCTGTTCACACAACAACCGGAGCTCGACTTCTCCACTGAGGAGCACGTCATGGAGGTGATCCCCCTAGTAACTCCTGCGCAGCTGCTGGAAGCCTGTGGCCGATTCGGAAACACCAAGGCGCCAGGACTGGATGGAATCCCCAACGTTGCCCTGAAGGTGACCATCAACACAGCACCTGGAATATTCCTGGATGTATACAACGCGTGTCTTCAGGAAGGGATTTTTCCTACAATGTGGAAGCAACAGAGACTGGTACTTCTTCCCAAGGGGAAGAAGCCACCAGATGAACCTTCGTCCTATCGTCCACTCTGCATGCTGGACACCGCCGGGAAGATACTGGAGCGTATAATACATAAGAGGATAGAAGATGTAGTCGAGCCACAACTGGCTGACAACCAATACGGGTTCCGTAGAAGCCGCTCCACCTTGGATGCCATCAGCCTAGTCGTCTCGATGGCACGGGACGCAATATCTGGCACCAGGTGGAAATCGGGCACAAAGCAGTACTGTTTGGTAGTAACGTTGGATGTCAAAAATGCCTTCAACTCTGCCAGATGGGACTGCATCATGGAGGCCCAAGCGAAGATGAACGTGCCAGGATACCTGCGGAGGATAGTTGGAAGCTACTTCACCGACAGGGTCCTAAAATATGATACGGATGAAGGCGCCAAGGAGTACAGAGTCACCGGTGGTGTTCCCCAGGGCTCAGTGCTTGGCCCTCTCTTGTGGAACGTCATGTACGACGGTCTCCTGAAGCTGACTGCCGAAGAAGGCTACCCTCGTCGCATTTGCGGATGATGTGGCCCCCGTAATCGTCGCCAAACAACTGGAGGAGATCGATTACATCTTTGGCATCACCTACGCAACGATCCGCCAATGGATGATCTCGGTGGGACTGATGTTGGCAGATCATAAGACAGAGGCCGTGCTGATCACTAGCAGGCAGAAAATTGAAATTATCACGCTGCGAGTCGGGGACCACGAAATCACTTCCCAGTCGTCACTACGGTATCTGGGAGTGATGATCGATGCCCGGCTCAGCTTTAAGCAGCAGGCAGAGCACGTCGGTACCAAAGCGGCGGGAGTTGGGACGGTCTTGTCTCGGCTCATGACCAACATTGGAGGCCCGAAACAGAAAAGAAGAGCACTGCTGTCGTCGGTCACCACGTCAGTCCTTACATATGGGATTGCCATTTGGGCTGACGTACTGTTGATCCAGCACGCACGACGGAAGGTGGCGTCGGTCTACCGGTTGAGTGCCCTCAGAGTGGCCAGTGCATTCCGCACGGTGTCGGAGGATGCTGTGTGCGTTATCACCGGGATGCTGCCTATCGGAGTACTCGCGGAGGAACGAAGATGCCTCTACAGGCGAAAGGGGTCAACAACGCTAGGACCAGCTGAGCTGAAGACGGACGAGAGGACCAACAGTCTGCATCGATGGCAGTTGCTGTGGGACGCCTCGACCAATGGGAGATGGACTCACCGCCTGATCCCGCAGGTGGACGCATGGGTCAAACGGCCACACGGAGAGGTCAACTATTACCTCAGCCAGATGCTCTCAGGACATGGGTGCTATCGGGCCTATCTTCACAAGTTTCACCACGAGGATTCCCCGGAGTGCCCGGCCTGCGCAGGAGTCTCGGAAGATGCGGAGCATGTATTCTTCGTGTACCCGCGCTTCAACGCGTCCCGAAGCGCTTTCGAGACTGCAGTCGGAGGAAGGATCCAGCCTGAAAACCTGGAGGAAGTTATGCTTTCGACAGAGTCAGCCTGGGAAGCAACCAGCACTTTTGTGGCGAAAGTCCTAAAAGACCTACGCCAAGCTGAACAGGAGAGAAACAAGGGCAAGAGGAAAAAGAAGAACCACTAAGAGGACGGAAGCAGTGACTTCGACCATCCGAAGGAAGAGCTAATGCTTAATCCTCCCCCCGCGCTGTAATGCCTACCGGCGATCCTATGGGGAACAGGAGGCAGGTGGTAGAGGATGTTTTTTAGTCGGTACGGGTTGCATATTCGCCGAGTCAATGATACATGTCGGGTCTCACCAACCACGGCGGCTCGTGGTCAATAAGACCTGACCAAGCCCGACACTCCACCCTGGGAAACCCCATCCCGGGTGCGTACGTAAAAAGTATTTTTAGACCTCTAGGTACATACAAAAAAAAAAAAAAAAAAACATAAACGCTCTCCATCACACAAACACACACCAACATCCATACACTTGCACATAGCGATTTTAACTGTTAGTTTTAAATTCTTTTTGGTTTTCTTTGTATTGTATTGTTTAGCATATTTTTTGTAATCCTTATATAGCAAATAATTTAAAACATCATTGTTATATATTATGCGAACTACTGTTATATATTATGCGTATACGTTATTTTTTTATGCTGTATGTTTTTAATAAAAATAAAATATTAAATATTGTACAAGATGCACAAGTTCTTATAATATATGAGAAATTGTTTCCGTATTCCGGACTTGGATTCCGGTGACTCGTGACCAGACCGAGGGACAAAGAAACCCGGCCAAATCTGGTAGTAAGGGCGTGAGGTTGGCCTGCTGTTTTCACATTCCAGTGCCTTGCGGTAAGGGATCGGCTTTTTACTGGAGTATTGGCATGGCTAGTTAGTGGA
Organism: Micropterix aruncella; assembly: GCA_944548615.1. Classification (NCBI taxonomy): domain Eukaryota; kingdom Metazoa; phylum Arthropoda; class Insecta; order Lepidoptera; family Micropterigidae; genus Micropterix; species Micropterix aruncella. Next base: position 2,358,369 of record OX155962.1, read on the forward strand.
CTGTGTAGTCCCTATGTCTAACTAAATAATGATGTATGTCGTTTACCGTTCGCCCCTTGCAGATGACAGCTACAAAGTGCCAAATCGTAGTATTGCAAACAACTCGCGGTGGTACGAAAATATACAAGTTTTTAACTGGATACGGACTGCAGTATAGTGGATGACTTTGTAACAGTACCATTTAATATTTACGCGGTGACAGGCGAGGGTCGAAAACCCCGCCCACCACCCGGGCAGTTCTAACGACGTGGGTCGTTTTATCTGCCCAGGATGTCATGCAACGACAACCTCACGCGTGCCGGATGGGTAGCGCGTGAGGGGTGAGCGAACGGAGACCTTGAGAAGGATTCTCCGGGCTTCAGCCCCCGCCGGCACCCCGTAAACCGTTTATTTGTACTTCAAAATGTTAAAAAATGATTACTTAATTACTAAACTAAACTAGGCGACTAAGTGGTAACATATTTCATTATTTATATAGTTCTCATTACATAATATATTATTTTCATGAGGCGGTGGAAGTCATGCTCCATGCGGGGTATCGAAAAAAAACGGGCAGCAAACGGCAGGGGCGCCGTCGGAGACCTCGACGACCGGGATCCTGTGAAAGGGCACGCACCCACTGTAACAGTACCTTATCAGCCACTGTGCGTCGATCGTGTAAAGAATTCACACTGAAGTGGTCCAGTCTGCTATGCATTATGCAAACGATCTCGAGGCGCCACTCACTAGATGCATCCTCCACGCAATCATCAAGCAAGAGGCGCGATCTGCTCTGTCGAATCGGTCGAACGATCGACCTTTGCGCTAACATCGCAGCCGCAGCGTTTCCCATTCATATTTTCCCGTACAATTTGTTGTGCTTTCATTCGATGCAATTTACGATCGTGAAATTTTGCACGGTTCAGATTTCGCGATCGAGTTGCGAGAAAGCGCGCCTTTCCGCATTGAAAAGAGACAACGGATGCGCAAGCAAATGCAATGCATCCAGCGAACGCTCCACTCGATTCTAAGCAATTAACGGACGCGCCACAGCCCCAACACCGCCATTTGATACTGGCGAAATTAGGCCGGGAGCCCGCTGCAGTTTACTCTACCTTAGTATGAGGCCCTGCAATAGGTTGCAGCCCTTAATAGATATGAGAAGTAGAGTAGAATCGAACTAGTAGCGATCATGTCGGAGAAAAATTACACCGAAAAAAATCGACTGTGTCACCCCAAGACTTTTCCGGCAAATAGATAACCCCCCCCTACCCGCGTTAACCCAGCCTCCCCCCGCGCGCTAATTCGTAGAATATTAGTAGTATTTTCCGTGGTATTATAATAGTATTATTCCAAAAAATATGTAGGATTTTCTTAAATATGGCCGAGTTTAACCCATTCGGACCCTGCCCACACGATTGTGTGGGTGATCATGAGTTCCTAAACCACACAAATGTGTGGGTATGATTTATATAATAGATTTATATTACATTATATTATTGTCTATAAAGGTACCCGCACAATTGAGTGGGTACCTATTCTTGATTTTCGGAACCATTTAAAAAAAAAGATCACAAAAGCCCTTTTTTATTTAGAATATCTCAGGTCTGAAAGAGTTAAATATTATTTTTGTCCTTTTATACGATATATTTTAACCAGAAGAAAATTTTAATCAGAAACTTAATGCATCCTGAGTACCTACATGCAAAGTACTCCAGATAAGAACGTAGAAGAGGAAAAATATCGAAAGAAACTATGAAACTAGTGAAACTGTGAAACTATCGCATTTATCAGTGCAGTTAATTTCTTCGTATTCTATGTATTGAATTGCTTAGAAATAGTGTTATATACACCCGCTTTATTTCTTCTTAGTATAAGAATGTTTGTAACTTCTGCTTTCGCCGCTGCCCCGCTCACTCGGCGTTCACACGCGCAGGATGATCACGCCAGATACCGGTTTCCATACTGCATTTTCACTAGTCAGCTATGCTCGCCTATATCGTCTGCCTACCCTGATCGTACTAATTCTATTGTTTTATATGTAATCATTTATTTATCACTCACAATGCTACTTAATAAAATTTACTTACTAAATAAAATTAATCTCCGTGTTCCTTCCAAACTCAATAGATTTAACTCTGCTCTTCATGTTCCTCATGTTGGTACCAAATATAGGCAAAATGCATTTCTGTGGCGAACAAGTAACAATTTCAATGATTTGATTATACGCTTTGACTTGATCTATTCTGTACGAGTATAATGTATGTATAATGTATTTAGTATAATATAATGTATAATGTATAATGTATAATGTATTTAGTATTTCTATTTCCTATATAATATTGTAAACTTTATTATTATATTTATTTATTATTATTATATATATTTTAAAATTATTATTATTATTATTGTGTTTGGTTGGTTCAACGACCCTCGTTTTAAATGTAAAAATACAAATTGCTTGCCCTGGAACGGGTATATCCCAGTTGGGCAGCACTAGCCAGTGAATGAAAGAGGAAAGTTTTTGCCATTTGTTTTAATATTATATTTATTGTAAAATGGTTAATTTAATAATTCCAATAAATAAATAAATAAATAAAAAATAAACTCAGCTAGGCAGCAGCTGAACAGTGAATTCTTCAGCATTAATTGTTGAATAATTTTTGATGTATTTTTAATCGACAGCTTTAATTGAAAGGTCACATATGTTTCTACAGCGTTACTTAAACGTGAAAACCTATAATAGGCTCTCTGTTATCCAACTCCTCTTTTTGTTAAATTATAATTATTAAAATAGTATTTTTCCAAAAATTACGTAGTATTTTCATAAAAAGAGCTATATTAAAAAAACAATTAGTCGCTTGTATACGAGATATTCGAACCAAAATTTCACAACGTGATTTCGGTAAAACAATATTCGATATTTCCGATATTTCGAGATTGAATTATGACTAGCACGCCCTCTGGTGAACCGATTTCAACTACACTATTTTTAACTCTTGCCATGACTGAATGATGCCTGCATGCCAAATTTTACCTCATCGAATGAAGCGTTTAGGTGTCATCGTGGGAAAAACACACACACACCGAGAGAGAGAGACACACACAGACTCACAGACATACTTCAGTCTGGAAATGGTCTTAATCGTATCGGGAGGAGGGGAGGGGGGGGGGGGGGATGGATCAAAATGGATGTTTCCGTTTTCTTCTCCATTTTTTTAGCGCGTTCAAAATATTTTTCCTTGATTGATTTGACTGACCTGATGGATTTGATTTGATTGACTTAATTTCCCGGCAATTTTTCCGCGAAATTAAAAGCAAAGGTGTGGAATACTACGAATTATTAGTTGAAATCAAAAAGCCTAAGAGATTATATCAAAGAAAATATGTAAGCAGAGGACTTCAGTATGAAGCTAATGATATTTTTTTCCAGGATCTGATAATTGATGATCCAAATGAATTTTGTATTTCAATATGAATGACAGAAGATGTATTTAATGAGTTATTGACTATTGTTTGGCCAACTATAGCAATATCAGATACATTTAAGAGAAGTGCACTTTTTCATATCTATTCAGAGTACCCAAAGCCGACCGACCATATCGATGATGATTGCGACGCTGCGAATGCGATGAGTACGCGGATGTGCGGGGGAAGCTACTTAACAGAAAAATAGACCATGCTTGTAATCACTTGTACTTGTACTTTGCACTCGCACTTTGCACTCGCACTACGCACTCACGCTTATCACTTAACAGCGTGATTATTTACAGGACAATTTTAATAATTACAACACCCCTTTTTACAAGCTTTATTTTACCTTGCAATGTCTGTATGTAAGTTGTCCGTTTCAAAATTTGTAAACCATTTTTCAACCACTTGCTAGTATCCGATTAAGCTGAAATTTGGCATAGGTACTTATGTAAGTTCAGTGACAATGCGATATTATGGTACCATCGAGCTGATTCGATAATGGATCCGAAAGATTGCCACTGGATCTCCCTGATGGAAAGTACTAACATAGTCGAGTTTAGGATAGTTTGTTTTGTTGCTTTCAGTACTTTCCATTACACATGATGACGAGGGTCTGAAGATGGATTCCGGAAGATTTCCACTGAAACTTCCTGATGGAAAGCACTAAGATACTCGAGTTTAGGCTCGTTTGTTTTGTTGTCTTGAGTACTTTCCATCACACATGATGACAAGGATCCGAAGATGGAGCCGTAAGATTTAAATTGAAACTCCCTGTTGGAAAGCCCTAAGATAGTCGACTTTGAGCTCAATTGTTACTTTCCATTAAACATAATGATCTGAAGATGAAGCCAGGAGATTGCCACTGGAACACCCTGATAGAATGTAAAGCTTGTTTTTAAGAATTCTTTGTTACTTTTTATTTTTTTTAATCGACTGCACTTGCTATTTAACAAAATGTAAATTAGCCAAGTCATTGCGCTCGATTCGGAGTGAAAGAACGACACAGGTAGTTATGACATCCTGGGGTGGGGTGGCGGCTTCGCTCGCAACAACTGAAAACTCCAAGCTAATCTTAGGAAACATATATTTCCAGACTCCCCCGATAATTCGCGGAATTCTACGATACCGCTGCTAAGAAATCAGAAGAGCAGGCAAAGTTCACTCAGTTATAAAACGTCTGCTTCAAATATCATGCGGTAAAATTAGGTTTTAATTATTTTATAATGTAATATTTATAGTGATATTAATTGTATTCGGTAAGCCATATTGCCGTGGTGTACCTTCGGGTTAAATGACATCTCAGGAAACATGTATTTCTCTATTTTCCATTTTCAAAACAGATGTTAGTTTATAGCGGCCTATGAAAATGCTTCAAATATGTCCTTTCAATTTTACGATTTTTAAAAAAACACTTTTTAAAGTTATATTGACGAATTGTTTCTATAAGAGGTTTTTATTTTTTCGCCACTGTAATCATTGCGAATAGTGTCAGACCGTTTATTTGTTGAGTATTTCTCTAAATTGTATATCGGGATAGTGTTTTTGTCGAGGTAAGTATCAACCTATAATACGTGAATAAGATATTGCACTTCAAAATAGTTTGAACGACGTGCCTGATAAAGTAGGGTAAACTTCAATAGGCTCTTGCACTGGTGCTAATGCGCGACATTGTGGACGGATGCTAGCGTGACTTGACGATTTCATTCAATCGAGTATTAATTTAATTTTCTGGAACAACATTCATCGAGAGAAGGTGGATATTAATGGAATTTGCAGAAACCAACCTGTACTTACCCTATATATTTAAAAAATATATATTTAGAATTAGAATAAGCACATATTTGCATAAGCCCAGAAAATGAACCCGTCAGTAAAAGGCAGTTATATTGAAATACGTGAAATATGTGAAAAATATAATTATTTTCAAACAAACTTATCGAAAATGAGTAAAATAATTGAGTTTTAGTTAATATATTCCTTTCAAAACCGGACAGCAATCCGACTTTTCTTTATTGAAAGCCGGTATTGGTTTCAAAATATTAGTTTTAATATTTTAGGCGCATTTAACATTTAATGTGTTTCTTTTCTCTGTTTTGTTTTATACTCTAGAAATAACATAGTGAAGTAACCAATATAATTTTGTTTTAACCAACAAGTTAAATTATATTTTAGAAATCCAGATATCTATCCAGACAAATCCAAACATAAAGACTGTGAAATCGAACGTGTGGGTAGCCACACGTTCGATTTCACAGTCTTTATGTTTGGATTTGTCTGGATAGATATCTGGATTTCTAAAATATAATTTAACTTGTTGGTTAAAACAAAATTATATTGGTTACTTCACTATGTTATTTCTAGAGTATAAAACAAAACAGAGAAAAGAAACACATTAAATGTTAAATGCGCCTAAAATATTAAAACTAATATTTTTCTCGCAATAGGATACCGATAGGCATGTTTAGAGCGCCATCTGTTGTGCATCGCCATACTGTTATACCATGAACGCCGCTATACGGAACTTAGGGGAATATCAGTCAATTTTCGAAACTTTGAGTGCCATCTACACGTTGGGTTTCGTAGTAAAATCCTAGCTGCCAAATCGTAGTACGGGATTGATCAATCTAATACGCTGTATAATCAAGTGTGCAGTCAAGTGAATTCTGTGAATATGCCCAATTTTATATCGGTAACCAAAACCGACAGAGATACTTATCGTGACAATCAGATAACTAGAGCTATGAACTACAACAAACGATATTATATCGTTCTGTCTCCCGTGAGGTGAGCGTAGATAACTTGGTACTACAACAGTCCACTGTCTAGTTACGCCACTCGCCCGTTAGAAGCCAACACCTTACGGCGAGGCAACGTGAAAGGTATCCAGCGGGCAGCCGTGCCCCCTGACTAACAACTAGGGTTGTCGACTACAGAGGGCGAGCCCGTCACCTCAGGAAGTTTTAACGATTAGTCGTTCTATCTCCCTGGAGTGAGCGCAGAAGACTTAAGGACAAAACAGTCCACCATCTGGCTACGCCACAAGCCCGTAAGAGGTCAACGCCTTAACCGCGAGATAGCGAGGAGTGTTACCCGGCGGGCTTACACTCACGCCCTTACTTCCAATTGTGACCAGATTACTCCAGTCTCTCGATTGGTTACGAGTTCGAGGTCGCTTGCGCGGTCCTCTCCCATACGAAGCGGTGAAACGGTGTTTACCAAATCTATCGCGGACCACAGCGTCCTTTGCCCGGCTGTTCACCCAGGATCGGATAGTCGATGGTCGTTTCAAGAGCAGTCGCCGTAAGGTCCGTAACCGCCCCCGCTCTATAGGGAACAGTACTGCTTCCAGACTCCCCCGACTGTTAGTCAGAATGCACAGTCGATTGGCTTACATCGCACGGTGCGCAGACCGTCCAGGAGCGCCAGAGGTTTGATTCCCAGGGGAAACTGACCAAGGCCAGAGTCCTATCCAGGTTCGCACCTCATGCGTAGAGGCCGTCGGATGGGTGTTGACCCGTGAGTGTGACCGACCCTGAACAGAATAGGTCTTCGTGGCCAACCCAGCATGGGCCCTTTAACTCCCCTGACTAATAGTTTGGAAGGATATCTCCGTCTGGAATTAACCTTCAGGACACCTCCATCCTTCCGACTGGTTACGGGTTCGAAGTCGCTTGCGCGGCCTCTACCTGTTGTATTACAACGGTAATTCAATTTGAATTTATCGCAGACCTGGGCGTCCTTTCCCCGTAGTACCACACGGGGAAAGGACATCGAGTGGCCTATAGGTCGTTTCAATAGTGGCATGAAAACAGGTCAACATCCACCCCCGATGCTTAGGAGACAATATATTTCCATAGTCTCCAGACTCCTTCTGCAATTAGTCAGAGTGCACGTCCGATTGGCGTCGCCGGACGGTGCGCAAACCGTCTAGTAGCGCCGGGAGGCAATCCCACCAGGAGAAACCGATCCACCAGCCGTGATTCCTGAGACGCGAGAGTCTTGCCCGGGGTAGCCTTTCACTGGAGGCCTCTGAATAGAAGCTGAATCGTGAGTTGGGCTGATTCGAGAGGAAAGTGGATCTTATGGTTCAAACTGCACGAAATTATTCGCTACCCAAACAAACAGACTGACGGTCGGATAACAAAATCTACCAATAGGGCCCTGTTCCTAAAAACAGCCCCGGATCTAAGGGTAGGCAAACCGGGGTACCTGCCCCGGGCGGCAAATAAAGGGGGCGCCAAATAAATGTGTTTATTGTTTGACATTTTTTCACTAAAGTTGTCTAGTTATTTACAAATGTGACCACAAGAGTGCACAAGAATGCTACTTTGGTAGGTTTCACACTTTTACATAATAATTGTTGAGTTGTGATGTTAGCAATTACTCTTTTAAACATGTCTATAATTATTAGTTTATGTGGTAGGTAATAGATTATTTCGCCGAAAGAAAAGCTTGGGGTGTAAAGCTGTAGCAAGATTACATGATTCGCTCAAAACAAAAATAGCCAAAGTGACCTTTTTGGCGAATATGAGTTATGAATGCAAAGTTGTTCGATTTCAGGTTATCCTTCAACCTAATACATGAATCATACCAAATCTCACGTTTCTTTAACAAAATTGTATTGAAAATATGTGACATTTTGTTTATAAGAGCTCAAAGTTAATGTCAAAAATATGATATTTCCCGGTGAAGATAAAATAATTTACAGGGAACCATTCAGTATTAATATAAAACAGGAAAATCTGATGAAACCGCATAAAGACACTATATCAATACATAAACGAAAATAAAATGAAATAATAAATAGGATAGAAAACGAATTTACCGCGTGAAATTTGTAGCACCCGACGTTGTAGAACACATCAAAGCTGTTAAAAACGTTCAGCGAGAAAAATCGGCGATCTGCGAACATATATTGGATAGCGGAAGTAACCACTGGATGCAGTTTCAAAATCCCATTGTGCTATCCAAAGAACAATTCTACTTTCCTCGCATGATCCGGGAAGCCATTGAAATAAGAAGAACCCCGAACTTTAACGGAGACGACGGTTACAAACTCTCTTCTACGTGGAACCCTCTTCTTAAAATGTTCCCGCCGCCGAACGCCGAACGAAAAGACGTAAAACAGGATACAGTGAGTGTTGTGTGCAGGACGGATTTCCAAAATTCCCGCGCTCCGAGCCCGGCCCCCCACCACCGTTATAACCTACGCAGTGGCGGAAGCGGTACGCGGCCTACCCGCAAAACAACGGATTGACAGCCCTTCAGTCTACCCTGGACAACGGCGGCTGCAACGTCACCGAAACGTCGGGTGCTACAAATTTCACGCGGTAAATTCGTTTTCTATCCTGTTTATAAGGATACAGTGAGTGTTGTGTGCAGGACGGATTTTCAAAATTCCCGCGCTCCGAGCCCGCCCCCCCACCACCGTTATAACCTACGCAGTGGCGGAAGCGGTACGCGGCCTAACCCCAAAACAACGGATTGACAGCCCTTCAGTCTACCCTGGACAACGGCGGCTGCAACGTCACCGAAACGTCGGGTGCTACAAATTTCACGCGGTAAATTCGTTTTCTATCCTATTTATAATGTCAAACAACCGCAATAGTCTTCGATTTTATAAAATGAAATACTTTGATTTTATTAAGTCTAAAGAAACTCAGGAACATGGCACGTCTGAAACTGACGAGGACAAAGGGAATGAAGCTGGAAGAAAGCAGTTCTAGTATAATGTAGGCAATAAATGCAACATTTTTAAAAATAAAAATGAAAAATATAAGCAATTTGTTTCATTTTAAGAGCCTTATTACAAAATAGCGTAGGTATTCTTTTAAAATGAGTTGAAAAAATGAACGCATTTTTTTTTGGATGTAACTATAAAAGATAGGATAAATAAATAAATAAATAAATAAATAACTATTCAACCCTGGGAGAAAACCGCGGCACTGAGCGCTCTTCTCTTGCGCAAGCAAATATATACACAATTTCTAATTGTTTTTTGCAGTGTTTCCTCCTTTCTAATGACAATAATTTATATTATGTCGTATTGCTAAAAGAGTGAACTTTAATATAGTATAAGTATTATATAAGAATCTTATTTTATTTCTGAGAAAATTAGAATGATACAGGAAGATTTTTTTTTAATTTTGTGTAATTGTAAGTAATGTATACCTTGGAAATGTGGTCGAAACACGAAAAAATAAAGCTGTAGTGTACATCAAGAATACATGACGGACATAAAAAAAAATAGTATACGGTTTTCGTTGTAGTGATATTACTGTATTAAGGAGCTCAAAGTTTGCCTTCCGAGCGTTTTACGAATAACGACTTTCGGAAAATGGGCTGAATAAGTAAATAATATTCGTTATATCTAAAATTAAAGGCCGCTATGGTCAACATCAAGAAATGGTCCAGGTAATTCAGTAATTAAAGTTTGTAGAAATCTCTTCATTTCTTGGAATTAGATCGCCAAAAATCCACTTTTCTTGCCTTTCTGGAAAAAATATGTGATAGGGCTCTTAACATTCTCAAGACAAAAAACAGACCATATCATTTTTATTCAACAAAAAAAAGTACCTATTCCAAAATATATTTTTAATATTACTAAACAAAATCATAGGTATTAAAGATGAAATATGTTTTAAATATTTATTATTTCATGACGATAGTACTTTTTTTTTACATTGAGATGTTTTTATTGATTTCTCTAAAGTTTGATCAAAGTCACGTGGTTTGTTTTTGTTTTGAGCGAATCAGATAGTAAAGTTTGCTGGGACCTAAGGGTTGAAAGTGTATCTACAGTCTGGATTGGGCTTCCCTGCACTGGTAGTATGTATTCTATATTAATGTATAATAAGCAAAATTTATTAAAAAGTAGGTAATAAAGAGAACAAATTTATTTAAAGGTTCTTATTCCCCGGTTACAAAAATACCACCCAGTATGTTTGTTTTGCGAGTTTTACAAAATTATTAATCTCAAATGCTGGCGGGCAGAAAGGGGGGGGGGGGAGGTTGGGGCAATGTCAAGTTTTTGACCCGGGTCGGAAAAATCGTACATCCGGGTCTATCTAAAAATACCAGCATATTATGCACAGTTTCTATAATATTGGGTCCTTGCCTATGAAGTTGATAATTTATAAAATAAATATAGAGCCAAAAAATTTCTATGAAAAACATTGTTTGTTTATTTGTTTGTTTATACTCTTTTTTGTGAAAATGTCACAATGGGCGGGTTTATTGTCATATTAAAATCTCTTACAACCAACCCTACTATGACCTGTTATGTGTATGTGTACGTGTAACATGTCTGTAAGTGTGTGTCTTGTTATTGCATTAAATCGACAGAATGGAAAATGCAATTCCGTTAATTAGATGCCAATCGAAAATGGTGACCAGCCGGGAATCGAACCGGGCACCTTACAATGTAAGATCAGGCGATCACTATGCCACCGGGCCGTGTGGTTATATGGCCGAAATATGTATTTAATAAATAGAAATATTGACCCCTATTATATGTACATGCAGAATCGTAATTTTAATGATAGTTGTTTAATCCCCCTGCTGAAAAACTCTTGTGTTTGTTTGTTCGTTTGTTTATACTCTTTATTGTGAAAATGTCACAATGGGCGGATTTATTGTCATAAGACAATCTCTTACAACCAACCCTACTATGACGTGTTATATGAATGTGTGCGTGTAACATGTCTGTAAGTGTGTGTCTTGTTATTGCATTCGATCGACAGAATTGAAAATGCAATTCCGTTAATTTGATCCCAACGGAAAATGGTGACCCAGCCGGGAATCGAACCCGGGACCTAACAATGTAAGATCAGGCGACCTACCCACTATGCCGTACGTTGTGAACAGGAAGCAATGAATGCTATGAAGGCGTTTTTCACCAACTCTTCAAAGTAGATTTTTTCCCTTGTAAAAAGTTATCTTAATTCTGAAAAAAAAGTATATAGGAGCAAGGTCTGGCAAGTACGGTGGGTGACCAAGAATCTCCAGCCGCAACTCCTGCAACTTTGCAACTGTTTGGAGTGAAATATGTGGTTATACGTTGTCATGCAGAAGCACCGGTTAACCCTTGGAGTAAATGGGTATTTTCATGGATGCATCTGTCTCTTTTGCAGGATTTTCGGCGACATCGACTTAAAGTACTATAACTACGAAACTACTACACCAATCATAAAAAGAACAACTGCACAATGATTGCATTGAAATTTCGAAAATAGAATATTGAAATATCATTTTGTAAAACGATTAGATAATTATGAATAAATATGAGAACGTCAAAGAAGTGAAAAAAACGCGCGACCAGATTTGGTCGACTCGTACTCAACGGATAATTGTTTCGCGACCAGATTTGGTTGACTCATACTCAACGGGTTAAGAGCGATTGAACAGTCTAGGTTATTTAATTACGAGCTTCTCCATCATTGATTGCAGTTCATAACAGTGCATATTTACGGTAACTGTACAGCCAGACTGCAAGAAACTGTAATAGATAACACCGACAAACGATTTCATATTTTAAAATAATACAAATTTTCAACTTTACCATGGTTGCACAAACGAAAATATTTGAGCAAAAACAAATAACGGGAAGACAAATACACAGCTGATAGTTTGAGTGCCTACCTCTTAAATTGTACATATGCAGATATTGAAAACATTATTAAATAATTGAATCTCTATAATTTTTATAATAAAAACATAATAGTATATGTAGTAATATAAATTGATGATTTCTAAACGTAATTTTATTTTAATTTTTGTGAATTTATTTTGTATATTATTAATACATATTATTTAATACATATATAAATATATATTAATTTTTATCATGTTTTAAAATAAAATAATATTGACAATTTTCATGACATTTTCTTACGAATTTTTATTAGGTAATTAAGATATTTCTGTTACATTAAGTATGATTTTGATTATTTATATAAATATAATATTATTGATTTCTTAGGATAACTAAAATAAATTGTCTACCTTGGAACAGGCGGCAGCCTAGTTAGGTTAAGACTTTTGTATATTGAATGTACCCATAATTTTAACTCAATAAATAATTTGAATTTGAATAATTTGAATTCTTAAATAAGTATATTTGAAATAAAGTATATTTGAATTTAAAATTCCAACTAAAACCCAAGCTATCCAAGTTCAAATTGGCCAGTGTGAAAAAACAGTAATTACATAGGTGAGGACCCAATAGATGGATGGAGCTTACGTTTCCAGGAATGGATTCAATTATTGATGATATTGCCAGTCAGTCAGGGCACTTGATGGCTGTGGATAAGTTAAAAGATCGGTTTCACTGTTGGAGCGGCGTGTTTATGGCCGTTTATCTCAGCGGGCGCTTGGCCGTTGTTGGCCGTTGGCCATTCGCGGACAACACTGCAGCTCTGTCGCGGATAAAATTACTCACCGATAGGAAACCTAAATAGATTTTGATTTCCAGCAGTTGATAGTGCTCAGATGTGATTTATGCAAAATACAGCGGCATGTCTACCAGCAGGTGGTTAAAGTTGCAATATGTCTACGGCGCGGGTGACACCGATGCTTCTGATTTCGTGA
>OX155962.1:2371609-2470665 GCA_944548615.1 Micropterix aruncella
TTTTATTTTGGTTTGCAAAAGGATACGCTTTGCTTTTGAGATGTGGATGAAGGGCGATCGTTCGCTAGCGATAAAGGGATCCCATTAAACCTACATTGCACTGTCGAAAGTGGTGCTCATCCAGGCATACATCTCATTTAAAATAAGCATTTCCCAATCCAGTCCGGGAAAACCTTCCAGCTATGTAAGTGGCTTTTATTATTTTTATTTTTTCATCAAAGTGTCATCCTTTAAACGAATTTTTTTTATTTATTATTATTTTTTCGATATTAAATATACTTTTGAGTGATATAAAAAATTACACAGTGATCTTAAGTTATTTTATTATTATAATCTAAATTTTACTTTATAAAAAACTATTCATTTGATAATTTATTATATTATAATTGAAAAGCCAAATCGACTATGTTAGACGACGCGCGAAGCCGAAATCGTCATTCGTAATTGGCCACTGCCAACGGTGGGACGTATTCCCTTGTCGCCGCGGTATACCTATTACATCTTTATGTTTATATCGAAAGCGCGCCGGCTCGTGGCATTGCAAAAATACCTAGAACTCGGAAGGGAGCCTTAATATAAAAATAAAACAACACGGAGCTAATTTTCGTTCGTACGGACCGTAATCCAAACACGTCTGTATCGGTACACTAGTAATGTCTTATTTTTAAATTCGACAGAAGTAATGTTTAATTTTGCCTTTAAATAGGACCATCAATGATATCAGAATATGTCGGAGATAGGTTTGAAAATATTTTTTTGAAATACCTTAGATTTGAAAAAGTCGAGAATTTGTAAAATTAGCGACCCATCCAAGCTGCAATCGGCTACACTTACCTTAAACAAATAGAAAATTATGTTAGGAAAATAAGTTTTAAAATATTGACTATTAGTGAGAGAAAAGCTGCTCTTGCGAAGTCACATACCCACTTATGAAACACGTTTGAAATTTGTAGTGGAACTTCGGGGCTTTGCGCCAAAAGCTTTAACTGCGCCATCGCATTTCGCAGCTTCATATTTTATGACAGTGGGGCCTTCCGGTATGTGCTCACAAACAGCTGAGTCGCAGTTAAATCCAAATTTAGTCAATTTAGCAAGTGTCCCTACAATTTGACCGATTATTCGGCAGAGAAAAGCAACGTTACCATGAGCTTAGGAAACTGTATAGTGTACATAGTTTTTTTTGTTGGTTATAGCATGTTTAATAGATATTTTTTTGACGATTTTTAGAAAGTATTTAGTTTATGTTCTTCTTCTTAGGGTGCCTCTCCAACTAGCGAAGGTTGGCAGTCAGCTCTGCATACTTTTTTGTCCTTAGCCAGGCAAAACAATTCGGCGACAATCCTAATTCCATTCCATTCTCGAATGTTCCGCAACCAAGGTCTCCGACTACGGCCTGGTCTCCTCTTCTCTGCAACTTTTCCCATCGTAATGAGCTGCAGGAGTTCTTACCTGTCGTGCCCAAGCACGTGACCCAGGTATGCAGCTTTGTTACGTTTGATGGTCTGCCATAGCTTGCGTTTTGGCCGACACGCCGTAGAACTTCCTTATTAGTGACTTTCTAAGTCCAAGATATCGACATCATGCATCTGTATACCTAAATCTTTAATGCTTCTATACCTTTCATGAGATTTTCCTTCATAGTTCAGGCCTCACATTCGTATAAAAGTATCTGCCAGATGTAGCACTAGATATAATAGTGATTTCTATTCCTATTCTTTCTGTATCCATGGTGCAAGACTCTGGAACGATCTCACAGCAAATATACGAAACTAGCCTTCTTTACCATCGTTTAAGACTCACCTTAAGGATTACTACCTTTCTAAGAAGTAACCAGTTCTTCCCTTTCTCTCCTGTTCCTCTCCCAATTTCCTCTCCGCGGGCATTATTAGTTTTAAATTCTTCCACTTGTCTGTATGTTATGTAATAATCTTTATTTTCACAATGCGCGCATGTACCACTGTGTTTAGGTTAGTTGTAAGACATTTAATACATTATAAATAACCATATTATGACTATATTTTCGAACTAAGTTTTAGATTTTATTGACATTGTTTTTAATTACGCATGTTTCAGGATTTTTCTTTTTATGGTATTGATTATTATTTGTTTGATTATTGATTATTTTGTAAATTTGACTATTTTTAAGTAATCACCTCTGATTACAATTTTTTTTTCCTTTTAATTAATCAAAGCGGTTTTATCATCCGGTAAATTATGATTGTAAAATTTGACATGTTCCTCAGTATTGTGAAATGCTTTTATGGAATGAATAAATGATGATGATGATGATGATGATGATTGCCATGTGGCAATAAGCTCACCTTTTTGTATACAAATTAAGTGCAAATAAAGAGTTTATTATTATTATTTTTATTATTATGATCTATGAATAGGTTAAAAAAATACGTTTTTTAATACTTTTCTATTCTTAATCTTTTAAATCTTTTTTTCTAAATTTAATACATTATAAATAGGTAGGCCAAAAGTTCAACATGAATGCGTCAGCTTGAAGTGGAACAGTTTGTATTGTATAGTACATAATGACAGTAAGGCCTTCTATTTTATCGTACTGTCCTATATTTATTATCCTATAGACGACGCAAGACACCTACTGCGAGGGCAGGAACCACACCACAATCGCCTCAAATCGCGAAAGTCCTTCTCGAGCTGCACGCAACCGTTCCAAGGCAATCCATCTTCGAACAGCATCACTCAATGAAGAGCTGGTGATGGCGATGGGCATCATCACCTGGCGATGGCGCAAAGGAAAAGAGAGCACCGGGGTCCTATCTTCCTTATACCACCTGGCGTAGTCTAAACAGACTAAGTGTAGGTGGACTAGATGCCGAGCCAATTTGGTCCGCTGGAGCTACACAGCGAATCCAATATGCGACTGTGGAACGAACAAAGTCCACACTGAGAAAAATATTGGATTGATTTATACGTTACCATTTTGTTATGACGGTTTTATACAGGATGTTTTTATTTGATGGGTATTTATTTTAGTGGGTGAATCAGTGCAAAAAGAAAGGCAACTTTTAATAAAAAAAAGAAACCTAAAAAATAAAATTTTTCTATATATTTTTTAAAAATTATTTTTTTCTTTAAATAGTGTGAAAAGCTGTGATCACGATTTCTATCTAGCGGTAAGTAAAATACCGCTGATATTGTTTATTTACCCTATATTACCTACCTCTAGATAACGCAGCGCGCTCAAACGCTTTTCAAACCTTTATTTAACAACTTCTTCAATATTTAAACATTAAAAAAAAACGGAAAAATAAATATTTTTTAGTTTTTTATGCATTTTTTATTAAAAGTTGCTTGTTACATTGTACTCAATAAAAAAATGGCCATCCAGTAAAAATACCCCGTATAGAACAGGCAATGTTTCAATCGTAATTTTGTAGATTTGGTTGAAACTCCATTACTCGATTATGTGTATCAACGTTTTCCTTACGGTTAATGCAGAAATAACTATAGTTTCAATATGATTCATGAGTCCGACTATTACCGTTCGTATACTACTACAAGCTGTCATGTTAGATGCGAGATCCCAAGACCGCGACGTAATGAAATAACATTTGTTGACGTAATGACGTCATACATAACATAACGCGACGTAAAACATATTATGTTTTAACGTTACAATATGGTAACTCATACGTATGGACCACGGTCCTAATTATATACGTAATCCTTGTTGAAACGTGCGTATTTTCGTGTATTACATCGTTGTATTTTTCTCAGTGTTCTGGCCGCAATTCTTCTCAGTGTTTAACCCTCATCACACACCAAGACCTACAATAGGCGAAAGACAAGGCCATCCAGGCCGCATACATTTGGAGAGACGTGTCCTAACCAGGCCCGGACACGTCAACGAACGAACGATCCTTTATTTCACCGCTACATGAAGTTGCAAATAAAACTAATACCAGAAGTTACATGCACATAATGGCTTCGCCGCCTGCATGTGAATGGCGGTGCAAATTGTCGTCGCAGGCGATAAACCCCTCGACTTTTATCTTGATTAGCAATTTACCAAAATGCCTTTCACTTCAGTGATCACAGCACCTACAGAATACGGCGAGCTTTTTATAATACTTTTTCAAGAAATTGTTTAATACAAAGTTAAGTACTTACTACGAAAATCGTTTTCGTGCTCGCATCACAAAAAAATGTAATACAATGCTTTTTATGTTCCGATACTGAGAAGTTTATTCCTATCTTTTACTTTAGTGACCTACCTAAGATTGTGAGCGATTTCTTTTCGAGATAAAGACATACATTCTGGCCTCCCTCCCCCGGGACGATTAAGACTAATTTCAGACTAAAGTCTGTCTGTGTATCTGGCTGTGTGTCTGTCTGCGTGAGTGTGTATCTGTGTGTGTGTGTGTGTGTGTGTATGGGTGTGTGTGTGTGTGTGTGTGTGTGTGTGTGTGTATTCCTTCACGATAGCGCCCAGTGTCAGCCCACTGGGAGATTAACCTGATTTCTTCGCGGAGATTAACCTGATGGATTCGCCCGTTGTAGTTGCTTTAGTTGTAATTCGCTTTAGTTGTAACTCGTTACTATCTTGGCCCAAGGGAAAGTGACCCCCCCCCCCCCCTCTCTCTCTCTCACACACACACACACTCTTTCTCTCTCTCTCTCTCACTCTCTCTCTTTCATATTCAAACGGCCAACACCCTTTTGGCTCACCCGGTAGTAATGTAAGTAGTTATGTTCTTAATATGTATTTTTTTTTTTCGATTTCACCAGATTATGTATCTACCTATTGATCGTTGTCCTAGTCCTAGTCTTTTTGAAAAATAAAAATGATTATGATTATAATTATTTGTTTCATGATTTGTTTTTTTTACCGATTTAATATATATTTCACGAATATAATTTACTAGCTGCGCCCCGCGGTTTCACCCGCGTGGTGATGGAAAATTTTATAACACATAGGAAAATCAGAATAACACATAGGCTATAATTTATAAAGATATATCTTTATAAATTATAGCCTATGTGTTATTCTGATGTGTAAGCTATATTATTGTAAAGCTTTATCAATATCCATTTCGTAGTTTTTGGGGGAAAGAGTAACAAACATCCATACATACATTCTTACAAACTTTCGCGTTTATAATAGTAGTAGGATGGATTAAAATATGGCTTTATACTTAGGTCTATGACCATATATATATATATATATATATATATATATATATATATATATATATATATATATATATATATATATATATATATATATATATATATATATATATATATATATATATATATATATATATATATATATATATATATATATATATATATATATATATATATATATATATATATATATATATATATATATATATATATATATATATATATATATATATATATCTGTTATGTTTATGAATAAAAAATATTAATTGCGAACTTAACCGACAAATCACAACTGATGATCAAGAACCACAAACAGTTAACAAACGAAAGCCGTTCAACCGGTCGCATCTAGATGATAGAAGAGCACATTGAACAAAATGAGATTCGGAGAATGTCCGTATTAATGGCTATCGGCGATGTTATGCCGAATCCGTATATTATGCAACTTCCGTTAGAAGAATTAAACAGGCGATTAGAGGCTAATTTTATAGACGCAGGTCTAGAACGGTGTTATAATTTGAGTGGTAATAATAGAGGACGGTGTGAGGAAGAAGTTTCTTTTATGCGTATTAGGGGATGTGTACCTACGCATAATATGGTATTTCATTATTTTATTTATTCATTTAATAATAAATTACTACAAAACATCGATTTAGCTTACAAAAATAACAGGAACGGAATGGCAAACCTTAACCTTTTGCTTATTTGATTCTATCACCCAACTGGGACTAGCCCGTTCTAGGGTGGACAGAACTCTAATATTACAATAAATCATGTAAAAGTGTTAATAAAGTACTAATAAAACTAAAATGTGGTCGTTAAAAAAATACAATTAATAAAGGGCGATTTTATTATATAATCGGCATTAAATGGAACATAACATTCGATTAAATAGAGAATGAGAAACATAATAGCCTTAAAACTAAAATAAAGAGAATAATAAAGTTTTAAGTAAGAAAAAAAAACATTATTATTTCATATAAATATGTTAAGTAATATAAAATTTAATATAAAAATACCTAGTCAAAAAAGTACCATTCATTGTCATAACAATATATAACAACAAAGTAAACCATTTTTTGGTAGTTAGATAAATGTTGACAATATTTTACGATATCTTGATTATTCAAATAAATCTCAGTTTGCTCAAAAACGCCACCTAGACGCAACTTGGAGAACTAATTATATGACAAACCACCTAACGGCATTTTGTAATACCACTACCAATGCGAGCAATGGCGTTTTGCGAACTGCTTTGCCAAACGAGATGGCGGTATGCGCGCATTGTTTATCTCTATCTGGCAAAAAAAGAGCGATCGGCCAGGATTTCAGTGATTCTTGAAATGAAAAGCTTGCTAAATTTGTCTTTGGTCCATTTGATTTATATGGGCCATAAACAAATTTAGAATGCCTTTTTTCAAAGAATAGGCCCCCCAGGAGGGGGGGGAGTGGTTGACTATAAATTTTGTCTATGATCCATTTGATTTACAAGGATCATAGACAAATTTGGCATGTCTATTTTTTTTAAATAGTACGTTTTTTTTAATAATTCTACTTTTTAAATGTCTCTGAAAAAGCATTGCATATTCAACGGGCGAACCCGCCACCTCAGAAAGTTTTAACGATAAGGATCGTTCTATATCTCGTGAGGTTAGCGTAGATGGCTTAGAGACATTATTATTAGGCTACACGATGGCAGGCGGGAGGAAAAACCCCGCCCACCACCCGGGCAGTTCTAACGAGATGGGTCGTTCTATCTGCCAGGGATGTCGTGCATCGACAACCTTACGCGTACCAGAAGGGTATCACGTGAGAGGTGGACGAACGGAGATATGGAGCAAGATTCTCCTGTATAAAATCGAAGGTTATCGCGGTTGTTTGACATTATAAATAGGATAGAAAACGAATTTACCGCGTGAAATTTGTAGCACCCGACGTTTCGGTGACGTTGCAGCCGCCGTTGTCCAAGGTAGACTGGACAACGGCGGCTGCAACGTCACCGAAACGTGGGGTGCTACAAATTTCACGCGGTAAATTCGTTTTCTATCCTATTTATAATATTCTCCTGGTTTCTACCCCCTCCTGCACCCCGTGAACCGTTTAATTAATCAAATAGATATCTTACAATTCCCAATCTAACATTATAATACAATATTTTAAGCAGTTTGATTGTAAGTTTTAACTTACGTACTAAAGTGATAACACAGTTTAAATTGAAAAATATGATAATGTAGTGGGGTGAGTGTTGGGCGATGAGATGGTGAATCCATGCCACTGAGTGGTCCCGAGCTCCGGCTGGAAACGGGAAGGGCGCCGTCGGAGTAATAGGGAGAAGTTGCAAAAAGGCACGCACCCACAGGGGCGG
Organism: Micropterix aruncella; assembly: GCA_944548615.1. Classification (NCBI taxonomy): domain Eukaryota; kingdom Metazoa; phylum Arthropoda; class Insecta; order Lepidoptera; family Micropterigidae; genus Micropterix; species Micropterix aruncella. The sequence continues at coordinate 2,379,138 of OX155962.1, forward strand.
CTTAGAGACATATTGAGTTGTCAACCACAACGGGCGAACCCGTCACCGCAGGACGTTTTAACGATTGTTCGTTCTATCGACCGTGCAGTGAGCGTAGAAGACTTGGGACATAACAAATCCGACGTCTAGCTACGCCACAACCCGTGAGAGTCCAACGCCTTACCGCGAGTGAGCCAGGAATAAACCCGGCGGGCTCGAGATACTCGCGCCCTCACTACCAATTGTGACCAGATTTCTCCGGTCTCTCGATTGGTTCCGAGTTCGAGGTCGCTTGCGCGGTCCTCTCCCTTACGAAGCGGTGAAACGGAGTGCACCGAATCCGTCGCGGACCAAGGCGTCCTTTGCCCGACTCTGAACCGGGATCGGATGGCCAATGGTCATTTCAAGAGCAGTCGCCGTAAGGTAGACAACTGCCCCCGCTCTATAGGAAACAATACAGTTCCCAGACTCCCCCGATTGTTAGTCGGAGAGCACAATCGATTGGCTTGCGCCGCTCGGTGCGCAGACCGTCCAGGAGCGCCAGAGGATTGTTCCCAGGGGAGACTGGTTGACCCAGTGTCCTACCCAGGCTCGCCCCCCATGCGTGGAGGCCATCGGATGGGTGTTGACCCGTGAGTGTGACCGACCCTGAAACAGAATGGGTCTTCGTGGCCAACTCAGCAAGGGCCCATTAGGGCTTAGAGACAATACAAATCTACCTTATAGCTAAACCAACATGCCCGACAGAGGCCAAAGCCTTACGGCGAGGAACCGGGAAAGTTACTCAGCGGGCAGCCTCGCCTACCTGTTTTGGAATGATATCTTCGTCTGGAATTAACCATCAGGATACCTGCAATCTCCCGATTGGTTACGGGTCCGAAGTCACTTGTGCGACCTCTACCTGCCGTATATTCAGCGGTGATTTAGTTTGAATCTATTGCAGACCATTGGCATCTTTTGTCCGGCTCTGAATTCAGGATCAGGAAGCCAATTCCAAGAGTGGTTCACAACAGTTCTACATCCACCCCCGCTGCGTAGGAAAGAGTATATTTCCATAGTCTTTGCACTCCTTTAGTCATTAGTCAGAGTGCACAACCGATTAGCTGACGCCGCACGGTGCGCAAACCGTACAGTAACACCGGGAGGCGCCATCAGCCGCGAGGCCTGCGACGCGAAAGTCCTTCCCGGGGTAATCCTTCACATGAGGAGGCTACTGAATAGGAGCTGAATCATAAGTTGGACCGACCTGGAAACATAGTGGATCTTATGGCCACTCAAGATCAAGCTGCACGAAACTGTTCTCTACCTGACCAATTTCTACAACTTGGGTTGTCGACTACAGCGGGCGAGCCCGTCACCTCAGGAAGTTGTAACGATTAGTCGTTCTATCTCCCTGGAGTGAGCTACGTCACAAGCCCGTAAGAGGCCAACGCCTTAACCGCGAGATAGCCAGGAATGTTACCCAGCGGGCCGACACTCACGCCCTTACTTCCAATTGTGACCAAATTACTCCGGTCTCTCGATTGGTTACGAGTTCGAGGTCGCTTGCGCGGTCCTCTCCCTTACGAAGCGGTGAAACGGTGTATACCGAATCTATCGCGGACCACAGCGTCCTTTGCCCGGTCGTTCACCCAGGATCGGATGGCCGATGGTCATTTCAAAAGTAGTCGCCGTAAGGTCCGAAACCACCCCCGCTCTATAGGAAACAGTACTGCTTCCTGACTCCCCCGACTGTTAGTCAGAGTTGAGCCTTCGGGAAACTCCTCAGGGGGTACCCTCTTCCTTGGTGGCGTGATTCGGCGGCTACTTCCAGCCCGAAGTGCCCGTCTTTGTGTCCGTCTCTTTACCGCCCCGAGGGGCGTTTCGTTCTTTGCAGGATCCAGGGATTCCTCCCCCCCCCGTGGCTGCTCCGAGACCTGCCCACGGACCGTGCGCCTTCACCAACATCGTTCTAGAGCGTCCTCTACCCCCCTTACAGGCTCCTAATTCTTTTTTTCGTTTAGTGAATATGTTAAATTTTGTGATATTTTTGTAATTTTTTCTTTTTGTAAATTCTTATTATTATGAATAAATGGGTTCTCGGGGCGATACGGGGGTGGGGGGGGGGGGGTGGTTTACCCTATTTCACCCCCTGCGCGTTTTACCCTTCTGGTACGCGCAGGGTTGTCGTAGCACGACATCCCGGGCAGACAAGACGACCCTCGTCGTTATAACTGCCAGGGCGGTGGGCGGGGTTTTGCTGCCCTCACCTATCGTCTTGAAACTCTTAACTGTTAGTCAGAGTGCACAGTCGATTGGCTTACGCCGCACGGTGCGCAGACCGTCCAGGATCGCCAGAAGTTTGATTCCCAGGGGAAACTGACCATAAGGCCAGAGTCCTACCCAGGCTCGCACTTCATGCGTGGAGGCCGTCGGATGGGTGTTGACCCGTGAGTGTGACCAACCCTGAACAGAATGGGTCTTCGTGGCCAACTCAGCAAGGGCCCATTAACTCCCATTAACCAATTTCTACAATCATCAATATTAGATAGAATATATAAGGTGTCAGATATTTTAACAGCTACAAGAGACGACGATGATAACGTAGGAATATGCAGAGGCGGCACGAGTGTCGAAAGCCCAGTCGTGACTTCTCGGGCGCACCTGGGACTCCCTGTTACTATTTACGGCGCGGTAAGAGGCGTATCTGCCGCACCCTACAGCCGCTCCATTGTGGACAATTCTCACCTCGAAACCTTCCTTTTGTTTTACGAGTTAGTGCAAGTACGTCTCGCTTACATTCTATTTATGAAGGAGGAGAAGAGCTGATGATATATCGCTTAATCTTATCGCGATCAATGCTGCACTAGGGAAACCAAACGACAGCGATAACTTTTATTGAGAGTATACACAGTGTCGCATTATGTTTTCCTAATAGTGACAATGTGTCTTATTTCAACCATTTATAACTCATTTATTTATTTATTTATTTTATTTAATTATTTATTTAGGTCCATAAAAAATACATTTAATTACAAAAACATTCTCTTAGCCTAATATTTCATAATTAATTAAACAGTTTTTTTAATTTACCTAACTCGGAAAGAGATTCAGAAATAATAGTTTGTGGTTTACCACCTCACTAGGAATAACCCGTATCGAGGTGGTACCAACAGAAATCGTATATTGCCTGCCGAAAGAGCATGATATACCCGCTCTTAGGTTTTCATTTTATTTTAATATTTTTTTTAAACTTTAAATTGCAATGGTATTTACAATTAATAATTACAAGGATACAAGGGGGTAGTTACTTTATTCTAAAATTTAAAAATTTTGAAGATACCAAATTAAACGGAAGGTATTTTTGTTCAAATATTCGTAAATAAATATTCTTACATCTAATATAATACATACATAGATACGATAATCGCATAAACTTTACATGAATTTATATTAAAAGTATATATAAATGAAAATTATTATAAATAAGTACATACATATAATATGATAATTAAACAATAAAAAATACAAAAAAATATTATTATGATAATACGAGTATTATATTTACATATGCAAAAGTGCCTTGATAACTATTTATCAAAGAAAATGACAATTTGCAATGCCATTTTATTATATAATATAGAAGTTAATTAAGAATGTAGGTAGGTACTACAATACAATACAATATAGCCGTAAATTTGCATAATATATATAAATAGAAATATGTTCATTCAAGAGATTTTAATAACGCCTCGCAGTCTTTCCTAGATTTATTTAGCAGCCAATTTATAACCACTCCTCGAAAAGTAGGGTATGGTAAGTCGGTCGTCGGTACGTCCATTCTCAGTTTATTGTATAGTCTCGGAGCTAGAAAAGTATAATGTCAAACTCATAAAACAAAACAATCTTTCTTTAAAAAAGAAAAAGAAAAAATTTCGCTATTATGTATCAAGTATGTAGGCTCCAACGCGCTATCCAAACGAGAGCGCCACTGCGCACATACCTACAGTTGGCAACTGAGCTAAATGCAATCTGACAGATTTCATCTAAATATTCATTTAGAAACCTGTCCTGAATATCCAGATTTCATCTAAATATTCAGGACAAATTTCGTCTAAATATTCATTTCATTAAAAAGACGATGAGCGTCCTTTCTCGTCTGGCGGATGAACAACGTTAGCGCGCAACCGCTTAGGGCAGCGCTGTTCGTTTCTCGGCTAAGAGCGGGGTTGGGCTAAGCGCCAACAGAGAGCGTTAATATTTGATTAAAATGTAATGCGGAATTTAAATATTATTAATATAGCTTGTATACTAGATATTCCATCTAAAATTTCGTAATGTGGTTTCGTCCCAACAAGGCATCTGTGTACCAAATTGCATGTATCTAAATCCAGTATTTCGACATTCGAATATCACTGTTTTCTAGTGGACCGATTTCAACCACAAGCTTCAACACTTTGAACTCTTGCCATGACCAAATAATGCCTGCATGCCAAATTTCAGCTTAATCGGATTAAGCGTTTAGGCATTATCGTGGAGAAAGAAATACAGATAGATTAGTCTTAGGGGGCTCTTGATAGTCTCCAGGGGGCTCAAAATGCATATTTCCGACGTAATCTCAATTTATTGTATTTATTTAAAGAAATGCGCATTTTTTTTAACTACAGCACATTATAACATTATCATTAGAGGCTCCATTATAAATAGTAGCAAAAAAGAGTGTACCACAGCCCAGTCCTTCTTCAGATCGACGTCGCCTAACTAGGCCTAGACCCGTACTAAGGCAAGCGTATCAAGTAAACAGTGGCATGTACATACTTCAAACTACATAAATTTAAAAAAAATAGTATGTAATAATATTAAGAATTAACTTATCGCAATAAACAAGGTATGTACAAATTAATCATTAATCTAAAAACTAGGTCATTGATATGTCAATGCGTCTGTCAGTCTAAGTCAGTCTGCAAATTATATTTTTAAAATACCCATCATTAAACACATAAATAGTAAAGGAATTTTAATAGTACGTGGAAAAGGTAAATAATAATTAGGAATTGCAATAAATAGTGAGATAATCAAATTGAAATAATTATAGATGGAAAAAAAGAATTGTAATAAATAGTAAAAAAACAAAACTTTCCCTCCTCGTCGATTGGTGGGCCGGGAAAGTAAAAGAGGCTTTAGAATCTACGATATGCATCTAGTGTTTCAGTTAGAGCCGGTCCACACGATGCGGTGCGGCGCCGCACCGCAAAATTTCTCCGTATGGGCGTACACACGTACAGTGTACGGTCTGGCACTGCAACGTTACTACGACGACCCAGTAGACAAATACAACTATAGTTAATTGTACGTAGAACTAGTGAAATGAGGTAGTCAATGCCAATATTTTATTCGTTGGTACTCATTGTAAACACTTCGATTAAACATTAACAAAAATACGTGAAAACAAGTGAAACATGCAAGCATGTACCCACCTTTGACTGCACGTAACAACTGAGCGGTGCCGCTCCGGCGCATATTACCGGTTTGCGTGCGGTGCGACGCCGGAATGCACCATGTGACATACCATGGATATTTATATGTACACACGATGGGGTGCGGTTGCGGCGCGGCGCCTGAGCGGTGCCGCTGCGCCGTCCTACATACAAATATCCATGTTATGTCACATGGTGCGTTCCGGCGTCGCACCGCACGCAAACCGGTAATATGCGCCGGAGCGGCACCGCTCAGTTATTAAGTGCAGTCGAATGAGGGTACATTCTTGCCTGTTTCAATTGTGTTCACGTATTTTTGTTAATATTTAATCGAAGTGTTTAAAATGAGTACCAACGAAGAAGATATTGGCATTGACTACCTCATTTCACTAGTTCTACGTACAATAAACTACAACACTATTCGCCCACTGCGACGTCGCAGTAACGTTGCGGCGCCCCACCGTGCACTATACGTGTGTATGCCTATACGGCGAAACCGCATCGTGTGGACCGGCTCTCAGGCGCCGCACCGCAGCTTCACCGCAGCCGCACCGCAGCCGCACCGCATCGTGTGGCCCGGCCCTAAAGCTGTTTGATATTATTGGAATGAGCTAGATTTTAATTATTCGTTAAAAAAAGTGGGACACGGTGATAGCTGCCAATATATTGATAATCGCACGCATTAGTCACCAATATTAATTAGTGTCGGCGGCACTTTAGAATTTTTCAGCTATCAAAGTCACTCAAAAAAAAAAGAGTCTGTGATCGACCATTACTGATGTATCCACTATCAGTGTGTTGACATTGATTACATGGCATGTTTTAGTATGGGATTGTAGATAAAAGTCTTAATCACTCACGATCTATACGCGATTAGCTTGAAATGAAAGCCGGCTTCTGAAGATTATGTAAATTTAACATAAGCCGTGGTTGATCGGCGATAATATTGCGTAGATTTTTATTTTTTTTAAACACAGATTTTTTAATGAACGTTTCGCCGCTGATGTTCTAAAATTCCGATGCCTATCAGGAATATAAAACTTGTAGATAAAGGAACCTTAAGCTTATCCATTTTTTTACCTTAAACGAGTGTTTTTTGGTAAATTTGGTTGAAATATAAGTTGCAGCGGTCTACATTGTTTGAGATATTTTCGAGATTTGCATTGAGATTAATGACTCCGTATAGCAAATATACTGCGTGGCATTTTTAAGAACGGGAATATAAGTACCCCTAAATAAATGTGCACTGCATTGTATTACCTATTTGCCAATAACTTTTCCTTAAGTGTGACATTGTAACGTTGCCCGTTTAACCTTTCGTATTCCTAAACAAGTAATATTGAAAAGTCTGAAAAACAATGTGTCTGGAACGCCGAGAAAAAGATGACAGTGGTAATTTTGATACTATAAATAAGTGGGCGCCATCCCGGCTCCAGGAAGTGGCTATTCGGGACCTTATCAGAAGGCAGAACCAGGACGCCGTCTATCCTGAGGACGCAGAGGGGGGTGCAGACGCGGGCCAGGGCGCACCGTGCTAGACTCAGCGCTGGGCGTGGGTCATACCCTGATTCGCCTCGCGCGCAGAAATGAGGGCTTTCCCATGGGAAAGGACGACCTTGAGTTTACCGTGGACTGTTTCTAAATTAATTTAAATATATAATCTGTTACCTATCTTACCGAAGTGCAGGAGAATCCCAGCGGAAGCAGCAATCTCGCAGGGCGGATTTTACCGCCCGACTCACGTCGGAGGAGTACCTATCTCTCTCAGATGTTCAGGGGAATTTTATCCCTCCGTTTTTGATCAGAATTTACCATGGGCCCCGCCCTTGAATCCCGAGTTCTTTTATTTATGACTGAAAGATGTACTGCGCTACTTACATGATATTTATTCGGATATTATATGATTATAAATGAGTATCCTAGAGTATTTCATTTATATTACTTGGAGGATTTGCATAACTCGCTGTAATGGCCGTTCAGGAGGAAAATGGGGATTCTGACCTGCGGTTAATTATTAGGTAGGTAGGAATGGATGGGAGGAGAACGGTTCCCTTTTTGGGGAGTCGTTCTCTGTAAATGCCGCTACCGAACCTTGACTAATGGGTTTTTTTATATCCCTAATTATGCTAAGGGGAGATTATAGGGAATTGTCCAACGAACCCGGCGTGCTCGCGCGGGTGGCGCGCGACCTACCTGACGCTTCAGGTGTGCGATGAAATATTCGTTTTATTCCGATTCTAGTGGTATTCGGGATGGAAAATATTCGCTGAACCCCGAAGGCGTGTACAGTGATCACGGGAACAGAAATTAACTATAGCTTGAATCTACGATTTTATAGTTATCGCCTTCGCACGAGACGGTCGCCTTTAGGAGGCGATCCGTTGGATATAAAATAGGTTGACTTTAGAAACTTTATAATTTACATAAGAATTATTGGGAGAGACTCGCCTGATAAGGTTTTTGACGGCGTCCCGGGATACTGGGTTTTCCGGATCTGGGCGGCGCGAATCCTACTGGCTTTATTGTCGTTTGGTGGCGACGGATATATTTCAACTATAGTTCAAGACTTTGTAAAATGTGCTTTGCTCGTGTGATCTAGCGGGTAGCAGAATCCAACGGCGACCCCGGCCCTTTCGGCCGAGGTCCGTCGCCCCGTCCGCCTCCGTCGGGATCCTCTCGAATCTCCATATCGACGGTTGAAAGGAGAAATGTATTAAGCGCCACTTTCGGTCAATGTGACTTAAATATACCATTAGAATCAGCGGAATTTTCTGCGTCGATCTAGCTACCTAGCATAGCAATCGGAGCACATTTTGGCGTATAATACACCAACAATTTAGTACGTTTCTAAAGAATCCAATGTCTTAAACGACACAATTTTTACACCAAAAATGCTACCTAGCCTTTAATACACCCACAAGAAACGATATTTTCTTTTTAGTCAATCCGCTGTGATGGAATTCTTACATAAGTCATTTCAGCTGGAAGGAAATCTGAGCGTCGTGTGAGGTAAAACATTTTGCTTGTAAACATTGTATGCACTCGTGGCGTATAATACATTTTAGCTGTTCGAAAATTATAATATGATGGCGGTTAAAACAATTCACTTGTATCCACATGGCAATAAATACATTTTGTTTAGTGGTGTCTAAATAAGTTTCAGCGGAAAATACATTGTCTATATAGAAAAATAACTCATAATACAGTTTGAACTTGCTGGCTCAAAGTAAATTTTGGTTCATAATACCGAATATTTTTCGTAGTAATCTAAAATTATTGCGTTCTATATATAAGACGGCGTCGATTTCGTCGCTTCAGTCACGCGCAGACAGCACCTGGAGTGGACGTGTCGCGGTTTTTGCGCCATCGGACCATCTAGCGCTTACACCACCATCGGCGGCGCCAGCAATAAGCAATAAGCAAGCAGGTTTTAACCTATTTTCGGTTAGTCTATGTGCTTTTTATAACAAACTTTTATTTGGTCTCATTTTTTAAAGCTTTTATTTAGTTATATAGCGCAATTTTGTGACTTGATTTGTATCCACTCCCACATAGGTATGTATGTAGTTCAGATGACAGTATAATATTTTATTGTATCAGACCTGTTAATGGAGTCACGATATCAAATACCCATCGAAACCTGTGATTAGGTTTAGTTTATCTCATCGAGAAGTTTCCTCACGACGAAGCTGATGACGAATTTTAATGAACGATGGATTAAAGTACATTTTACCTACACATATACATAACCTCAAACAATGTTTCACGATGGTGTTTGATTGCATTTACTACCAGAAGTTGCAAAATCATCATCAAAAGCTACGTACTTTTCGAAATCTGTTCCTTGCTCTGCCTCCAATCGCCTCCAATCGTCTACCGAAATAAGTACGGTCGTTTTGACTCTCTTAAATGTCCTGATGTATGACCAATACGTTATTATACATTTTAGTCGAATTAGAATAAAAAACTTGCATTGTTTTGTCACTTGTGTTGTTTCATAGAAATTGTAATTTATTTCTTTTTATTTTTTTAGATGCGTCGAAATGAAAAAATGGTCTTTATGGCCGCAAAGAATATCCAAGACGACAATATTCAAACAGGACTACCTAATGCACCTATTATAATTTAAAAAAAATGTAGACGGAGTTTATCCTTCCATAATCAAAGTTTAGAACACCAAAGACCATCTGCTACGGAGGAAGACGCAACATATACATTACTTGCTAATGTTCCTTTTCTATCTGAAGTAGAAAATTCCGAAGCTCAGGCAGACGTTGATTTGGTAAATCAAAATTCAGCCGAGACCGATAAATTGGTGCCGGTCACCTTTGAGTACAATCCCAATGAATTTCAAAATGCGGGAGAAGCTGAATTGGCAGATGGAGAGATATTTCCTATCTCACATGAAAAATATGCAACCGTAGGAAATTCTGCAGACCCGGCAGAAATAGTAGAACTGTCTGAACTATACAACTCAGCTAGTACACATGACACCGAAAGAACTTCTCGACTTAGACCGTCCCAACCTAAATCTGTACCTATATTTTGACTTTTTAGAAGATCAAGAGGAAATTCACGATTACGAATGGGAATCAGATTCCTGGGAAGGTTCATCTCGTGAAGAAGATGCGGAAGATGATGCGCTGCCAAAGAAAAAAAAGAGAATTAAGAAGAGAAAACTTACTGATGATGGGACTGTTGGAGAGCAAGGATATAAGGTTAAGAAAAAAAATGAAAGAAAAGAAAACCAGCTTTTATTTCGAAGTGGAAAAGCTTACAAGACGAAATCTGGCGCAACTATGCCAGAAAAACGAGTACGGCCAAATCTCATTTTAATTTTTTACTTATTTTTACTTTTTTATATAAGAAAATTAATACTACTACTGATACTAATGTACATATGTAGGTACGGAGAATTAGATTTAGGAGTTACATTTTATTACTTAAATTTTTGTGTTTGATTGGTTTTAATTTAATTTCATTCCGCCATTTTAATTTTTTACTTATTTTTACTATTTTTCGTAAGAAAATTAATACTACTGATACTAATGTAGGTAGGAAGAATTAGATTTAGGAGTTAATTTTAATTAAGTAAATGTTTGTGTTGATTGGTTTCGATTTAATTTAATTTCGCCATTTTAATTTTTTGCTTATTGTTTGTGTTTCACCTTTTATTTAATAAAGATTTAGTATGTATTGAATGTTGGTTTCATTAATACCCGTGGAAATCCATACAATTTTATTTAAAGAGGACATAATACATTTTTCAACCTTCCCTGCTACAACAGAGTTGGAACATAAAACATTTAACATGACGTAATAAGCACTACATATTGGCGTGTAATACATTTTATCTAAAAGATCTGTATGCTTTCTTGGCACATAAGCCATTTCGCTTGTTTTTAAAATTGATACATGTAACAACTTAACACATTTCTCCTGTTTTTGTGCTGAGGTCATTTTGTATTATACGCCACTTATTTCCTTTAATAATTGATTATACTTTTCTATAAATAGTCCTAAATAATATCTTTTCCAGTAGCTTTATAATGGTATATAAAAAAAAGAAATCGAACCATCGAATGATTTCTTACAATTTTTTTTCTAAAATTTTAAACTTCAAACGGCTTGCCTGTGAAGTTGGTATATTGGCGTTTAATACATTTCACCTTTCAACCGTCGATATATTTTATTCGACTGGCAATCGATATCGTTCCGGTCGATTCTTAACTAGGGATGTCTTTTACAATCGACTTAACATCGTTCTATATTGTACGATTGATGATGGCTCAGGTGAGAGCTTGTTTTAAATTACAGTTTTATTATTAATTATATGGTGTTTTAGGGTTTGCATATTATGAACCTAAATAGGTGACGACTAGATCGTCACAACATTAATAAAGAATATACACAAACATACATATGTACATAGACAACGCACAATCCAGATTGTACACACCTTCAATCCTTAAGTCACAGCAAATTTTACTATCTATTTTTTCTATAGCTTTACAAGTTGAGCTTTCCTTTCTGAAAAATAATCTTTTACAACCACAATAATTATATAAATACGTTTGAAAGAGTAGCTGTTAACAAAGTAAACCAATGCTAATTACTCGAATACCTATCAGCCACATAAATAATGACCGTCGCTTGACGCTCAGCCGTTTGTGTTTATTTGGCTCCGTTCGTGTAGCCCTGTCCCCTTCTGTCTGTGGGGATATGTTTTGTCACTAGATGGCGCTGCAGCATATCAACTTCTATACCGTTCAACCGATAGGCATGAAAATTTGTATACCTATGTATTTGAGCCCGGATAATATTTTCACTGTATATACTTTGTTGTAACTCGTCACTAGATGGCGCTGCAGCACATTAACTTCTAAACCGTTCAACCGATCGCCATGAACATTTTATAATAGTGAAAGTTGAAGTTGAAAAGGACCAATGATGTAATTTTATGAATCGAGATAGATGAAGGTGGGTAACATACATAGGTACTTGGGAGAGGGGAGGGGAATAGTGGGGGGGGGGGGCGGATACCCGAGCATCGTCGGGTTCACTAGTAATGTATATTCAAATTAAAATTCAAATATTGAAAGTGTAAATTCTAAGCATGAGTAAGTGTATAATTTTGAAGGCAACGCTAACAGCAATTCACAATGTATAAATTCGCCACACAAGAGAAGCCGTAGTGAATGCCTGATAACAGTACCACCTGCGTGGTTTCACAATGAGATGCGAACAACGAAGGCGATCTCCGCATGCCGACCGATGCAAAAAACGACGATGATCTTTAAATCAGCGCTTTAACATTTTGTAATAAGGCTGCGGTATCCGCCGAGGCGGTTGACTTGTTGGCCAACGAATTTTGAATAAGCAGTCGAGCATTCCATTGGAGATGAATGATATGAGAAACGCCCCGCAAAAAATATCAACAAATCCAGATTTGATAGATGATAAGGTCCTCTTAACCCTGCGTCGGGCGCACCTGATCTGAGAGACACAGGCCGGAACCAAGGCCAGCGCCAAACTACCCCCTACGTACGCCACGTAGGTACGCAACGCATTAGTATTCAGTGTTCAGTATTCAATTTAGTCACTCAGAAAATCAAGAAACACAATAAAATCATAAATAATAAATTAAAGCTTGTTATCGCATATTAGAATTCATCAGTTGCTAGTAATATATTGATATAGATATAAAACTAATCAAGCAGAAATTCTGTGGCAATTAGGCAAAACTACATAAGTCGTTTTTTTTACTAAAATGAGTTAATTATGCCCATTTAACAGCGTTTTTTTACTCTTTCATTGGACAAAACTACATAACTCGAATCATAAAAGAAGTTATAGCACCTACTTTCTGACTAGTTATATATTGTTGAGATGAGCAAAACTACATATGTGTAACTTATGTACTTTTTCTCAACTATTGATAGGTGACCACCTATCAATAGTTGAGAAAAAGTACATAAGTTAATTACCTTTTTATCAAAACATATTATTTTAAAATTACACATATACTTTAAGAGAGCACACATCTTTTGTTCCATGTGCCAATTTTAGTTATGTTATAAAAAAAATAACATAGATTACCAAATTTGAAGTTGTCATAAATTTCAAAATGCTCTCCTGAGAAAATGTTATTTCTGACTTATGTAGTTTTGCCTAATTGCCACAGAATTATCCTATTAATTTGACAGTAGCGTTGACTAAAGGCGACTTTACAAGACAGACAAATAAAAACACAAGTAAATATATTAACAAGAATAAAAAACAGGACTGCCGTTACAGAAAGTGAACTATTGCATTTATAATTACTTTTATTACGGTTTTTTTTCCATATATATATATATATATATATATATATATATATATATATATATATATATATATATATATATATATATATATATATATATATATATATATATATATATATATATATATATATATATATATATATATATATATATATATATATATATATATATATATATATATATATATATATATATATATATATATATATATATATATATATATATATATATATATATATATATATATATATATATTATTACATTTATCATTATAGACACATGTATATTTCCGGAGACACATGTATATTTCATGGGCAATTGACTTAAAACCCGTGACCAGTTGGAATGACGGAGGTATCCTGATGGTTAATTCCAGATGGAGATATCCTGCGAAAGTGGTAGTCAGGGCGTGAATTGGCCCGGTGGGTAACCTTCTCAGTTCCTCGCCCTAAAACGTTGGCCTCTGATGGGCATGTTGGCTTTGTTGGCCAATAGGCCAAGTAGGCACCGGCCTATCGGCCCCACGCCTTTTAGGGGCCCGCGTCAAGGATTCAATACAATCACAATGATTTTAATTGTTTCTAATAGATAAGAAAGAAAACATTAAATTAAAATTCTAAGGAGAAAATGTTTAATAAACTTTTTGATCTGGCTAATAGAATAATTATTATAAATTATCGACAGTTGACCGCTTCCAGACTGTGCGATCGTTTCGTGTATATGCGCGTCTTTGCTACGCGACATAAGCGTTGACAGTAATGTTTAACGTCCCACTTTGCCGGTACTATCGTTTTATTTGTATACACGTCTATTCTACACCATATCGTCGCCAGAATGTTTGACAGCCCAAAGGGTGCCCGAAAAGTGCAAAGGAGGCCCGAGATTTCGACGGCTTAAGGGCCTCTACATGGGTTAATCCGGCACTGCGTATTATATATCCCTATAAAGGTCAGTGATTGCTGTTGAGAGATATTAATACACGTAGTTAAAATCGCCCATTTTACAACCTGAGCCTTCCAGGCACATTGCACCCGAAATCAGGTGACCCCGACGGAGGGTTAACAGAGATGTAATAACTACAGGTAGAACGCAGCGCGGTGATAGATGAAGTGATATAAGCGAATATCGAAGAATGGAATGTTGACACATAATCGGATGTAAAAAATATAGAAAGAGAAAGGAAACATTACCCTTTTTATTTATTTCTTTATTCACTTATCAACATTGCAGAAAATCCAATGCATTGAAAAGTAAAATTAATAAATATAATAAAGATCAACTAGTAACTTAAAGTAACGAATAGAATGTCACGTAAAATACTAGCATCATAGAAAAATAGGAAATTATTTACCTGTCAAAAATCAAATCAAATCAAAATGTTCTTTATTCATATAGACACAATTAAATATTATTTTTAATTTATGTTCTTATGATGCGTCCAAGCCTTACTCCCAAGCCGTTTTGTCATTTACATAATCAGATATTGTATAGTATGCTTTTTTATACAATTTTGCTTTGATGGTAGCTTTAAACTTATTTACAGATAGTTCTCTAATAGTATGAGGAAGTTTGTTATAGAAGCGTATACATTGTCCCAAAAAAGAATTGCTTATTTTGTGGAGACGAGTAGCACGTACAACAAGGTTATGCTTATGTCTAGTATTAAAATTATGAGTGTCGCTTTTTATTTTAAACTTGTCAATATTCTTGTGGACATACAACAGATTTTCGTATACCTATATATATTGTGATGCAACAGTAAGAATATTTATCTCTTTGAATTTTTCTCTAAGTGAAACTCGAGGACCAAGTTTATATATAGCTCTAGCTCTACCTGTAATTACATTATATTAAATTCGTATCTAATTGGCGAACGTACCGCTCTTGGATGTGTGTCAATAAACTATAGGTAGTAATATTTTGATTTCTTTATTACTTTTTTTTTATTTTTGAACATTAATTTGAATTAGGTATTAGATATCATTAAAATAACTCTTGAAATTTATACTTCGTGTTTATAAGAGTTATTAGATTTACTTCATTTCTTTTTTTTTTTTACTTTTTCTTTTTCCCATTAATAGTACTTTAATAAGTGTGCGCACAATATAAATCGTACTAGTGACCTAGTCGAGTCTACCTTGGTACGGGCTTCGGCCTAGTTAGGCAGACTTTGTGAATAATGTTTTAGGAAAATTACTTATGAAAATAAATTTATTCTTATTCTTATTCTTCTTAATATACAAGCTACTGTAACAGGTAGATATTGAGTATCTTACTTATTTTGAAAACAAACACAAAATCTAACTAAATCATAACTAAATAAAATAAATTAAAATAATCGTAAATTGTTAGATCATATAAATAGGCAAAATATTAAAAAACATTTTTTTCAACAACAACGGACATTTTTTTCAACAACAAATAATATAATACTCGATGGAGTTTGTAGATTCGAAAAATAAAAACCAAACGTTGTCAGAATTTGTGTATATGCAGCATGTGAATCCTTTCCCAAGATATAAGTAATTATTTGCCACTGGGCTTTAACATTTTGAACAGCATTTTCCGGGAGCCGGTCCCGGACCGCCGGGTGCAGGCGCCGCCGGCCCTCGCAGTGCACCAAGCCCACCCCGCTATATTAACGCCGTCTGTTGGCGCTTGCCCCGAACCCGCCCTTAGCCGAGAAACCAACTGCGCCCGGGAGCTAATGGGTCCTTGCTGAGGTGGCCACGAAGACCCATTTTGTTCAGGGTTGGTCACATTCACGGGTCAATACCCATCCGGCGGCCTCCACGCATGAAGTGCGAGCCCGGGCAGGACTCTGGCCTTAGGGCTAGTTTCCCCTAGGAGTCAACCTTCTGGCGCTCCTGGACGGTCTGCACACCGTGCGGCGAAAGCCAATCGATTGTGCATTCTGACTAATAGTCGGGGGAGTCTGGAAGCAGTACTGTTTCCTATAGAGCGGGGGTGGTTGCGGACCTTACGGCGACCGCTCCTGAAACGACCATCGGCTACCCGATCTGAAGAGCCGGGCAAAGGACGGCGTGGTCCGCGATAGATTCGGTTTATACCGTTTCACCGCTTCGTAAGGGAGATGACCGCGCAAGCGACCTCGAACTCGTAACCAGTCGAGAGACCAGAGTAATCTGGTCGCAATTGGAAGTAAGGGCGTGAGTTTAAGCCCGCTGGGTAACATACCTGGTTATCTCGCGGATAAGGCGTTGGGAGCCCGAAGCCGGCCTGTTTTGTCCAAGTCTTCTGCACTCACTTCACGGGAGATAGAACGACCAATCGTTAAAACTTCCTGAGGTGACGGGTTCGCCCGTTGTAGTTGATAACTCTATTTGCGCCCGTTTCTACTCTGTCGCAAGAAAATCATTCAAAACACATGGTTTCAGCAAATGGTTCTACGGCCCACACCGCTCGTGAGACAATGAACTTGTTGTTGTACTTGGAAACATTTTCGAATCGTACCATCTAACAAAACGCTGACTTGAGATAAAAACCTAATA
Organism: Micropterix aruncella; assembly: GCA_944548615.1. Taxonomy (NCBI): domain Eukaryota; kingdom Metazoa; phylum Arthropoda; class Insecta; order Lepidoptera; family Micropterigidae; genus Micropterix; species Micropterix aruncella. Next base: position 2,395,911 of record OX155962.1, read on the forward strand.
TAAAAATGAACCTCATATAAGAAAAAAAGAAGGAATTAAACTTTAATTTAGAATATTTTTTTGGATTTTATAATTTAGTTTATAGGTTATTACAGTTATAAATTGGATTATGACTTTTTGCCCACTCTGTGTCTCAAAAACCGACTAGCCATACAAACTGCAGATATCGATCTAAAGTTAATAAAAGCACATCCAGAAAAAGATCGTTCGCGGGAGATCGCTGACATAACGGACCCCATTTTGTCGATCGAATTAAACGGCATTATGGTGACTCGTGATCAGGCACGCGACAAAAGAAACGCGAGAAGAAAGAAAGAGAGAGAGAGAGAGAGAGAGAGAGAGAGAGAGAGAGAGAGAGAGAGAGAGAGAGAGAGAGAGAAAGAGGGAGAGGGAGAGTAAGTGGCTGCGATACTGAGAACTTGACACAGCCGACGGCACCCACAATAAAAATTCAGCGTCCGACAGTCACGAATCGAGGTGACGAGAAAAACGAGAAGCTTTGTCGGATCAGTTTCGAGAATCACAGTGAACTTCATCTCGTGAATTGGAAAGTTTAATAAGATAAATTGAAAGGTAAGAAGCTTTTAATGTTTTGACTTTCTTATATAGTTGGTTGAATATTCAACTTATTTGTAACTTATGATTTCACGATGCTTGAGTTAGATACAATACTCCGTTGACATGCATTGTTTGTGGTATTAAAGCTATTCTAAATCATGCTACAAAACGAGTTTAGTGTCCCAAAATAATGGAGCTCTTTGCTGTTTCAGCTGCTTCAGCTATTTGTGATAATTTCAAAGGTCCCTCTACCAAGACCATATAATGAACTTTGGAGATCATTTCCGGAGTCGTGACTGTTTTTGGACGTCCGGGTTTGGGTTGTTCTTGGACGCTGTTCGGCCGTGTTTAAACTCAGCCACAAAGTTTCTGACTGTAGCATAAGAGATAGCTGGTAGTGAATGGTTACGTGCAGCTTTGGCCATAAGATCCTATTTGTTCTCGGATCGGTTCAACTCACGATTCAGCTCCTGTTCAGAAGCCTCCTCGTGTGGAAGGCCACCCCGGGTAAGACTCTCACGTCTCAGGCCTCACGGCTGGTGGATCGGTTTGTCCTGGTGTGATTGAATCCCGGCGCTACTGGTGGGTTTACGCACCATTCGGCAACGCCACTCAGTTGTGCACTCTGACTAATTGATGAAGGAGTCTGGAGACTATGGAAACATATTGTCTCCTAAGCAGCAGGGGGTGTATGTTGTCCTGTTGTCATGCCGTTCTTTAAACGACCTATCGACCACCGGATCTCGAGTGGTATGACGGGCAAAGGACGCCCAGGTCCTCGATAAATTCTAATTGAATTACCGAATTGAAATACAACAGGTAGAGGCCACGTAAGCGACTTCGGTCCTGTAACAAGTCAGGAGGAAGGAGGTAGAGTAAGGCGTTAGCCTGTGTCGGGCATGTTGGCATAGCTAGACAGTAGATTAGTATTGTCTCTAAGTCTTCTACGCTCATCCCACGACTGAAAGAACCATCACATATCGTTATACCAGCCTGGTGGTTCGACACCGCCGAACTGATGATATGGCCATTATTTTAGAATCAAATGTAGAAAGAGCTAAATAAACCATATCAACTAGAGCTGTCGACTACAACGGGCGAACCCGTAACCTCAAGAAGTTTTAACGATATTAGATCGTTCTGCCTCCCGTGAGGTGAGCGCAGAAGACTTAAAACAAAACAGTCCACCATCTAGTTTCGCCACATGCCCGTAAGAAGCCAACGCCTTACCGCGAGTAACCAGGTTAATCAATCAGCGGGCCAACACGCGCGCTTACTACCAGTTGCAAGCAGATTACTCCGGTCTCCCGACTGGTTACAGGTTCGAGGTCGCTTGCGCAGTCCTCTCTGCCGAATCTATGGCGGACCACGGCGTCCTTTATCTGGCTTTCACCCGGAATCGGGTAGCCGATTGCTCGTTTCAAGAGCAGTTGCCGTAAGGTGAACAACTACCTCTGCTCTAGGAGACAGTACTGATAGACGCCGCACGGTGAGCAAACCGTCCAGGAGCGCCAGAAGATTGACTCCTAGGGGAAACTGGCCCGTAGGCCAGGGTTCTACCCGGGCTCGCACTTCATACGTGGATGCCGCCGAATGGGTGTTGATATGGGTCTTAGTGGCTAACTGCAACAGGGCCCATTAGCTTTCTTATATACTAAACCAATATTTATTTTTTTTATTTTATTTGTTGAGTGGGGATTTTCTAAGGTCTTTATGAGCCTTGTCACACTGCGACCATTACTGATTATTGTGTTCGCCACCTACTATAGTTCTGCGCTAAGCCTCGTGTCATTTAAGAACCGCAGCAGGCTTTTGGTGCCAGATTGTTTTACCTTCTCAGGTTGGAGGTAATGACCATCCAAGTGGGTGTATCTTTTACGCATCAGCGGACCACACTAAACCATAGCAGATAGTTGGTCTTAAAATAAACTTCCCAAAAATAGAAGTCTTGATTCATTCTTACTGATATTTTGAATTAAGAAAGAAATGATGGCTACGCATAGTCTCATTCAATTCGAAATCCGCGTTGCTTTACACAATACTCTATCCATTATCACTCACGATGATCAGATAAGCTATTAGGTACCTATTAGATTAACTGATTCGCCGGTTGAAATGGTAGTAAATTTCGACTATTTCGTAATGTCGGCCGATCGCGGTAAAATTACTTCGCTCTTAAGTGAAAGCCTCTGAAGACGCCAAAAGTGCAAATCAGTGTTACGGTTGGACACGCACGAACATGCTTCGAAAACACAGATTTCTAATGGAAAAAATGAAAGGATAAACAATAAGAACGAGAACGGAGATCTAATTCTTTTTAATGAAGTGCTGAACAATATGTACCTGCGGCTCCGCCCGCATCAAAGTATGTTGTGGAAATTTTGTAATGCCTATTATTTTTTTCTTCCGAGGTAAAGTGCATTGCACAAATATGATGATCAAGGCGAGGTTATACCATTGATTATATTATATGTTATTTGATTGCTTCACTCCATGGTACGATTCGGCAACCCTTTCGCGATTGCGAAATGTAGGTTGCGCTGTATCATTGATGGTGAAACTAATAGCAATTTCTTTGTCCATCTATAATAATACGACTAATTTAAAAAAAAAAACCATTTATTTAACCAAAATTAACATAAAATTATTATTTCTATCTATCGGATTTTTAAGTAGGATGATTAGATTACGGAGAGATAGAATGGCATGGAGAGATAGATATAAAATGAGGTCCATTATATTGCGAGACACATTAGACCGATGCGTAATAGTTACCGACATATACATACGTACCGGCGTATTTGCAGGGACCTTATTTTTGTGACATGTCTGGAGTAATGCTGACGCCACGCATTATATAGTTAAGCAGTCTGGCCATTTGTTTCGAGCTCTTTATTGCATCCACTGTCTGCTGATGAATTTCAGGTTTTCCAAAACCCTTTGGGGGTACTAATTAAAATTGCACTAATTAAAATTGGGGTACCAATAACATCTTTATACTACAGAAACGTGCTGTAAGAGCTATATATAAACTTGGTCCTCGAGTTTCACTTAGAGAAAAATTCAAAGAGATAAATATTCTTACTGTTGCATCACAATATATATACGAAAATGTGTTGTATGTCCACAAGAATATTGACAAGTTTAAAATAAAAAGCGACACTCATAATGTTAATACTAGACATAAGCATAACCTTGTTGTAGGTGCTACTCGTCTCCACAAAATAAGCAATTCTTTTTTGGGACAATGTATACGCTTCTATAACAAACTTCCTCATACTATTAGAGAACTATCTGTAAATAAGTTTAAAGCTACCATCAAAGCAAAATTGTATAAAAAAGCATACTATACAATATCTGATTATGTAAATGACAAAACGGCTTGGGAGTAAGGCTTGGACGCATCATAAGAACATAAATTAAAAATAATATTTAATTGTGTCTATATGAATAAAGAACATTTTGATTTGATTTGATTTGATTTTGCAATTTTCCTAGTACACCAGCGCCAGTGTCCCGGAATCTGGCCTGCTGACTCTACTCCGGCATTCTATGGTCAAAATACTGTCTGATCTGAAACTATCAACTTTACAAAACTCTTACAATTTTTAGTCACTGGTTTTGTCAATTATTTTGTACAAAATAAACATGGTGCTACCAATCCGAGAATTCATGTAAAGTGGCCAAGAGTTTTAAAATAAATCCTTTCGTAGTTGTGTCCGCAGATTGGCTGGAATATTGCTAGATTTGATCTTTCATTAAAATTTTGACACTTTTAGTGTACGATTATCTATTTTCATTACTGTGATAATTATGGTTATGCCCATAGTTTTCTTTATTTAATAATAAATTAATTATTAAAATATTGTCTATTTATTAATGATTCCCAACCCGATTATACATATATTCCCTAAATTAATTTATAAAGTCACAAATATCGCGATAGTAAATTTTCGTTAATTAATAACGTTACTGAGAATGTTAGACGCAATGACGCATCCGAGTCTAGGAATTTATTTATTTATTTATTTATTTATTTATTTATTTATTTATTTCCCAAAACATAATTAACCTTACAGATGATTCCAAATCGTTAATTATTTTTCTAGGCTATTATTCTAGATTATAACTATTATTCTACTATAGACTATTATTATAATTCTACTGTTAATAATATTATTATTACTCTACTCCATTACTAATACCATTGATTTTATCTATTACTATCATTATTATTCTAATATATAAATCATTATTCTAGACTATAGCAAACGAGACGGAGACATCCGTTAGAGCGTAATATTAAACGATTATATTTACATATGTATATCTGATGTTTATCTAACCTTTTTTATTATACTAGTTACTCCTTTTTAACAATTTTAATACTACATATTTATCTAATTATTTGATTGCTAAGAAATGCCATTACCATACTTTTCACTTGTGCTAAGTTCACCGTCCAAATATCCAATTCTGGCTCAGTCGAACATAGTGCATTTAGGGTACGAAGCGTCCGCACTGTGAAGCAGTGTTGAACGATGTTAGTTCTAGCTCGCGGTAACGCGAACAATACATGAGTCCTAGCACGGTAGTAATTGGTGGGTACGAATAGACCGATTCTTCTAAGGATGGTCGGATTATCAACGAACCCCCTAAGCAGTTTATATATGTGGCAGATTGACAGCCAATCTCTTCTTACACTTAGTGAGTTGTACCTAACCATCCCCAGAATAAATGCCGTAGGATATAGAAAGGGATAATATCCATGCTGTTTAAAGTATGCCTACCTACTGGAGTTGAACTAAATTGGTGTAGAATAACAAGTAATGTATTAAAAGGAATAAAATACACGACTGCCGTTACAAAAAGTGAAGTATTTATAATTATTTATATTACGGTTTTTAGAAATATTTGTGGTTTATGTATTTTTCGATATAGATACATTTATATTTTCGGAATGTACTTAATCAGACCTTTCATTTGACACGAAACACGATATATTTATGTTAATTTATTGACATTTGGAGATTTGGACATTCAGACAACTATATACCTACTTGATATTTGGACAGTTAAACTATGACACTTGGGATGACATAACGAGCGTTTAGAAGTTATGGTGAAATTATGAAACAGAAAACATACAGCGATGAACCCTATCACTCCTTTTTTGTTAGGCTGTCGGGTAAAAAAAGTAGAAACATTCTATTGTATTGTATATCCCTTTCCTGATGCAGCTGGTAGATACTGGTCACCCTCACCATCAGCTAGTTGTAGCAATGTTTTAATCGATACTACGGACTGCTGATTATTACAAACAAAATAAAATATGCTTGTCGCAATAATTTGGCTATTTCGGTCAATGATCATAAGTTTGATTTTGCATTCATCAATCTAAAAGAATTCATTAATTTTATATTAGGAAAGATCTTAGAATCTTCGGTCGAAAATCTCAGAAAGCGCAGTATAAGATTAAGCAGATGTACTCCATGTTCTGAAATCGATTTCGAAACGCAGAGTTATCTAAAATCAAACCTCACCATGAAATTGAATGAATCCAATGGGTTTTCGTAAGTCTGTTTAATGATCTTTTTAACGTGTCTTGCTAGTTCAATCTTGCAATATTTATCCTTACCATCGAAAGTTTTACGGGAGATTGTAAACGTCACTTCGAATCAGCGAGAGATGATTATCTCGTGATCGATCTGTTAGCGAATAATCTGCCGTTGCATCGCTTCTCACGGGGTCGTTAATTCAAATGAGCCCGTTAACTCAGACTATTATGAGAGCTTACCTACAAACAATCTAACCACCGGTAATATGTTTTGAATTAGTTTAACTATTAGTTATTTATCCAGTCATATACTCAGTTTTTGTGTATGATCATTGATCTACACATAATTACTGCGTATTCTCCTATGGGGAACTGCAGCGCACATCGACAGTCTATTCAGTCTTTATTTCATACTATTGTTTCTCAGCAGTCATGTCGCGAAAACTTTCGAAAACTGGGCATGTTGACTGTATATTAATATTTTGGTTAAGAAGGAAGTGCCATAAGGAAATTCATCGGCGTGACACTAGGAATAAAACCCATTACTTCAACCGAGCTTACGACGTGCGGCTAAGCTCCAGGCGCCTACTCTCTACTTACATAGAACTTACACTTTGTAATAATAATCTTACATTAGGAACTTACATCGAAAGGTTACAACTTTTCAAAATGTTGTAATTTAGAGATCGGCGAATCGCTTCTGCGGCATAGCGACCCTGCGGCATAGCGAACCTGTCAACTGTTTTATTTGTATTTTATTATTTTTTAGGAAACATACAGCTGTTACAAAACATTTAGTACAAAATTATAAGTAGGATAGAAAACGAATTTACCGCGTGAAATTTGTAGGACCCGACGTTTCGGTGACGTTGCAGCTGCCGTTGTCTAGGGTAGACAACGGCGGCTGCAACGTCACCGAAACGTCGGGTCCTACAAATTTCACGCGGTAAATTCGTTTTCTATCCTATTTATAATTTCAAACAACCGCGATAGTCTTCGATTTTACAAAATTATAAGGTTTCAAAGATGCTAACTACATGTTTCCACTTAAACATTCATAATTTAAACACTTAACATATTTTTTACCGATGAATAACCAGAAATAGGTGGATGTTAGAACTAAGAAGGGAGGAGTTATAATAAGTAAATAAAGTTTTATGTGAATACGTTCCATAAAATAGTAATATATATTATTTAAATATATTCTTGAATATATATTATTAATGTAATATTACATATTGTGATTACAATGATATGTCAACACCATCAATAATCATTGCTTTCTTAAGAACGATAGATATGAACGATATTGAATACGTCAATATCGCCGAGCTGCGTATTACAAATTTTACATACCCTATACATGAAACAGTTTTGTGCCTAATAAGTGCTAACCTGCGGAAGGTGGAATAACTCCGTTTGGCGAGTGAGTCCCGATGGTACACGTAAAGATTCAATTCCAAGGAGATCAGAACAATCAATGTAACCTGTCAACAATTTATGGAAAAACACTACATCTGCGCATTTTCTTCTTGATTGTAATGATTGAAGCCCACGAAATGTAGCTGCTTCGTTGTAACTAGGAAGGACAAGAACGAGCGACAATTCAAATGTTTCAAAACATTTTGAATACGTGAACATTATACCTAGGGAATCATATTTGAGAAGCATATTCGAGGTGACTGCGGATGAATGCGTAGTAGGTACACGAGTAAGAGAGAATGTTTAACTGAGAACTGTTTTGAAGTTCGAAGTACGAATCCTAACATACTATATGTTTTTTTGTGATGTTATATATGTGGGAGTTAAATAATAACTTAGTATCTAAAATAACACCTAGATCCCGGATTGCATTTTTCTGCACTATACTAAACTGTGACACGTCCAAGAGGGGTAAATTCGCAAATTGGATACGAATGTAATGTAATGTAGCACAAGCTGATAAATCTCTATACGGGTATTCCATAAGACATGCCGTTCCATATTTGCACCTTTTCCTGTATTGATTATTATTTTTGTTGTTGTGCTGCTTTATTCTTGCTTGTCGTTCCTAGAAATAAATACATATAGGCTTACCTAACACATATACTCTTATTCCTCTTCGTGTTGCAATTTGAAGCAAATCTCAGCTGGTCTCTTGAACGCTTTTGCGATTTCGCAAAACGCGGAAATTATTGTTGGTGCTGATGATACCATCGCGCACTGGGTAATTTGTCTTACACGACCAAATTGACTATTCATCTCTGAGTTACGTAGTCGAGTTTCGATTGCAGGTGGTTCTCAGGCAGCAGATTCCTTCGATCTAACTCGATCTTCCGATTATTACAGCGAACCAAGTCGGTCTAAAGTAATCGTTGTTGATTGCGTCGACGTTAAGAACTACTATATCAATAATTGAAGCATGTTGATTGTATGTTTAAGAAAGGTGGAGACATGATGTGAGTAGCTATCGACCAATATCTTTCCTACATACTGTAACTTAGTTCAGTAGCTTTTAACCAGGGGGTCGCCGAGAAACCCCCACGGCAGGAACGCAGGCTACCGAAAAAAAATCATTACAAAATCTTTATCTATCCAACATTTACATCTTCGAAAGAGAAACATACTTAATAATGTGTTTTGCTATTGCTTTTACAAAACTTTATGTTGTACCTAACTGTTGATCTAAGATGGAAACAGTTACGTGCAGCTGCGAAAATGAAAAACCGCTAAAATTATGTGGTCGCCATTGTTTTTACAACAATTTTATTTATTCGATCCCTACAGTTACAGCTGTGGAAGAGACTAAAGGAGGGGGAGAAGGCTCGGGAGACCTAACTTACAGTCTAAGGGGGGCCGCGTAAGCGTTTTAATTTTTTTTTACCAAAAAGGGGGTACTATCTAAAAAAAGGATGTAAAACAGTGATATAGTTTGCCTATTTCCGAGGTTACACAATTTGTCGTGGAAGCAGTAGACAAAGGAAACAAATGTCTGGGAGTATTCCTTGACATAACAAAAGCATTTGACACGGTTAGTCACGACAAACTTTTGGAGAAGCTAAACGACATAGGTGTTACCTCGATCACACTAAAATGGTTTGAGAGTTACTTGTCAGGTCGAAAGCAAATAACAAAACTTGGTAGTATCCATAGTGATCCCGCGCCTCTCAAATATGGTGTTCCGCAAGGTAGTGTCCTTGGTCCGATATTGTTTTTAATATATATTAATGAGCTTTGTAATCAAACTATTGGTGGACAAGTTGTTACTTTTGCCGATGACACCGCTCTACTTTTCAAGGCAAAAACTTGGAAAGAGACCTTTGAAAAGGCTTCTATGGGACTTCGGAAAGTAGTATTGTGGTTAGATGGTGCACTACTATCACTCAATGCTCAAAAAACCATGTACATAACATTTAGTGCCACCAGTGTAGCTCAACCAAAACAAGAGCATATTCTGAAACTCCACAGAGATTGTCTTAACCCCGAAAACTGTAAATGTATTAATCTCAATAAAGTTGACAACATTAAATATCTTGGTATATTAATTGATTACCGGCTACAATGGAGCACCCACATAATGGAGCTGTCGGCAAAAGTTAGGAAACTCACGTATATTTTCAAAGACCTTAGAGGCATTCTGGACCAAAGGACACTTAAGATAGTATACCATGCCCTGTGCCAATCTATCCTAACCTATGGGATCATAGGGTGGGGAGGTGCAGCGAAAATTCATATGGAGCCCTTGATTAGAGCTCAAAAGCTAATACTTAAAATTATAAAGAGAAAGCCTTGGAGATACTCTTCAGATGATCTCTACAAAGAATATAACGTGCTAGATGTACCTCAACTATACGTGAAAACGGCGCTCTGTGACTATCATACTAATTTAGAGACCGCAATAAGAACCCAGCAAACAATCTGCACGCGGCAATCCCGAACTATACATTTTGACGTCCCTCGAATGCAGACCACTTTTGGGCAGAGGCATTTTGTGTACATAGCCCCCAGGATCTTTAATATCCTAGATGAAGATTTAAAAATGTATGTGCCGAAGTCTTCTTCTTCTTTTAAAGCCAAAATTGATTCCTGGCTAAAATATGACGCCCGGCAAAATATCCACAAATTAATATACCGAGACAATTATCCCTGACATTTCTTATTATTATTATTATTTTCTTTGACTTTTTTTATTTTTATTTATTACTATTACTTATTCATAAATTTTGGTGACTATTGTTTGATATCATTTGACATTTTATTTTATTTTTATTTTATTAACACGATTATTTATTTTTGTGTTTTATTTCCTATTGTGATCATTAGTTAGTGATTATTAGTTATAATTTGTAATGGTGACGGGAATATATATATTTCTTTTCCTTTTTATTTATTTTTTTTTATTTTGTCGCGGAGCAACAATACACACAGAACCCTCCTACTCAAAATGTTATAACAGGAAAGGACCGGAAGAACACTCCACCCGAAAGCGGCAGGAAGGTGGCGTCACCGAGGTGCAATGGCGACACCGGAATTCACTTTGTACACGACTTTGGAATTAAACAACATACTGCAATTTGAATATCGATCGCGAGTTTCATTCTACGGCAGAAACCCTCGCGACACTGGTGACCCCGCAGAAGAACTCACAACCACGGCAAGAAAACGGACAAATCGCTAAACGGACAACGGCACGGACCACCAACAACCAGCGAACTTGGACGTCTTCTCCAACGAGTCAGACACAAGAAAATCAAAATGGAACCATTCCACGACACAACGGAGTCAACGCAGCCAAACCCTGACATCGCGCCACTGAGCATCGCTTCGCGAATACCTGCATTCTGGCACCACGCACCGCGCCTCTGGTTCGCGCTCGCCGAGCAGATCCTGGCACCACAGAAATGCAGCGATCAAGACCGATTCTCATACGTAATCGCACAACTGGATCGGACAGCATTACAGGAAGTAAGCGACCTGGTGCTGCAACCGCCCAAGCAAGAAAAATTCGAGGCATTGAAGGAACGGCTAATCACAACCTACGAGGAATCAGAGACGCAACGACTGCAGAAACTCCTCTACCAAACAGAAATGGGAAGCGACAAACCTTCGCAACTAATACGAAGGATGAGAACGCTAAACATGGGAAAATTACCCGACGGTACACTAAAAACATTGTGGCTCGGGCACCTACCCGCAACGATACGGGCGGTACTAGCAACATCAGAGGAAAAAGAACTGGACAAAATGGCGAACCTTGCAGATCGAATGATGGAAGTCACAGCAAACGAGAGAGGCGACATCAACAAAATCGAAGCAACAACAACCAACATGACAGCGATTGAAAGGAAGCTAGAGGAACTGGCAAAACAGATCGAACGGCTACAAGCGAGAAGAGCAGAAGAAGATACCTCCAACACGCGCAGCACCAGAAGACTTGAGGAACAAAGTACCTGCTACTTCCATAAGCGTTTCGGAAACACAGCACGAAAATGCCAGAAACCGTGCGACTTCGAACAGACACCGCAGAACCAGGAAAACTACAAGAGGCGCCAAGAATAGCCCAGCTTGGCGCCGAAACAAATAACCGCCTATACATCCACGACAAAAGAACGCAACAACGGTTCCTGATCGACACAGGAGCCAACGTCAGCGTCATACCCAAGCGAAGATGCGACGAACAACAAAAAGAAGAGCTTCTCTTACTGGCAGCCAACGGCTCAAATATAGCAACATACGGAAAGAGAACCATCATGCTGGACCTCGGATTCGACCAACAATTGCAAGCAACCTTCATCATCGCTGATGTGAAACAACACATCCTAGGAGCAGACTTTCTACACCAACACCACCTGCTGGTGGACCTCAACCGAAAGAGGCTCCTAATGAAAACGAAGGACAACAAATACGTCGAAAAAAACCACATGCCGCAACCAGCGGTATTCCCAATCGAGACCAACCAAGAATTCAAGAAGATCTTCGAGAGCTTCCCCAATATACTCTCGAACACGTCACAACCAAGGCAACCTAAACACGACATAGTACACCACATCGAAACTGAAGGAAGACCGGTATTTGCGCGCCCGAGACCACTAAATCCGGAAAGATACGCGGCAGCGAAGAAAGTTTTCGATGAGATGATAGAGGCAGGTGTATGTCGACCTTCGAAAAGCCAATGGGCAAGTCCACTGCACCTGGTGCAGAAAAGCAACGGTGAATTCCGCCCATGCGGAGACTACAGACGGCTGAACAGCATCACAGTACCGGATCGGTATACTGTTCCCAGAATACACGATTTCACTCACGCTCTACAAGGAAAAACGATGTTCACGTCACTGGACCTGGTGAAGGCATACACGCAAATACCAGTAAGGCCCGAAGATATTGAGAAGACCGCCATTATCACCCCGTTCGGATTGTTCGAAATGACCAGGATGTCCTTCGGACTCCGCAACGGAGCACAAACCATGCAACGATTCATGGATCAGGTACTCCGGGGCCTACCGTTCGCATACGCCTACATTGACGATATCCTTATAGCGTCAGAGGACGAAACGACCCATAAAGAACACATCACAGAGATACTGGCGAGGCTGGACAAACAAGGCATCACCATAAACCTACAGAAATGTCAGATCGCACAGCCAGAGCTGGACTTCCTAGGATATACAGTCAACTCAACAGGAATACGACCAAAAGCCGACAAGGTGGAGGCAATAAAAAATTTTCCGAAACCAAAGGATGTCCAGGAACTACGACGCTTCCTGGGCATGGTCAATTTCTACAGGCACAGCATTCCAGAAGCAGCACATCGACAAGCCAAACTAAACGTATTCCTGAAAGGGACAAAAAAGAACGATCACACAGAAATACAATGGACAGAGGAGAGCAACGAAGCCTTTAACCAATGCAGACAGAGCATAGAGGAAGCGGTTCTACTGGCGCATCCAATCGCACATGCACCGTTGGCACTAATGACGGATGCGTCAAATACATGCGCGGGCGCAGCACTGCAACAGAAGCAAGGAGAAAAATGGGTGCCATTAGGATTTTTTTCAAAAGCCTTGTCACACGCGCAACAACAATATGCGGCGTACGACAAAGAGCTACTGGCGATATACCTGGCAGTACGACACTTCCGGAAGATGGTAGAGGGGAGAGAGCTGGTAGTATATACAGACCACAAACCGCTCATTCACGCTTTAAAAAAATTAAATGATACGCCAACAGAAACGCCGATACGCATTCGTCACTCATCATACATCGCACAATTCGCAACGGCAATCGAATATCTCCCGGGAAGGAAGAACGTTGTAGCAGACGCCTTATCCAGGATCGAAGAAGTAGGATGCCCTGAGACTTTCGACTACGACGAACTGGCGAGACAGCAAGAAACGGACGAGGAACTGAAAGCATTACAACAGAATGAAAAATTCAAATTCAAATTACTCAAACAAAACAACAAAGAAACTGAAATCTGGTGTGAAACTACGGCAACCAGGCCAAGACCATACATAACAGCGGCGCTACGGCAAACAGCGATAAAAATAATCCACAACCCTAGTCACCCGGGAGTTCGAACAACAAGAAAGATGACGGCTGAAAAATTTTTCTGGCCGCGCATGAATAAAGACAGCGCAGATTATGCCAAAACATGCATCCCGTGTCAACGAGCGAAGGTGCACGTACACACGCGTACGCCCATAGGGAAAATCATGGAAGCCGACCGATTAGAGCATATACATATCGATATCGTGGGTCCGCTCGAAATATCCAACGGATATAGGTACCTACTAACGATGTTGGATAGAGGTACAAAATGGCCGGAAGCGATACCTATACGAGACATACAAGCCGAGACTATCGCAAAAATTTTTTTCGAGGGATGGATAGCAAGATTCGGCGTTCCTGCAAGAATCACGACCGATCAAGGGAGACAATTCGAATCGGAACTCTTTACGAAACTAGCACAACTACTGGGTGCAAAAAAGATTCACACCACACCATTTCACCCACAGGCAAACGGCCTAGTGGAAAGGTGGCATCGATCTTTAAAAGCGGCATTAATGGCAAGAATGAATACCAAAGAGTGGGCAAACGAGATTTCAACCGTCATGATGGGCTTAAGAGCAGCCTTAAAGGAGGATATCAACGCCAGTCCGGCAGAAATGCTATACGGAACAAACATAAGATTGCCAGGCGAATTTTTTGAAAATGGAAAGAAAACATCAGTACCAGAAGTCCTCCAACAATTAAGGGAAACATTCGAGCAACAAAGACCGAAGAGGGAGCGAGAAAACACAACGAGGATATTCGTTCACCCGGACCTGAAGGAAGCAACCCACGTCTTCATAAGAGATGACACCGTACGACGGCCACTACAAGCTCCATACAAAGGACCCTTTAGAGTGGTGAAGAAACGCGAAAAAACGTTCGACATTGAGCAAAACAGGAGAATAGTCACTGTCTCTCTAGATAGGCTGAAGCCGTGCTACATGTCTAGGGAAGACGAAACCTCTCAACCAACAACACAACAAAACGAGAATAGCACAACTGTATCGAGGTACGGAAGAATTATACGGCACACACGGCAAGTAAATACGTTGACGTTTCGTCTTCAAAACGGGGAAAGTCATGTCGCGGAGCAACAATACACACAGAACCCTCCTACTCAAAATGTTATAACAGGAAAGGACCGGAAGAACACTCCACCCGAAAGCGGCAGGAAGGTGGCGTCACCGAGGTGCAATGGCGACACCGGAATTCACTTTGTACACGACTTTGGAATTAAACAACATACTGCAATTTGAATATCGATCGCGAGTTTCATTCTACGGCAGAAACCCTCGCGACAATTTCATTGCCGAATATATGTGATACCTATAAAAACTAGAGAGCTAGCTGCCCTGGAACAAGTCCTGGCACTTAGTTGGGCAGCAGCAGTACTTAAATGCTAATGCTCATATCGGCCGTGTTTAATTTTAATTTTAATTTTAATTATATATATTTTTTTTATTGATATGATTATTAGTGATACTTGTGCACTTGTAAATGAATTGTTAAATTAAATAAATAAATAAATAAAATTTCTATCCATTATTAAGTTATGGCCTCATGTTCTGTGGAACGGCAGAAAATGTTCTTTTTCTCAGCTTCTTCTAAGCTGTATTTTATCGAATCCAGTATCATTACTATGTATGCCTCGTATGAATATCAAAATATCATACAATAAAAAATATCCCGACTACTTTAACTAACTAGAATATTCATTCGCATAATACGCAAAGAAAGAGTAATTGCGTCATTGCTTAGTAAAGTACGAAATAGCTTTCTTCGTCAATCTATCCTATTTTACAATAAATTGCCATTATGCATCAGGGGCCTTGGGAAACTTCAGAATAGAAAAAAATTACAGTGTATTTGAATCAATTTATGGAATTAGGGATTTTGACAATATCCAATTTTCACAGTTCTCTTGACTTTCTTGGCTATTTCTATTTTTTATTTTTCTATTATTGACTATTATATCACTGTGAACATTTATTCTGACTATTATTACTTTGTTACTGTATATACTGTATTACTGTGTATATATATACACATAATTTGTGAAATTATAAAATAATTCTAATTGATAATTAGTACAATAGTTCATATAATAATTAGCGAAATTATCGAAGAGTTTAGATTGAAAATGTAGTAATTGTAAGTCGTAATTATTAATCTGAGAATTCCGCATCTCAAATTCTTTGCCTTCGAAGGGGGCGTGAATGGGTGGTGAGGTGAACGCTCACATGTGGCAAGACGGCTATCCTAAACATACCAAAGCCGGTTGTTAGTCCGGAATCCACCGCTCACCCCCCAGAACTGCAAAAAAAAAATGTTTTATGAGGGGCTGACTTCGGTCGGTGAATTCCATGGCAGCTCCGTAGTAAATAAATGTTTTGACAGCAAATGAAAGTCAATATAGATCCCGCTAGATGACGCTGTAAAGTCTCTAGTAGATAGTACCTATCTAGCGCCCGCTGATTGCCCGCTTCGTAGCAGTTGAAGGCGTGCTACAAGTGGGCGTCGGATGATACTCCGCGGACCGGCAGATCCAGTGGATTATCAGCGTTACCCAAGAGTTAATTACGGGTGCAGGGCGGTGATCTCAATCGTATATCTGCGGCCGAGATCGTTATGGTCGCTGATGACGATGAACGCCGACCAGATGAACATCTTAATGGGCGGCCGAAGCGGTATTGTCACGACAAGGTAAAACACGGCGCGCGTATCCTGTCCTCGGCGAACGACTACGACAATGACGATTAAGAAAAGAAGGTGGAATGTGACAGCATAGATGACATGTCAATTATGATTACATTCAGCGCCGAAGTAAAAGGAGAAACTAATGATCGTGACAGAGCAATAAACTTTGATGCGAATCACGAAGAGCCACGGAAGCTTAGCGGAAGCGGAATAAATAAAATAAAATACAAACGGAGCTGTCATGGAATTCACCGACCGGAGTCGGGCCCATCATAATATTAATTTTTTTTTTACACTTCTGGGGGGTGAGCAGTGGATTCCTGACTTACGAACCGGCTGTGGTAGGTTTAGGATAGCTGTCTTGCCACATGTGAGCGTTCACCTTACCACCCATTCACTCCCCCTTCGAAGCCATAGAATTTGAGATGCAGAAATCGCGGTTTTAGATAATTTTTCTAGAAAGGAGTTGATTATTTTCCTGGAGAGACCAAGATCTTTAAAAAGGTGAAACAAAGATTTAGCTGGCAGGCCACGAGCGCCTACTTCCACCGCGTGAAGGTAAACAGTGAAGCCGTTCCGGGTGACGGCATTTGCGAGGTCATGGTATTTATTTAATTTGTACTCGTGGTCCTTTGGCATATTTGATTCCCATGGAACAGTTAATTCTACGATAAGGACCATCTTCCGAGATAGAGAGTAAAGAGTTATATCTGGACGCAGGGCTGTGCATCCGAGACTTTCAGGGAATTTATACTGCTTAGAGACCAAATCAACCTCCAGAATCCAATCTGAAGCTTTCTCGATTATTGAGAAAGGTTTTGCATAGAGATGTTTTTTGCCTTTAGAGCCAACCCGCACAAACTGTATTGGGGGTTTGGAGGATACTGTGGAACCCTTGTTGGCACGAGCCACTGAGAGGCTAAGTACCTCGCGAATAACAGCAAGGACTTTGTCGTGGCGCTAAGTGTACCGTCCTTGATCCAAGGCCACCTTGCAGCCAGCTAGAATATGTCTAGCTGTGCAAGGGGTATTGCTACAAAGGGGACATGAACTATCCTCGGCATAGCTCCAACGAGCGAGGTTACTGGGGTCTGAAAGTGTATGCTGAAAGGCATTTAAATAAAATTTCAGCATCTCTGGCGTCCAGTCATACAACATTACTTTCCAGTGCATTGGAGGAGGAATGCAAAAGTCTCCAATTGTTGTCCAATCATTCTGGCATTGAAGGCCAATAGCATCAGCCATACTTTTGCTGTCGTAATCTCCCCGCAAGAGAGACTTCTTCAAGTCCACATCGCTCATGGTTGTACTGCCATACCCCAGACCAGTGCCATTCTGGCTGATTCCAGTAAGGAACTTTTTGTGGAAGTCAACGCGGGCTTGTAGATCATTTGACTCACTACGGCCACTTACTACGTGCTTCGATATTGCCGGATCCTTGGAATTACTTAGAATCGAATTTTTGGTTATTCTGGAGTTGGCGTAGAGCAGAGAGGGCAGTTTTAGAGCTAGCCCAAAATTGTGTTTGGACCTGAAGAGAGTCGAGGGGTCAGCTGGTTTGGCTAAGGACAACCAGGATTTTAGACTAGCTTCACCAGTGCATCCAGACGAGACAGTTGGGTTTTGGTGAAATCGTAAATAAGAAAGGGCCATGACAAATGTGAAGTTAGATAGTTGTCATAGATCCAAGCCTTACGAGGGCCAGAAATTAGCAATGCATCTATCTTTTCCAGGCAACTACTGAAATGTTCTATAACGTGATCGCCAGAGAGGTCTTTTCCCTGGCAGGTGATTTTTCTGCCAAGACATTTGAAGTGGTTATTTGGATCTATAAGGGAGATAATAGAGCCTCTATAGACCAATTTTGGGTCATAGGACGTAAATTTTGTGATATAAAATCGAAGACTATCGCGGTTGTTTGATATTATAAATAGGATAGAAAACGAATTTACCGCGTGAAATTTGTAGGACCCGACGTTTCGGTGACGTTGCAGCCGCCGTTGTCTAGGGTAGACATAGTCTACCCTAGACAACGGCGGCTGCAACGTCACCGAAACGTCGGGTCCTACAAATTTCACGCGGTAAATTCGTTTTCTATCCTATTTATAATGTAAATTTTGTGTTTATGCGGGCGAGTCCAAGGCAAAAACATTTGGAGGGCTTCACTTTTATACAGCCTGACCAGTCGCAGAACAGCTCCACTTTCTGTAATAGCAGGGAAAGCTGCTTGGGGCTCCTGGTGATAAAAGTTAGGTCGTCGGCAAAAGCGAGGCACGACGATGTGTATTGGCCGTCTGTTTTAAAACGGTAATCCCACTTCTTGTCGAACTGGGTCAGGCTTTCCAGCAGTATATTGAAAACGATATTGAATATCGTTGGAGAAAGGCAACAGCCCTGAAACAGTCCAATTGAATATGATATAGAACGGGTAGTCCATTCTTGCGTTTTGACATGGAAAGTCAGACAGTTGTAGTAGGAGGCTACAATGTCACGCACCACAGGTGGGAAGTTGTACCAGCGGAGCGCAAAGTGGAGGAGACTGTGCCGAACTGACCCAAAGGCATTCTCTAGGTCGAGCCAGCATACATTGATTTGGCGTTCGTGCTGTCTCGCATCCTTAATGGCAGCAGCCAAGAGAGAATTGTGCTCGAGGCAGCCTGAGACGCCACGCATGAAGCCTTTTTGTACTGACACTCCAAGGTACTCGTTCCGGTGCATGAATTCGCTCATTCTCATGTGGACTATGTATACCTTTATAGCAATTCTGAAAAAAATATAAGTATCCTTTGGTAACGCAATGAAAGCAATCTGTAGATGACTTATCTTTAGATAAGACTCCTGTAAAATCACGCTCCGGATTTCCGGATCGTTCTGCTCATATACCGAGGGCTCAAATTATTTAGTTTTTGTTATGATTTTTATCGCAGTAGCATCTTGTAGGCATAAGTTGATGATTTTATCGGGTGATACCTCTAAAGTGCTTAGTAGTGATTCCTCACAAACTCTTTGGCATATTTAATCGTTAGTATAGTAAACTATATTTTTATGTAGTCCCATTTACACAACAAAACAAAATCTCGTGAGCGAAGTTTTTCAAATCAAATCAAATCAAGTTTATTGCCTTCAAAACTTTTATTATTGTTAAGGAGACATACAGCTTTACAATACATTTGGTATTGTAATAGCTGTTTCAGTTTCAAAAATATTATTATAAATAATTATTAGGTTTCAAAAATAAAGCTAATTACATGTTTCCACTTAAACATTCATAATTTAAACACCTAAAATATTTTTTCTAAGAATAAACACACATAGAAGGGGGAACTGGGAAGGAAGGAGTCATGATAAGTGATAATTTAATGTAAATACACGGTTTATAAGATAGTCATACATATTATTTAAGGATATTCTTGAATAGATATTATTAATATTATATTATATATTGCGATTACAATGATATGTCAACATATCTTATATATATCCGTCTTTAATTATTACTTTCTTAAGGGCGATAGATGACGAGTTTAAAATGTAATTATATAAATGTAATCTATTTGTTTATTGCTGAATAAACTTTCTTTTTTAATAAATATTTATGTGATATTATGATATGGATTATTTCTATATCTTATACAGTATTTTATTTAATTTTTGTTTTAGAGTAATTTCGTTTTTATATTTTGTTATCTTAGTAGTACCCTAGTGCTGATTATTCTTGAAAAACCTATTGATTATTATTTTTTTAAATATTGACTATTATTGTATTTTTATTTTGTTATTTGTGTTTTTTTTATTTTTGGACCATACGTAGGTCCCTTTATCCTACTAATATTATAAACGCAAAAGTTTGTATGTATGTATGGATGTTTGTTACTCTTTCACGCAAAAACTACTGAATGCATTTTGATGAAACTTTACAATAATATAGCTTACACATCAGAATAACAGATTGGCTATAATTTATAAAGATATTTGGTTTTGTATCATCATTATCATAATTTTCCATCACCACGCGGGTGAAACCGCTGGGCGCAGCTAGTATAAAATATATGTACATGTAATGGAGATATTAATAATTGTACGACAATGAAAAATGACGCATTCCACAGTATGTACTTTTTGGAATTAATTAACTATGACTATGACTATTGAATACGTCAATATCGCCGAGCTGCGTATTACAAATTTTACATACCCTATCCATGAAACGGTTTTGTGCATAATTAGTGTATGTCTAAATAACTATTTATACATGTATATATAGTTATTTAGACATATTACATACTCTCCATTGTACACAATACTTTCGATGGCCGCTTAAGATTAAAATTGATACTAGAGGTTTTAAAGATTCTCACCACATTATTCATTATATTTGTCTTAGTCGTATATTATCTTAAAAGTACATAGTCAATGCGATAATTATTTGGCATGAGAATTACAGTAAAAAAATATTATTAGTATATGGTAAAGTACGTAGCCAGCAATTAAAAACTACGAGGGCTGTAAAAGGATTAAATTTTGATATACGTACGCAATGTAAAAAGACATTGGCACAAAGGCAGGCTTGGTAATTGCACCCCGGATGTACAATAAACTAGAAGAAAATATTAAGATATTAAATATTATTGATAATTTTAAAACTATAATTAATAAATGGTTATTGGAGTTAAGGCGTGCTGGAACTGTGAACGATCTTTCTATTATGGTTTCATTTGTTTAAAATATTCTGTCTATGAAAGATGTTATCTAATTTAAATAGAACTATTAGTGTTTAATCTCTAATAAGTTGTAAATATAGTGTGTAATTTTTGAAATCTCTACTTAATATTACTTCAATTTTTCTTTATATTTCTCCTACTAGTGAAGGTTGACGAAGGTTCTTTTTGTCCTACGCCAGGCAAAACCATTCAGAAATACTTGTAATCTCGGTTCATTCTCGAATGTTCCGTAACCAATATTTCAGTCTACGGCCTGATCTTACCTTCTTTACAACTTTTTTCATCTTAATGAGTTGCAGGAGTTCGTACCTGTCGTGCCTAAGCACGTGACCCAGGTATGTAGCTTTGTGCTGTTTGATGGTCTGTTAGAACTTGCGTTTTTGACCGACACGCCGTAGAACTTCGTCATTGGTGACTTTCTGACTCAAAGTTATCAACATCATGCGTCTGTATGCCCACATCTCGAATGCTCCTATACGTTTAATGAGATCTTCTTTAATAGTCCAGGCCACACATCCGTATAGAAGTATGGGCCAGATGTAGCACTGGAGAAGACGTATTCGAAGAGGGATTTTCAGGCTTCGATTGCAAAGAACATTTTTTTATTTTCCAAAGGCGCTGCGTCCAAATTCGATGCGAACCTACTTCGTCTTGATCTCCATTTTACTGTCCCAGTGTTGTGTAAGCCAGATGCTAAGGTTTAATCTTTAATATGTAAATATATTGTAAATATATTATATATATTTTTTAAATCTCTACATAAACTAACTTTATAAAAAACCTTTTGCAATAAACTTGATTTGGTAAGTTGTAAATAAGTCAAAAATATATCGTAAGTCGCAAATTTAGGTACAATCGTAAGCCTATGATCAAATCGTAATCGTAATCGTAAGCAAATTTAGGTACAATCGTAAGCCTATGATCAAATCGTAATCGTAATCGTAAGCAAATTTAGGTACAATCGTAAGCCTATGATCAAATCGTAATCGTAATCGTAAGCAAATTTAGGTACAATCGTAAGATTATGGGATTGGAGTGAATCAATTGATCGCTTTATTTTAATTAGACAGCAATCCTTTTTTTTCTTTGTAATCTTAGATACGACATGTGAAGTAGGGTGGTATCGACTACAACGGGCGAACCCGTCACCCCAGGCTGGTATAACGATATGTGATCATTCTTTCAGCCGTAAGAAATAGAGACAAGACAATCTACTGCCTACCTCAGCCAACAAGCCCGTTAAAGGCCAACGCCTTACGGCGAGGTACTGGGGAAAGTACCCAGCGGGCTGCCTCGCCCCCAAACTACCAGTTTTCGAAGGATATCTCCGTGTGGAATTAAGCATTAGGATACCTCCGTCCTCCCAACTGGTCACGGGTTTTAAGTCAATTGCGCGACCTCTACCCGCCGTATGTTCTGCGGTCTTACCCGGGGTAGCCTTCCGCACGAGGAGCCTTCTGAATAGGAGCTGAATTGTGAGTTGAGCCGATCCGAGAACAAAATGGATCTTATGGCCCAATCTGCAAGAAACCATTCGCTACTATAAGATATATAAACTAGGGCTGTCGACTACAACGGGCGAACCAGTCTCATCAGGAAGTTTTAGAGAAATTTAATAGTTCTGTCTTCTGTGAGGTGAGCGCAGAAGACTTAGGACAAACCAGTCCACCGTCCATTGCTAGGTATGTTACCCAGCGGGCCGACACTCACGCCCCTACTCCAGATTGCAACCAGATTACTCCAGTCTCCCGACTGGTTACGAGTTCGAGGTCGCTTGCGCGGTTCTTTTTAAAATAAATAAATAAATATTTAATTTATGGATCACCACTAACTAAACTAACTAAAACGATTACCAGCGCAGACACAGTCGGCCTTTCGCTGATATTTTTTAAAGATTTCACCACGCGACCGATCGTGCCAAGACTGTCAAAAATTGGTCGGCTTAGTGTGGCCGCAAACTATCGTGCCGCGTGCCGCCGCTCGGCCACAATAAACGCGCACTTTTACCAGAAACGTGATGCGCCGCTCTTGTTATACTATTTAAATGGCCTAACGGCAGCCATTTCGCAACTCCATTTTCGGAGCGAACGATGAAAGTAAAATTTCGACGAGCCGCGCGTCTAGAAAGCGATAGCTTTTAAATGGACAAACGCATCGCGCCAGCTGAGTGCTCCGCTGACGGATCCCTCTCAGAAATTGCTCGAAAAAAAACACAACGAATATTTTAAATAGGATAAAGACGAATTTACCGAATGACGTTTGTAACACCCGACGTTTCGGCGATGTTGCAACCACCGTTGTCAAGGGTAGACTGAAATACTGTCTATCGTCACCTGCAGGTAGGCGGCAAATCGCTGCTGTTACTTCGGAGATGATAACGGCGGTGAGGTGGCGGGTACGGCGCGCTGGAATTTTGAAAATCCGCCGTGCACACAACACTCATTGTATCTTGTGTTACATCCTCGCGATTGGCAATGGTTCTGGTGATTTTAAGAAGAGGGTTCCACGTAGAAGAGAGTTTGTAACCGTCTTCTCTACTGAAGTTCGAAGCTTTTCTTATTTCAATGGCTACCGCCTACCCGCAGATGACGATTGACAGTACTTAAGTCTACCATGGACAACGGCGGATGCAACATGGCTGAAACGTCGGGTGTTACAAACTTCCCGTGTTAAATTCGTCTTAATTCTATTTAGAATGTCAAACAACCGCGATAGTCTCCGATTTCATATTACAACGAATGTTTCTAAATGTAGAGAAATGAATTGCCCGCATACGAGTTGGTACCTAACCGTTCCTTGCAGCTTGGGCTTAATGACCTGTCTGTTACCGTAGGTCGGCTGGACTCACGGTTCAGCTCCCATTCAGTAGCCTCCTCGAAGAAAGACTAACCCGGAAAGGTCTTTTTGAACTCTGCTTGCGGCTATAAGCCCAGTCGTGGACAGTTGGGATCGGGGTTTCCAATCTGAAAGCTAACAGGCCCAGTTCAGACGCGCCACTATGACCTATAGTAGCCAGTCCAACTCACAATTCAGCACTCATCCGGTAGCCTCCAGAAAGAAGTGCGAGCCCGGGTATGACTCTGTGCCTGCAGGCCATCCCCTAGGAATCGCACTTCGGGCACTCCTGGACGGTTTGCACACCGTGCGGTGTCAGAAAATCAACTGTGTATTCCAACTGATAACCGGGGGCGTCTAGTAATGGCTTTGTTTCATATAGAGCGGGAGTAGTTGTTAGCTTTATGGCAATTGCTCTTGAAACGACCAATCGGCTGCCCGGTGCCGGGTGAAGAGAAGGGCAAAGGACGCCGTGGTTCGCGATAGATTCGGTAGACACCGATCACCGCTACGTAAGAGAGAGGACCGCGTAATCGACCTCGAACCCGTAACCAGTCGAAAGGTTGGAGAAATCTGGCCGTAACTGGAAGTAAGGGCACGAGTATCGGCCCGCTGGGTGCACACCCGGCGTCTCGCGGTAAGGCGTTGGTCTCTTACGGGCGACTGACGTAACTAGACAGTGTACTGTTTCGTCTTATACCTTCTACGCTCACCTCACGGGAGACAGAAAGATCTGATATCATTAAAACTTCCTGCGGTGACGGGTTCGGCCATTGTAGTTGACACATCTAAGTTTCAATCTGGGGGAACACCTCCGCCGTTACTAGGGGTTTTCGCATCGTGCGGCGTCAGCCAATCGTTGGCGTAATCAAGAGAATCACCGGGGGAGTCTGGAGACTTATGTTTCCTATGAAAGCGGGGGTAGTTGTCGACCTGCCGTCATATATCCTTGAAACGATCCGTTGTCCACCGGATCGCGAGTGACCATGGCGGGCAAAGGGTGCCTCGGTCCGCGAAATATTCATCTGAATCACCTAATTCAATTGAATTAACGCTTACGTCCGGTAAAGGCAGTGCAAGCGACCTCGAATCCGTGACCAGACTGGAGGGCGGCGAAATCAAGCCAAATCTGGTAGTGAGGGTGCGAAGTCGGCCTGCTGTTTGTTATCAGTGCCTCGCGATAAACATTGGACTCTCGTTTTCTATAGAGCGGGGGAGGGGTTTATCGCCTGATGTCAGCCACCTTTGAAACGATCCGTTAGCCACCGGATCCCGTGTGATATTGACGAGGGGCGCTTCGGTCCCCTATAAATTTTAACTGAATACCTCTAACATTAGGTAGATGCTGCGAAAGCGACCTCGAATCTGTAACCAGACTATAGGATGGAGAAATCCGCCCAAATCTGGTAGTAAAGGAGCGAGGTTTCCCGCTGGATGCTCTTCCCAGTGGCTTGTTGGCGTAGTTATTCAAATAGAGTTGTCAACTACAACAAGCGAACCCGTCCCCTCAGGAAGTTTCAACGATTAGTCGTCTCGTGATGAAGTGAGCGCATCTCCCGTGAAGTGAGCGCAGAAGACTTGGACAAAACAGTCCACCGTCAAGCTTCGCCACATACCCGTAAGAGGCCAACGCCTTATCTGCGATAAAACCGGGTATGTTACCCAGCGGGCTTACACTCGCGCCCTTACTTCCAATTGCGACCAGATTCTCCGGTCTCTCGATTGGTTATGAGTTCGAGGTCGCTTGCGCGATCCTCTCCCTTACGAAGCGGTGAAACCGTGTAAATCGAATCTATCGCGGACCACGGCATCTTTTGCCCGGCTGTTCACCCAGGATTGAGTAGTCGATGGTCGTTTCAAGAGCAGTCGCCGTAAGGTCCGCAACCACCCCAGCTCTGTAAGAAACAGTACTGCTTCCAGACTCCCCCGACTGTTAGTCAGAGTGCACAATCGATTGGCTTACGTCGCACGGTGTGCAGACCGTCCAGGAGCGCCAGAAGATTGACTCCTAGGGGAAACTAGCCCTAAGACCAGAGTCCTGCCCGGGCTCGCACTTTATGCGTAGAGGCCGCTGGATGGGTGTTGACCCGTGAGTGTGACCAACCCTGAACAGAATAGGTCTTCGTGACCAACTCAACAAGCGTCCATTAGCTCCCAGTTATACAGTGAATTGTTTGTGTCCGCTAAGTCTTTCACGCTCACTCTATGGGAGACAGAACGACCTGATGCCGTTATATCTCCCTGAGGCGGCTGGTTCGCAAGTTGTGATTGACACCCCTCGTATGCACGCATACGAGAAAGAGAAGGAGAAAGTAATTTGACAACAAACAGATTCCTTAAACAGTGCTGGAGGTAACGTTACAAATACCACGTTGCCACAGTTCGGAGTACTCGGCGGCGGCGGCAACGGTTCATGGGTCGGCGCGAACGAAATCAGAATAAACAGCGGCGTTTCCAGCAAGGCGATTTGAAATCGGATCGTTTACATTATTTATAAGTTCTCGGTATCGAAAGCGCACTGATAACGCAGCAGCCACGAGAGATTCCTCGTGTGCAGATTAAGGAAGGAGTTAGTAATGTAAACACGATGAAATGCGGCTATTCCGTGTTGTCGGTACAGGCACACTATAATGAAAGCATAAGATCGAAACACCAGAAGCAAATAGATAGATAGATATTTATTGTATGTATGTTGTATGTTGAAAATAGGAGAGCAGGGGGCATAGTGGGATTCTTAAAACTCAAATATACCTATAAGATAAAATATTATGATTAAACTACAAATTTAACTCAATATCATGGTGTAATGGCATTTATTCTGGGGATGGTTGGGTACAACTCACTAAGCATAAGAAGAGATTGGCTGTCAATCTGCCACATATATAAACTGCTTAAGGGGTTCGTTGATAATCCGACCATCCTTAGAAGAATCGGTCTGTTTGTACCCGCTAATTACTACCGTGTGGACTCACGTATTGTTCGCGTTACCGCGAGCTAGAACTACCATCGTTCAACACTGCTTCACGGTGCGGACGCTTCGTACCCTAAATTCACTATGTTCGACTGAGCCAGAATTGGATATTTGGACGGTGAACTTATCACAACTGCAAAGTACGGTAATGTAATTTCTTAGCAATCAAGTAATTAGATAAATATGTATGTAGTATTAAAATTGTTAAAAAGTAATAACTAGTATAATAAGAAAGGTTAGATAAACATTAGATATATGTAAGTATTGCAACGAGCCCGTTCTATTTATTTAAGTTTTATTTACGTGATTCGTATTATATAATTGTTATTAAGCAAGACAGCAATTTGGTAGTCAATAAGAGGTGTTTACTTATTATTTGATATTAATGTAGCTATAGAAGCAATGGGCGCCAGACTAACCAAATACTGGAACGGTTCGCTGGTTAAAGCAAGCAGACCTGCACCGGAAAACAGGTTTCTGCGCGGCGAATTTTAGGGGAATTCAGGATGACACCACCTGAGAGGCTGGCTGCTCGTTTGAATAAGGATGTCGGAGGGGTCGTAGGAGAAACTCTCAGAGAGCGCGAGTTGCGCACTATAAACGAAAACTATGGGTGTCCCTGATTGAAATGGGGTCCGCCTTTAGGAGGCGTCCGGTACGGGGAGGAAGACAGGTCGAGTAGAACCCGGTGAATTTATAATTTAATTTAATTTTTTTTTATGAGTCGCCGTTATAGCGACTGTATCTCACAAGGAATGCGGTCAGCGCCCTCTTTATGCGACGGCCGGTTATTATGGGAAACCTTGTTTCATTCCGCGGCCGATAGATGGCCGATATGTCGGAAGTACGTGAAATGCAGTCTCAGCGAATGAGTATATGAATTTAATATTAATTAAATAAGCAAATATGAACTGAAAATGTATGCCCGTAAAAAAATAAAAAAATGAAAGTAAGATGGATTGATGAACAAAACGGGGAAGTTTCAAGAAATAAAAAAAATAATACGAATATAATTAAGAAATGGAAAAAAATATGACGCCGATGGCGGAGAACTACTAATTAAAATGAAAATATATTGCGATGTGTATGGGAGATAACGGTCCCCAAGAGAAAATAAATAAAAGAGAAAAGAAGAGAAGAAGAAGAATATTAACAGACTAATTGAAGAGAAAATGAAAATATTTTCTAGTAAAATGTCAAAACTAGTTATTTTTCTTTTTTTTCTTGGACGCTACTCCTTCGGTAGCAAAGGAAATGAAATGAACAGGACAAAATGAAATTACTGGAAGAAAACCCAGGAGAAAGGAGAAAGGTCACTAAATATATTTTTTTTACTTGTATGTTCCCTCTCCGCCTTCTTTTCTTCAAGGAAATAAAACCATGGAAAAATTATAACTCGAGGTTGAAGTGGTTTAGAGAAAAGTGTGCTTTATTCACGAAATGAGATAAAAGAAAAACAAAAGAACAATAGACGAGAAAAGAAACAGTATTCAGTAGTATTCCATTTTATACATTACTTTATGACGAGCTTAAATATTAAATATTTTCCTTCACCCCAGCGGGTTATTAATATTATTTACAATTTTTGTTCCTTTATGACGAACTTAAATTTAAATATTTCTTTCACCCCAGCGGGTTATGAATATTATTATAATTTTTGCTCCTTTATGACGAACTTAAATATTAAATATTTTCTTTCACTCCAGCGGGTTATGAATATTATTATAATTTTTGCTCCTTTATGACGAACTTAAATATTAAGTATTTTCTTTCACCACAGCGGGTTATGAATATTATTATAATTTTTGCTCCTTTATGACGAACTTAAATATTAAATATTTTCTTTCACCCCAGCGGGTTATGAACATTATTATAATTTTTGCTCCTTTATGACGAACTTAAATATTAAATATTTTCTTTCACTCCAGCGGGTTATGAATGTTATTATAATTTTTGCTCCTTTATGACGAACTTAAATATTAAGTATTTTCTTTCACCCCAGCGGGTTATGAATATTATTATAATTTTTGCTCCTTTATGACGAACTTAAATATTAAATATTTTCTTTCACCCCAGCGGGTTATGAATATTATTATAATTTTTGCTCTTTATGACGAATTTAAATATTAAATATTTTCTTTTTATAAAGGTAAGTATTGAAACCTCCTTGGTCTCTCTTAAAAGAAACAAACAATCGAGCGCTTAATATAGTTAGAATGTATCGCAACCGTCCTGTACCAACCACAACCAATCTTATCGGGTACTATGAGAATTATTCCCGTTACCTATTTTCTCTTAGAAATCGATACGAGAAATGTAACCCAAATTTTAGGAATACCTACTTTTAATATACGACGGAATCGCGCACTGTTATATTAAATGGGATCTATAGGTATCTTTATTTGCGGAGGTCACACCCTCTACCTTTTGGGAGGCCCAAATCAAATTTTGTCTACCTCGCGTCCGATTTCATATAACCGGTTCCCTCTTTTTTTAACATAAAATTTACATATTATTTAAAAAAAAGGAAAAAAATGTAAAAGATAAATGCAGAACCCAGAAAAATATAAAAGAGAAAAGAAAAAGAAAAAAAATAGTTGCTATTAATTCCGACCGGATTGCATCGCGTACCTATCTTACCTAATTTAAGTGTATGAGGTACCTTTCCGACTGTATACTTTAAAAAAATGTGTAAATGGCCCTTCGGCCTGACTGGAAATTCCAAGAAAAGTAAAAAAAAGAAAAAGACTAATAAAAAGAATAAGACAACGTTCTACTACATTAGAGAAATTTTTATCTCACTTCCGAGATTTCTAGATTATTCTTATGCGTTTTTAAGTATGTGAAACTGATATCGAGTTTGCGATTTGCTAACCGTTATACAAGAAAAGACAAAAAAAAGAACCACTATGAAAATAGTATGAAGATAAACAAAATTAAGAGAAACATAAGAATGGAAGGAAGAAGAAAAAAAAACCAATCTCCGGACCGTGGGTGTGTTTCTGTAATGGCAGAAACCACATTATATTTTCTGGAGATATTAGCTAAAATGGTATCTATAAGATTAAAATTCCTACCTTGGAACTATCGAGCACTGAATTTAACACAATAAAATTTTTCTAATCGGCAAAACTAGTGAATCGGCGGGCCTCTTCTGCGTGTGAATGATGGCCCGGAACCCGACCGGTTCCGGGCCGCTTCTACCCAAAAGTGGCTGACCGTCCGCTATTTTTTTTGTCCGGCTCGAAAACTACCCATGTAAATTCTACGTACCTATCGGCCTTCTAGCACATTCTAAAACGCATTAGCGCGTAGAGCGCGTTTGAATTTTTATCTAGAGAGCGTTTGAAACTCATTGTTTGATATTTATATTATTATTCCTGAACTTTTATATATGTATATTTAATATTATCAATTGTTTATAAAAGGAAAAGATACATCGAAGATGGTTGCAACAACTGGCTGTTGCAATGCCGGCTTGGTGAGATCACGTGCTAACCTATAGCTATGGTGCTACGAGGGGCGCTACGCCGCCCTCGGCCATACATAACCTTGCCCAGTAAGGCGCTAATAAATTTTATAAATTAATAATTTGATACGAAGATAATGAATAGGTTGGTGTATCCGATAAGTTTGGTTGTCTCAGGTATTTGTGGTACGGTTGCGACTTACAAAATAATAATAATAATAATGAAGACGTAGACGCCCATGGTTGCGAAGTTGCACGGAAGGTACGGAGCTGCGGGGAAGCGTTGGCCGAGGTCCATCAGCTGACGTGATCAGTCTTGAAACATGGTAAACAAAGAAAAAGTTCTGATATTAGTGGAATGTCCGACTGGTTCGTGCGGACTCCTGCGATTAATTAGCCTGCTATTGCGGCTTGTCGATCCTCGTACGGAATCTTGTAAAAAAATAATGTCTAATCATGACTGGAATTATTGCACAGTTCCTCGTATGCTAATGTTTCTGGAAAAATGCACTTTACACAAATTTACTGTCTTTCTCGACACACAAAACAATATAGTTGTAGCCCATTGCTAGTATACTATATATATATGAAGGTGTGATACTCGTATTCCATGATGTCGTGTCCGTGTGTGGACGCGAAACGCTGCAGTGACCGTGTAGGTGCAGGCACCTGGCTACGCCGGCCCTGTGCGTAGGCTGCTACGACCGCGCGATCTAGCCTTGGTGGCGATCTGCGCGATCGCCCCGCGCGGCTGTCCTCAGCCTGCGCGGGTTCTCGCTGAAATAGCTGACGGAGAGTCGTGCCCCTGCGCGAGCGCGAACGCTACAGCGACCGGGTGGGTGTAGTCGCCCAACTGCGCCGGTCCTGTGCGTAGGCTGCTACGATCGCGCGATCTATCCTTGGCGGAGATCTGCGCGACCGCCCGCACGGCTTGTCCTCTGCCTGCG
Organism: Micropterix aruncella; assembly: GCA_944548615.1. Classification (NCBI taxonomy): domain Eukaryota; kingdom Metazoa; phylum Arthropoda; class Insecta; order Lepidoptera; family Micropterigidae; genus Micropterix; species Micropterix aruncella. The sequence goes on from OX155962.1 coordinate 2,427,196, forward strand.
CGGGTTTTCTCCGTATTGGTTGTGGTGAAGCGACATGCAGACGTGACTTGCCGTCGCTGTCTACTCCCATCGTAACTCCTCGAAGTTCAAGTATTGACTGGCAGCTGCTTGAAGTCTGGACCCCGGAACGCTCCTCCTCCTCTTCTTTCTTCTGGTCTTCTTCCGCCGGAGACTGGTTTTTTAGGGTTTGGCTTTTTTTTACTAATTACTAGGGTGTGCTCTTCTAATTATAAAAAAAAAATATATATATTTCTACGTTTTGCCGATTGAACTATGGTTTTACATTATCCGAGTATGACTATTTCCTATCCTATATTTACTACCTACGAACGTTACGCAATCGCAATCTGGTCGGTCATTCACGGCTTGTGAACCGTTTTATTTTGTCAAAATAGGAACAACATATAAATAAAAGAATCATAAAAAAAGTATATCGAATACAATGTGTCGGTGCCCTTATTAGCATTCCATTATTTGAATTTTAAATAACTGTTTTGAGTTTGGGTGACCCTGAGTGGTGTGTGACCTCCTTTGTACGTTACAAGCAAATACATAATATGATTTTTTATATGGGAGAATATGATAAGAATTAGGGATTTGAAATCTTTATTTAGGTTTAGCCGAGCTTTTAGTGTCAAGGCCACCGTTTAAAGTCAATGTGTACCATTGTATAATCATTACTTGCTTGTACCTCAGTAAGGTGAAACGATTCACATCAAAGTCGAGATACTAACTTGTAATTTTGGATTTTAATCCTGTGTGACCAAGTCAAAACGATATAAACATAGTCGCTTTATTACGCGATAAATCAAACTAAAATAAATAATCTATTTGCTTATAACAGAAATAGAAAATAGTGTAGGTGTAATATTTCGATTTTCCATCAAACGGGTTTTCCTAACGCTGCCTTTCCATACACCTTTCGTTCATCTCATACAAGGCATTCCTTCCATTTCTCCTTTCATGCTTCACCTGATTGTGTCAAACTTATTTCTTACCCTATTATTAATTTTAGTTCTAATTAGATTTTAGAGTTGAACTTGGTTTTCTATGTATGTTTATACTGTGGTGAGTCGAGGTGATTTAATACAAAGGTACTGGAATTTGTGGGATATTTATATATAAGTTTGAGATATATGAATATGCTTTTAATAAATTTTCTCACGACCAATGTTTGTGGAATTATATAAAAAGTAAATAAATGGTAAATATACACTTAGACTACGTCGTGATCATTTTGCGTTTCGCTAGGCGCGCCATGACACGTTCATCTGGTAGAAGCACTTTTTGAGTAACATTCCATATGTGTGTATAAAATACTAATAAAAAAAATAAATAAAACTCCTTCTTCCTCTTGTCCATTCCGGTTTTAACCTCGGATTGTGGAGCAAGCTTGCACATTGTGCGCTCGAAACATTTTATAATAAAATTGTTCGTTTATGAACGTAAAAGATAGTATAGAAAATTGCACTCTTTACCCAAATCGAATTGTACCTAGCCTGGTTTTAACCTCAGGAGTCGGTGTTTTATCTCGTAAGGGTTCCGGATGCTTTGTATAAGATAATAAAATATTGCACTTTTTTAGTCACCGTTTAGGGTGGTTGTATGGTGTTGCAAACCCGTTAATTCCAATATATAAGAGAAACACATTTGTTCTTAAACTACTATGCTATATTTTGGTCGTGAGTTTATTATGGTTATTTTCTTTTAAGAAAGTATAGTTGTTTATTCGGTATGTTCTTTGCTTGAACGACACATAATCACTCTTCGGAACGTTCTCGCCAAAGCTGGCTATTTTTTGCCGGCTTTGGTGAGATAAAAATTTTTTTTTAAAAAAAAAGTTTTATGCTTGTAATTTGAGTTTTAAATATTTTTAAATATTTCTTCTTTTGTGTGACTTGTATGTGTTTGTGTAAGTGTGTATCTGTGTTAATAGTGTTTAATTATTTATATATATTGTCAACCATGTTTTTCTTTCTTTGACCGATCCACGGAGCTCAGATCGAGGCCTATCCCAGAAGTACCGTGGTACTTAGCGACTTTCGGAATAAAACGATATTATTTTCCCTTGCGTAACGGTTTTTCTAGGAGACAGTATGAGTTTAGGTTATAGATATTGTCATCAGCCTTTAAATAGATGTTTGACATGAAAAATTCCTTTGTTTTTACCTGATTCGTCTTCTAGCTCGTACGCAGTTGGCGATTTACGCGCTACAACCTTGCATTTTATGTATCTAGGTGCAAGTTTGCTTGAAAAGAAATCTATTTTCCTAGACAGAGTGTGATTTTTTGCCCACACAATATCTCCAGGAGCTAAACGTAGATCTTTCCGCCTTAGATTGTACCTGTTCGCGTTGTTTTTGAATGACTCAAGTAATTTTTCTTGGACAATGTCATATGTGTCAGCTAAGCTTTTTAGACCTTCGGCAAAATTTTCTCTGCCTTCTATGCCTATCTCATTTTCATTTTCCGGAATGAAGCTTTTTATGTTGTGATACCTGCCATCGATAATCATCTCTCTGCCAAACATAAGGTAAGATGGTGAAAAACCTGTCGTTAGATTAACGTGCGAGTTAATGGCGTTTTGAATTTTTCCCAGAAACTCTACCCATTTTCTCTGGTCTTTTCCTACCAAAATCGCGAGAGACGTCTCTATGGTCTGGTTATACCTTTCTACGACATTCGATTGGGGAGCATAATTGCATCCGAAAAACAAACGGGGGATTTTATATTTCTCGGCGAATGATTTGAACTTGTTAGATTTGAAATAGCTGGCGTTGTCTAATATGATGACGGCTGGCGTGCCGAATTGTAGGAAAATGCTGTTTTCGAGGTGTTTTATTATACTTTCTGATGTGGCCTTTCTCAAAGGAAATAACCAACAATATTTTGAGAATATGTCTACCACGGATAGAATATAGGTATTTCCTCCAGTAGAACGAGGCAACGGCCCCACAAGGTCGATGCTAATTGTGTGCATTGGCCTGCTCACCGCCTTGGGCGTTATCATTAGTCCATGGGGTGGCGTGGTTTTGATTTTATGTGCCATACATATATCGCAGTTTTTGATATAAGCTTTCACTTGACGAGACATTCTTGGCCAGAAGTATTGTGACTGTAATTTTTTTAGCGTTTTAAAAGTACCGAAATGTGATGCAAATTCGCCGCCGTGAGTTTCTTTTATGGCGATTTCCTGCTCGTTTTCTTTTAAGTAGTTTCCCGGAAATATGCGCTTTTATTTTATTTTATTTTTATTTTATCTACTAATTACGGATATTTTTGGTTGTCAAACCTGTTTGGGGCGTCGGGCTCGATCTGACTCCGTGAAGAAATACTGACCCGTTTCAATTGTAAGAAAAAAATGTTTGAAAACGTACAAAATATGCGTGTTAAAATTTAAAGAAGAAAAATGTTGTTATAAATGAAAATCTTTGTGTTTTGTGTGTGTAGTTCGGTAGATTGGTTGGCGGTACAATGCGGTTGGTTGCGATAAAATATATAAAAAAAATTTAGATAAGTATTTTATATAATATGTTTTCAGAATTTATTCCTACAACAGTAAAATAGGGTGGGTGGGTGGGTTGTTGTACATATATTTTATTGTTATATTGTTGAAAAAAAAATTTGGGGTTGCCCCAGTGAGTGAGAAAAATTAATGAGATAAATAAACGAAGTGAAAACTAGCCCCTGTTAAGAGCCAAACTGCACCACCAACGTGGGCTATATAAGATAAATAATAATAATAAGCCCCGCGATTGGGCGACAAAACTGTAACGACCAACGCGGGAATTATGTTTAAAAACAAGAAATGTATATTTTATTTGAAATTATGTGTATTTATATAGTTTGAAAAAAGTTGAGCCCCAAGTTGAGGCGCCAAAACTGCAACGAGCCCGTTCTATTTATTTAAGTTTTATTTACGTGATTCGTATTATATAATTGTTATTAAGCAAGACAGCAATTTGGTAGTCAATAAGAGGTGTTTACTTATTATTTGATATTAATGTAGCTATAGAAGCAATGGGCGCCAGACTAACCAAATACTGGAACGGTTCGCTGGTTAAAGCAAGCAGACCTGCACCGGAAAACAGGTTTCTGCGCGGCGAATTTTAGGGGAATTCAGGATGACACCACCTGAGAGGCTGGCTGCTCGTTTGAATAAGGATGTCGGAGGGGTCGTGGGAGAAACTCTCAGAGAGCGCGAGTTGCGCACTATAAATGAAAACTATGGGTGTCCCTGATTGAAATGGGGTCCGCCTTTAGGAGGCGTCCGGTACGGGGTGGAAGACAGGTCGAGTAGAACCCGGTGAATTTATAATTTAATTTTATTTTTTTTTATGAGTCGCCGTTATAGCGACTGTATCTCACAAGGAATGCGGTCAGCGCCCTCTTTATGCGACGGCCGGTTATTATGGGAAACCTTGTTTCATTCCGCGGCCGATAGATGGCCGATATGTCGGAAGTACGTGAAATGCAGTCTCAGCGAATGAGTATATGAATTTAATATTAATTAAATAAGCAAATATGAACTGAAAATGTATGCCCGTAAAAAAATAAAAAAATGAAAGTAAGATGGATTGATGAACAAAACGGGGAAGTTTCAAGAAATAAAAAAAATAATACGAATATAATTAAGAAATGGAAAAAAATATGACGCCGATGGCGGAGAACTACTAATTAAAATGAAAATATATTGCGATGTGTATGGGAGATAACGGTCCCCAAGAGAAAATAAATAAAAGAGAAAAGAAGAGAAGAAGAAGAATATTAACAGACTAATTGAAGAGAAAATGAAAATATTTTCTAGTAAAATGTCAAAACTAGTTATTTTTCTTTTTTTTCTTGGACGCTACTCCTTCGGTAGCAAAGGAAATGAAATGAACAGGACAAAATGAAATTACTGGAAGAAAACCCAGGAGAAAGGAGAAAGGTCACTAAATATATTTTTTTTACTTGTATGTTCCCTCTCCGCCTTCTTTTCTTCAAGGAAATAAAACCATGGAAAAATTATAACTCGAGGTTGAAGTGGTTTAGAGAAAAGTGTGCTTTATTCACGAAATGAGATAAAAGAAAAACAAAAGAACAATAGACGAGAAAAGAAACAGTATTCAGTAGTATTCCATTTTATACATTACTTTATGACGAGCTTAAATATTAAATATTTTCCTTCACCCCAGCGGGTTATTAATATTATTTACAATTTTTGTTCCTTTATGACGAACTTAAATTTAAATATTTCTTTCACCCCAGCGGGTTATGAATATTATTATAATTTTTGCTCCTTTATGACGAACTTAAATATTAAATATTTTCTTTCACTCCAGCGGGTTATGAATATTATTATAATTTTTGCTCCTTTATGACGAACTTAAATATTAAGTATTTTCTTTCACCCCAGCGGGTTATTAATATTATTTACAATTTTTGTTCCTTTATGACGAACTTAAATTTAAATATTTCTTTCACCCCAGCGGGTTATGAATATTATTATAATTTTTGCTCCTTTATGACGAACTTAAATATTAAATATTTTCTTTCACTCCAGCGGGTTATGAATATTATTATAATTTTTGCTCCTTTATGACGAACTTAAATATTAAATATTTTCTTTCACCCCAGCGGGTTATGAACATTATTATAATTTTTGCTCCTTTATGACGAACTTAAATATTAAATATTTTCTTTCACTCCAGCGGGTTATGAATGTTATTATAATTTTTGCTCCTTTATGACGAACTTAAATATTAAGTATTTTCTTTCACCCCAGCGGGTTATGAATATTATTATAATTTTTGCTCCTTTATGACGAACTTAAATATTAAATATTTTCTTTCACCCCAGCGGGTTATGAATATTATTATAATTTTTGCTCTTTATGACGAATTTAAATATTAAATATTTTCTTTTTATAAAGGTAAGTATTGAAACCTCCTTGGTCTCTCTTTAAAGAAACAAACAATCGAGCGCTTAATATAGCTAGAATGTATCGCAACCGTCCTGTACCAACCACAACCAATCTTATCGGGTACTATGAGAATTATTCCCGTTACCTATTTTCTCTTAGAAATCGATACGAGAAATGTAACCCAAATTTTAGGAATACCTACTTTTAATATACGACGGAATCGCGCACTGTTATATTAAATGGGATCTATAGGTATCTTTATTTGCGGAGGTCACACCCTCTACCTTTTGGGAGGCCCAAATCAAATTTTGTCTACCTCGCGTCCGATTTCATATAACCGGTTCCCTCTTTTTTTTAACATAAAATTTACATATTATTTAAAAAAAAGGAAAAAAATGTAAAAGATAAATGCAGAACCCAGAAAAATATAAAAGAGAAAAGAAAAAGAAAAAAAATAGTTGCTATTAATTCCGACCGGATTGCATCGCGTACCTATCTTACCTAATTTAAGTGTATGAGGTACCTTTCCGACTGTATACTTTAAAAAAATGTGTAAATGGCCCTTCGGCCTGACTGGAAATTCCAAAAAAAGTAAAAAAAAGAAAAAGACTAATAAAAAGAATAAGACAACGTTCTACTACATTAGAGAAATTTTTATCTCACTTCCGAGATTTCTAGATTATTCTTATGCGTTTTTCAAGTATGTGAAACTGATATCGAGTTTGCGATTTGCTAACCGTTATACAAGAAAAGACAAAAAAAAGAACCACTATGAAAATAGTATGAAGATAAACAAAATTAAGAGAAACATAAGAATGGAAGGAAGAAGAAAAAAAAAAAACCAATCTCCGGACCGTGGGTGTGTTTCTGTAATGGCAGAAACCACATTATATTTTCTGGAGATATTAGCTAAAATGGTATCTATAAGATTAAAATTCCTACCTTGGAACTATCGAGCACTGAATTTAACACAATAAAATTTTTCTAATCGGCAAAACTAGTGAATCGGCGGGCCTCTTCTGCGTGTGAATGATGGCCCGGAACCCGACCGGTTCCGGGCCGCTTCTACCCAAAAGTAGCTGACCGTCCGCTATTTTTTTTGTCCGGCTCGAAAACTACCCATGTAAATTCTACGTACCTATCGGCCTTCTAGCACATTCTAAAACGCATTAGCGCGTAGAGCGCGTTTGAATTTTTATCTAGAGAGCGTTTGAAACTCATTGTTTGATATTTATATTATTATTCCTGAACTTTTATATATGTATATTTAATATTATCAATTGTTTATAAAAGGAAAAGATACATCGAAGATGGTTGCAACAACTGGCTGTTGCAGTATATATATATATATATATATATATATATATATATATATATATATATATATATATATATATATATATATATATATATATATATATATATATATATATATATATATATATATATATATATATATATATATATATATATATATATATATATATATATATATATATATATATATATATATATATAAGTATATATAAGTTAGATATATTTAAGTAAGAGCGTTTAATATTACGCTCTAACGGATTCCTCTGTCTCGTTTGCTATAGTCTAGAATAATAATCTATATATAATAATAATAATGATAGTAATAGTAATGGAGTAGAGTAATAATAATATTATTAACAGTAGAATTATAATAATAGTCTATAGCAGAATAATAGTTATAATCTAAAATAATAGCCTAGTCAAATAATTAACGATTTTGAATCATCTGTAAGGTTAATTATGTTTTGGAAAATAAATAAATAAATAACGCATTGCGAATGACTATCGATATTTTTTTCTCGATTACGATAAGAAATCTACGAGATGTGAATACATAAATGTAATGTGGCATTTGCTCTGCTATGGCCCGCATATGGAGGTAAAGTGGTATGCCCCAGCGGTACTTTCAAAACCAAACAAAAACTGACGCCATCTTACCTTTTTCATAAACAATGTTTTATTTTTAATTAGAAAGTCTACAAGGAAACTGCTACAAAAGCAATTATTAACCACCACAATACATAGGTTTGAGAAACAAGTGCTGTTTAATTTCACGTGTTTTCTAAATGAAAACACTTCTTTGGAGACTTTAGTTGAAATGGCGTGATGGCTGTTGAATTGACGTGGATCGCTCGTGAAGGTCACACGCCGACTGACGACCGGACCATTCAAAGCAAGTACACTTTGCATGGCGTTTCGTTCGAGCCGCATGAGGCATGTCCCGCTATGCCCCGCTACCCCACTTTTCCCCTCTCCTCTACATATGTTTTGGTACAGGACAGTTCGATGAGTTTTCCCTTGTTCAAATATATGCTTATTACCACTCTACACTCTCTGTGCTTATAACTTATTATATATTTTTTCATTGCTGTATGTCTGCAAGACTTGCAGAGTAGTAATAATTGTTGTGTAATTGCTAATTGTGTAATTATTATTGTCATTTATTGTATTAATACTTTGAGCCTAAATTTTTGAGATGTAGGTACTTACCTACAAAGTTGGTGTTAAAGATTTTTAAATTTGTAATTATATAAATTTTTACGAGGCCATAAGTATATAGCCAATTGCAATTATTGATAAAAACGCTTCTTCGTGAAATAATAATTGTATCGTCTAGTAAAACAATAATCAATAGTACGTACAATTTTAATAATCAGCAGCTAGTCTATAATGAGGGAGTTACACAGGCCATGTTGCCTCATCACTGCAACGAGTCCTAATCTTTGGCGATATACAGAATGATCTTAATTTACTCAGTATAACCCGTGACTCCCAATGAATCAAAAAATTAAATTTTAATAGACCAACAAATGGTAAAAATTGTTGTCAAGTTAATTTCTTCGATTTGTCAAAATCAAAGAAATCGAAAAATATAAAAAGAACCTACATATATGAAATAAATATAAAAAATATTAATAATTATATTAATAAAACGCTTTATTCGTAAGACAAGGCTAGCTTTTTGACTGCAACCAATATTTTAGAGCTAACCTATTAAATAAACATTATTTGCGAGTAGATGCTAACTTAACCTATATAAAGAGTATGACAAATATGAAAAAAAAGAAGATAGAAAGAGTACATTTAACTCTTTGTGGGCACAGGATGTGCCACCCCAAAATAATCTAACACCTATAAGGATGCTAAGGTTTAAAAAGGAGGAGAATGGGAAGGGACAGGAAATGTATGTGGAAGATTTCAAATGTTATCTAAGTTATGCTTGGCGCGGTTGTTTCAAATGTTCTCTGAGTTTTAAAACTTGTTATGCTTGGCGCGGCTATCACATTTTTCGGCAAAGCATTCCAAAAACGGAATAAAATTATGAATAGCGAAGGTATGATCGTGTTAGATTTTCATTGTCGGTTAAAAAAAATAATTTACACTATAATAACATGTATCTTTCAGCCATTATTAAAGTCTTTGAAAATGCTGGTTTTTTCATCAATTGCATATATTTGGAAATTCCATCATAATATTTGATGTAGCAGAATTTCGGTCTCTTCCTGCTCAATTCCTGCTGCAAATAGCAGTGTCCAAGGAATAAAAGAAACATAAGTTAGGATAGGAACTTCTACGTGTTAGCAATATTTGTTTGTTGCGGTATTCCTAATATACATATGATGATAGCTATGTACGAGTAGTTTCGTATCGGCGACGAACCACGAAACACGAAGAATTGATGGTTTGTATGTTATAAATATTGACCCTTTGTATGTTATAAATACCATACAAAGGGTTAAAGAAATGACAAATGATTACATGCAGTAAATCAAATCGACGTAGCTGTTTAAAAATAAGTATAGCACCGTGCTATATTTTATCGTCCTTAATCTGCTAGTACCTAATTACCCATCAGTACCTACTACGGTTCCTATTAGTTTCGCGTAGCTTGGGTGGTGTTAGGCAATCCTTATGTCACCTTGGCCTGCCCAACTCACGCTTCAACTTCCATCCGGTAGCATCCTCAAAGAGGGACTTAAAAGGTATAAAGGCGAATAAGGACGGAAAATAATATCGAACATTGCGCCAAAATTGGTATAAAATTCGTTGTACAAATGTGCACTTTCGTAATGCGTTTCTCCGCCAGATTTTGTTGCGAGCGTATTTAGAGCATTTTGACGTAAAATTACTTCGATTGCACCGAATCGCTATTCCGTTTATAAGATTATGAAGCTTGTTCAGTGCGTCCTTAGCTAATAAGGGCTCATATTTATAAACCGACTTCAAAAAATGGAGGAGGTTATCAATCCGATTGTATTTTTTTTAATGTTTGTTACCTCAGAACTCTGCTTTTTATGAACCGATTAGCAAATTTCTTTTTTTATTTGAAAGAGTATACTTACAGATTGGTCCCATTTTAATCAGAATCTTGTTCTGATGATGGGATCCATGAGGATTTGAGGTAACTTTTCAAATATTATCATATAAAGTTGATAATTTACATGTTGGTTCAATTCCGGTGACAATGCATTTTTTTATGGTAAACATGACCTGATTCTACACCCTGGGTTGGCTCCCGACGAGGGGACTCCTCAACGGTCAACAGCACAGGCACAAAATTTTGTATAGTCATTCAGTTATGATAGCCTGTTCTAAATCTCAACATGACATGGCTGCTGCACCCAGGGTTGGCTCCCGACGAGGAAACTCCTCAACGGTCAACATCACAGACACGAAATTTTGTATATGCATTCGATTACTACATCCCGTTATAAGTTTCACCAAGACAGGACTGAGGTATCCAGGGTTGGCTTCCAACGAGGGAACTTCTCAACGGTCAACAGCACAGACACAAAATTTTGTGTAACTTGTAAACAATTTTGGAGTCGGTTTTTTTTTGTAAAAATTTTGTCTGTTATTATTTAAACGTATAAACGTCATTTATTTAATAAGAAATAAAAAAAACGGACAAGCGAATCCTGTTACTTTACCGGCCTACCAACTGACGAGGAGGTAAAGTATTGTGAACGCGCAAAAATGTTTTTTTCTTGATGAAGACGGATATACACAATTTGACACCCCCCTAGACGATTAAGACCATTTCCAATCTGAAGTCTGTATGTGTGTCTGTGTATGTATTCCTCTTCGATAGCGCCCAAACGCTTCCTCGGATTGAACTGAAGTTTGGAATACAAGCATCATTCGGTCATGGCAAGAGTTGAAAAGATTGTGGTTAAAATCGATCCACCAGAAAGCGCGCTAGTCATGCTTCAATCTTGAAATATTGGACTTAGAGACATAAAATTCGGTACACAGATGCCTTGTTGGACCGAAATCATGTTGATAATATTTTGCTGGAATATCTCGTATACAAGTGACATGGTATTTAAATTCCACTACATTAAAGAATATACTACATATTTGTTGGAATAATAATAATATTAATAAACTTTATTTGAACTAAATTCGTATACAAAAAGGCGAGCTTATTGCCACAGGGCAATGTCTTACAACTAACCTAAACACAGTGGTACATGCGTGCATTGTGAAAATAAAGTTTATTACATAACATACAGACAAGTGGAAGAATTTAAAACTAATAATGCCCGAGGAGGGGAAATTGGGAGAGGAACAGGAGAGAAAGGGAAGAACTGGTTACTTCTTAGAAAGGTAGTAATCCTTAACCCGTTGAGTATGAGTCAACCAAATCTGGTCGCGAAACAATTATCCGTTGAGTACGGAGTCGACCAAATCTGGTCGCGCGTTTTTTTCACTTCTTTGACGTTCTCATATTTATTCATAATTATCTAATTGTTTTACAAAATGATATTTCAATATTCTATATTCGAAATTTCAATGCAATCATTGTGCAGTTGTTCTTTTTATGATTGGTGTAGTAGTTTCGTAGTTATAGTACTTTAAGTCGATGTCGCCGAAAATCCTGCAAAAGAGACAGATGCATCCATGAAAATACCCATTTACTCCAAGGGTTAAGGTGAGTCTTAAACGATAGTAAAGAAGGCGAGTTTCGTATATTTGCCATTTTATAATAAAACAATTTTAATAGAACGGAAAACGATACAAATATACTACGAATTGGCGCGAAGGTTTGGTTGGCGCGGGGAAGGAGGGGGGGGGGGGACGTCTTTGTCTAGGGAAAGTTACGTGTAGGGAAAGTCTTTGTGTGACACAACCGATTTTTTCGAAGGTGTCTTTGGCCTTTTAAATTTCCCTTATAGAGTGGCGACTTCATAGATAAGGACCAAATACTTTACAAACATAGTATGATCACAACTTTGTTGCATAAGTACGGTCGACGGAGCGGCCGGCATGGAGAGCATTAATAAATGCTAGCGCGAAGCGATCGGATTCCGCGCGCGCTGACCCTCGCTGTGCTCAGTCTATCGGTTTCCCGATCTCGGGTCATTTGTCGCTCGGCCGCACTCGACAAGTTATTTCCTTAGCGTGAGTCTAACACCTCCACTAAGCCAACTAAGAGAAAATATCTTACACGATATCGTGCGATTGGGTTCTATAGGTCCTTAGTCGAAGAACTATATGTTGATTGATAGCCTTAGTAGAGTATTTCCAAGTAAATATCGACTGTAGATAAATTCTTAAAAGAGCTCGAAATATTTCCTCACTACAGTTGTTGTTGTTATAAATTATTTTGACAATGCAATGTACATTCTATCCAAATTCTATGTAGAATAACCAAAATAATATATATATATATATATTTTATTGTCAATCCAGCAATATGCCTTCGTATTTTTTTAAATGAATAGATGTGTAATAAATTATGATAATAATTAGATGTAAAATAAACTCAGAATTTTCAAACTCCCTTATACCATAAATTGGGTTTCTTGCCAAATTATTTATAATTATGTTTTTAAATTGGTCCTCTCCAAGGCTTTTCATTTGCTCTGGAATCTTATTATAGTAGGACAAATTTTGGTGAATAAAACTGTATCGCACTTTGCTAAGTCGCTGTCGGTTTATGTGGAGATTGGATTTATTCCTCGTATCGTGATGATGGAAATCACTATTCACTGGAATCCGTGCAAATCACTGTTGAATCGCTGGAATGCTTCAAAATTGGAGCCGGAGAGACTCCCATATCGTCTCGGCTATCCCGCATATCGTGCAAGACTACCCCAAAGGGGTAGTCTAGCATGATACCTTTGGGGTTTCGTGGCAGTTATGGTAATCATGCCTCCGATGAAGCAGTGCATTGACTGAAGCCCCGTCGATATTAACATTAAATATTTTAATTTTACTTTAATTTATTTCTATGTTGTAATTAACGCTTTGAAAACCATAAGCTTTGCGGTAGAGTATGAAGATTTTCGATACATAAAACTATTAAAGGACGTTGTAAATAACATGTAAGTATGTGAAGTATTGTGGAAATTGGTTCAATAGATTTTATATAAATTGATGTGTCCCTGTGGTCTACAAAGAAGCAAAGAAACAACTTTTTCAAAATTTTATTATTTTATTATTAAACGCAGAAATCATGCGTAGTAAAAAACGCACTAAAAGAAAAAAAAATAAATTTAAAAATCTGTAATAAATATTCTATTTATTTATTTAAAACTAGCTGACCCGGCGAACTTCGTACCGCCTAACGGTCAATGAATGTCGTGTTACAGATTAGCTGAACTTAATTTATAATTTTATGGAAGTAATACAATGAATAAAAAATAAATATTAAGTTCACTACTTTATTAAGTAATAAAAATAACACAAAAAGAAATATAAAAGTACAAAAATTAGTATATCAATAGCGTGTCAGCATGACATGATTAAATTAAACTATGTAATAATTGTGGTCCGAATATTGAAGATACATCTTGTTGAGTCGAAACCTTTATTTAAATACTTTCTTTAATTTGAGGGGAGAGTTTACCGTATCGACGGGATGAACATTAAATGTTTGACAGTTACGAAACCCATTAACATTTTGTATGGGAAAATGATTTTCCTTTTATTTTATTTTATCGTTAATTTTCCAATGTTTTTTTATAGTTATTCTGCTATTCGAGACGGAGACAAATACAACACATAAAAAACCATGAAAATCGGTCCAGCCGTTCTCGAGTTATAAGTGTTAGAATAAACCCGACTTTGTTTTATATATATACTAGCTGACCCGGCGAACTTCGTACCGCCTAACAGTCAATGAATGTCGTGTTACAGATTAGCTGAACTTTATTTATGATTTTATGAAAGTAACACAATGAATACAAAATACATATTAGGTTCACTACTTTATTAAGATAATAACACAAAAATAAATATAAAAGTACAAAAAATTAAGTATATCAATCGCGTGTCAGCAAGACTCTTCATTGAAGCACTTTGTGATATATGTCATTTTTTGTTTTATTATCAGGCGCAAGAACAAATAAAGTGGTTGATTTGCCGATACGTGAACATGCCACGTACAACTGTCCATGAGAAAAACACATGATTTACATTTTGTATGGGAAAATGTTTTTTCTTTTATTTTAGTTTTTCGTTAACCTTCCTATTTTCGTTTTTAATAGTTATTCTGCAATTCGGGACGGAGACAAATACTACAAATCAAAAACCATGATAATCGGTCCAGCCGTTCTCGAGTTATAAGTGTTCGAACAAACCCGACTTTGTTTTATATATACAGATAGATCATCAGAGTTCGTTAGTCAGTTACGATATTAAAATAATACGCTATATTTTTAAACATTTGTTTTTGTTGCTATTATCAAAATTCTGATGTCTGAATAACATGCAAAAAATATGATGTAAATTATTCATATTCGATACATTATAAAATATTTTTGAAATATATGTTATGGTTTTTAAAGGGTTAAAACCATAAAAGAAATAGCTACAAAATTAATCTTATTCACCTGAGGAAGAAGACGAAATTGTAGATAATATGACGGATGTGAAAATATTCCAAGAATGTTCCGCTGTATCATAATTCACTGGCGGCAAGAGATAAATGTTGAACAGTGGCGAGGAGAGTCGAGGGCAACGAAAACAAGCGGCTGACAGCGGCAGCGACTGAGAGCGATGACGAAATGTTGAAACAGTTTCGTGTTTGGAGCGCGGCAGACGCGGCGCCCGTGTCCCAACCGGGTGCATCTGTAACGCTTCCGTCATGTCGTCGTCTTTCATCTAAAGGCGGGATCAGACACGGCTAAATAGGCAGCCGTTGGTGCGCTTGCTTCATAACGTATTCAGGTTGCCAGGCGTCCCGGGAACTTTCATTCTGCGACTTATCGAGAGTATTCGATGTAGTCGATCATGTCGGGACCTATAATCTGACCGAATTCGAGGGCTATGACTTTGCAAATATTGTACCAATTTGAATGATAATTATATATGTACCTTTAGTATTTAAATGTAAGATTTAGCTTTAGTTTGATTATTTAACAATTTACTTACTACTTTTAATGTTACTATGTACAGTTTTAGTACGTATATATTCGATTTATTGACTATTTCAATTGTTAGGCTTCTGCTTTGATTATTCAACTTTTTAACTGACTATTTTAATTATTGTGTGTTTAGTAGGTAGCTATTAAAATTATTGACTATTTTATTAAATAAGCCTTTAATTTGTTTTGTAATACGATTCTACGACGAATAACTTTGAGTAGGTTCCAAAGTTTCCTAGATACTATATATTATTTTTATAATATATGTATGTTAAGTAAAGATTAAAGTAGTAATGAGACTTACTACTTAAAACACAAATATTTTGACACGTCCAAGAGCGGTTTTTAGCCGCCAATTGGACACGACGTAAATGTAATGTAATGTAATGTAATTGTGCAGTTGTGCCATTATTATCCACGTGTTAGGGTCGGCCCAACTCACAGCTCAACACCCATACGGTAGTATCCACGCAGAAGTTCGAGCCCGGGTAGGACTCTGCGCCTGCGGGTTAGTTCCCCTGGGAACCGTCCTTCCTGTACGGTTTGGCGTGAGCCAATCGAATATGCATTCCGACTGATAACCAGGGAGTCTGGAAACGGCTTTGTTTCTTATAGAGCGACGGTAATTGATAACCTTCCGGCAACCGCTCTTGAAACGACCAATCGGCTACCCGATACTGGGTAAAGAGCTGGGCAAAGGACACCGTAGTCCGAGATATATTCGGTAGACACCGAATCACCGCTACTTAAGGTAGAGAACCGCGCAAGCGACCTCGAACCTCTAAATGACTTATATCGAAAAAGAATGATTCCCTAAACGGCTGCTCTAAACAATTGTGATATTAACACCATTTTAAGTATTATTTTACCATTTTTGACTCAAGGTACGGGATATCACTTTAGCGAATGTCATGCGAATATCTTTATAACTGTCCGAGATAATCAACAATGACATAGAGACAGACGAGTAGACCGGCAGACGACACGAGTCTCACCAAAACGTTTTATTCTGTACGACGAATGAAGATAAGGGTTCTTGAGCGGCTTTTTGAAATGGTCGGCACTGTCTGATGGAATCGCTTTTGGTATTTCCGAATATGGCAACCCTGTAACCGATCTAGCCAGAGTGGCGCGTGCGCAGCAGCTCTAAATATAAATCTCGCAGCGGCAATTAAAGAGCCAAGTTCTGGTGAAAGTTCAGCGGAACTGTGATCCATGCGTAAACAGACTGTAAACACGGAAGATACCGGCTCGTCTGGGAGCATACTTTGCTGCTGTTTTTATTTATGCTCGTTGTCCATGTTGATCATATCGTTCATGTTTGAAGTTATTTTGGTAACGAGATGTTTCAATCTTACACATAGGTCTTTCTTCTCACTTAAGTTGAGATATGGAAAATTGGGCAGACTGAAAACTGAGCATTCCGAACCTCAACTCGATACACCATAAGATAGATTTTCTCTCTCTTGGCAAGTCCAATTTTGGGTATAATCAACAGTTTTCGTCACTTTACAACATGAAGCAATCGTATCTTCTAAAACATTGCTCATCTCATTCGATTTAACGTAAAGAAAAATTGGTTGTGTCATCCCAAGACTTTCCCGGCAAGCAGAACCCCCCTCCGCGCGCCATACCCTCAATCCCCCCCCCCCCCCCCCCCGCGCTACCCCTCACCCGTCCACATCCTAACACGATAGTGATTGTTTCAAGTGACTATGATTGCAAAGGTAGTATGTTGTAGTATTTCCGTGGTACTAAAATGGTATTTTTTTAAAATGGTTTAGTATTATCTTAAATACAGCGGTAAATAAAAAAAAACTTCGCTTGTATACGAATTATTCCAACTAAAATTTCCTAACGTTATTTCAAACCTCTAACTGCAATATTTCGAGATTAAAGTATAACTAGGGCGCCCTCTGGTGGACCGATTTCGACTACCATCTTTTGACCTCTTGCCATGGCCGAATAATGCCTGCATGCCAAAATTTCAGCTCAATCGGGTAAAGCGTTTGAACGCTATCGTGGAGGAATTTCTACATACACACACACACACATACAGAAGTGCGTTCACAATACTTTTCTCTGCCGGGAAAGTAATATAGAGAAAATGATACCTCACTCGACCGTTTATGAAATTCGGTTTTTTATATATCCTCTCCTCCAGCCCGTCTGGAGGGGTGTTCCGCTACAGTGAGTGTTGCAGCACGGCGGATTTTCAAAATTCGCACTTTGCATGGTTATAATCTGCGCAGTAACAGCAGCAGTTTGCCGCCTACCCGCAGAAATCAGATCTCTTGACTTTCTTGACTATCCTTATTATTTCTATTATTGACTATTATATCATTGGGCTTTTTTATGGCGATTGGCGATTAACTATTATTATTATTACTAATTTGTTACTATATCTATGTTTTATTATTTTTATTACTGTGCTTATTACTTGTATTTTTATTACTTGTAAAATTATCACATAATTCTGATTGATTATTAGTACTGTTGTCTATACGATAATTTGCGAAATTATCACAGATTTCTGATTGAAAATGTTAGGAAATGTTGTTTACTATATGTAACACCCAGAAAATCTGAATTCGACTGTTTAACCTTCATATTAATATACCTTATAATGTAGGTACACATATATATACATAATTCTGTTTGTTTGTTTTGTAATTTTCGTTAATTTTTACTGGACCAAATGTACGAATTGATATCAATGCACGATGATTAAGCATTTCAGCTTACTCTGGACAACGCCGATTGTAACATCGCCGAAAAGTCAGGTGCAACAAATTTCACGCGGTAAAATCGTTTTTATCTTATTTTTAATGTCAAACAACCGCGATAAAGAGTATTTATTTCTATCACAACCATTAGTGTTGTGTAAGAATGGCATTAAATCGTCGTGCCGGTCAACATTTTCATAATATTCCGTTTGATGCCCATCTGTCGCTGATATAAAATATGTACCTAATATTATTAGGAACCTATAAAGTTCAATGTCGCGTACTGAACTAGATCTGAGTTTCTTATTGATCAGTCGATCTATATCAGTGTACAATTAATTTAATGACAACTTTAATCTTTCCAAATACCACTTTTACCGTGACATTATATGTAGGTATATAAATTCAATAATGTGAAACATTAGGTAACCGAAGCGGATAAAATAGTCTTATAGCGGCTAGAAATTTAATACGCACTGTTTTATGGGCCATAACAGTTTCAGAAATATGCCTAGAAATCTGTAACTACTTCCCTGGTCCCCGTCGCCGGTCACAAAGCAAGTGCAATGCCCGAGTAGTCATGCACACGTATGGGTTTATGTATAATGTAGGGGAGTGAAAACTTCGGAAGGATAATGAAAGTAACACCCGACTTACGGATGAATTAGTAACCGTGAAGAGTAATCTTGGAAATAGCATTATACTCAAACGTGTCTTACGCAATTTTAGTATGGGGTGATATTCCCGCAGTTTAACAGTCACGAATAACATTCTTTTATTACTAGCCAATAACGAAGCAGGTTTTCGTCGACCAAATCCTCAGTATCACATTCTCCAAATTTATAGTGGATTCATTTATTTTTATAAAATCTTTACAGATTGTTGAAAGTTATTTTATGCATAAAATATGTAAATATTTCAAAGTCTACAGAATACGCTGGCACCTAATAAACAATCTAGGAAAAAGTAAATATGTATATTAAAAAGAATAAAAAACACGACTGCGTGTACAGAATGTGATCTGTCGTGTTTATAATTAATTTATATTTAATAAAATATTTGTGGTTTATGCATTTATCCATATAGATAAATGTATATTTCCGATAGGTACTCTATGAAACCTTTCATTTGACAATAAATACGATATATTTAAGTTAATTTATTAACATTTGGACATTTAGACAACTACTTAGGTACTCGGGATGACAACGATTCTAACGATACCACACACCCCGAAATCGGATCTTTGTTTTCTTTGATCTGTTTTAGTGGTCCCTCTATTTCACATCTGAATACAAGCTTTTGATGCGCTCATTGTATTAAGGCGTCCGAGTTGACGCGACTAAAAATTTTGATATTTTTGCAATGCCACGCGCCCGTGCGCTTTCGATATATACATAAAGATGTATAGATATACTGCGGCGACAAGGGAATACGTCCCACCGTTGGCAGTGGACAATTACGAATGATGATTTCGGCTTCGCGCGTCGTCTAATATAGTCGATTTGGCTTTTCAATTATAATATAATAAATTATCACATGAATAGTTTTTTATAAAGTAAAAATTAGATTACAATAATAAAATTACTTAAGATCACTGTGTCATTTTTTATATTACTCAAAAGTATCTTTAATAAATAGAAGAAAAAATATGTTTGGCCATAACATTTCTGGAAATTACGTAATTTCAAACATTTTTTTAAATATTTTTGGTATGGAAGTTACAAAAATTGTCTTGGTACTATGCAAATAGACCATACATTGGTGTAAATAGTATTTTTTAATATTGAGAATCATCTCTAGGTTTTTCAAAAACTGAAGACAAATCTCGCTCGTTTTTATTTTTTTGGAAAACAGTAACAGAATAAAGATAATTTACAATTAATATGGAAATAATTTACCAATTTCGTTTTGGCGAAATGATAGCTTAAAGACAGGGTTTTTAAAATTTGGCATAATTGTATTAAAATTCTTTTTGTTGTTATCACAAACAGGCCACAAAATTATGTGTCATATTGCTATTGGCCGTCACGGCCGGCACGGCCTCTTAACAGCATCCTGAAATTTCCTCAGTACTTTAACCAAATCTCCGCTCGTTATCTTCTATCTATATATCAGATTTATTCAGTTTGACAATGAGCCTCTATATAGGATTTCTGATACATTATTTATATATGCTTTCCAGCATTAAAAGAACGCTTTGCCATCGAGTCGGAGTAGGGGTCTTAATTTTTTACGTGTAAGCTATTCCCTTATTATCATTATGTTAGTAATCTCTGACTTAGATAAGGATTTATACTAAGGGAATAAGTAAAATTTGATGCAAAAAATACGTTAATAACTGAACACTGGAAATAAAATAGGCACTAAATAAGAAAAAAAAAACAAACAGAGTATGACATTTTGTTTTAAATACCATCGTCAACAGCCTAAATAACGCACTGTATCATTGCCAGGCTCTAATATTCTCCCCGTGAGAGGTGCGTGAAGTACGCGCAAGTTCTATGTACCGATCAATAGGAAACAAAATACGCACCTAACTTTAGTTTGGGTCTAAAATGGCTGACAAAGACGTGTTATTTTTTTCATAATAGTGTATAAGTATATATAAGTTACAACTCTTCCTTAGAAATAAAACAGATGAAAACGTTATTTGTGTCTGTCATTTTAGTTTTTGGTTTACTCAATTCAAGTGAAATGGTATTTAATGCCTATTATGTTTTCGTTATTCAACTGTAACAATAAAAAATACAATAAGTACAAAAAAAATCAAAATAGACAGACATAAAGATATTCAAATAAGGTAAAAAATATTTATTGTAATGTACCTAAATACAATTAAAATTATCTTTATTATATTTTTAAAAAATCGATTGTGTCACCCCAAGACTTTTCCGGCAAGCAGTTCCACATACCTCCCCACTCTTTGCACTCCAACTCCCACTATAACCCCCTCCCACCCCCCCCCCCCCCCTCCACAATCCCCTACCTCTTCAAACTTCCCGCTTTCCCTCCCGCCAACCCCAATTTCAGCTCAATCCGATGAAGCGTTTGGGTACTATAGTAGAGGAATACACGCACACAGACACACGCACGTACACACACCCGACTCACTTTATAGACAATTTACTGATTATGTAACATGATTTAGGAATTATTACTTTTATTTTTATATTTTTAATCTGATTATTATTTGATTCTTTCCAAATTGGACTCCTTGATTATTATTATTATTATTGATTTATTTATTTGCGAGATCATTCAATGGATTTGGCTTTCTATTATTTTTTCTTTTTTATTTATAGATAGGTATACTCTTTTTTCTTTGGATTTGGTATTTCTATTTTTGATATTTCTTAATGCTCTTTTTATTATTTAGACAATGTAATGGTGGATTTTGTATAGTTTAATGACTTTCAGATTTCTAACGTGATTTAATTTTATTTTTGCCAGATATATGATATGTTTAAAATATGAGTATTATAAAAAATGTATTTATTAATTGTAAGTTCTATACCCTCGCCGGGTTTTTATGGAATAAATAAACTTTGAACTTTGAACTTTTAACACTTACAATGGTTTATCGTTTCGGGGGAGGGGGGGGAGGGGTCTAAATGTATATATCCGTCTTCGCCTCGAAAATTTTTAAGCGCCTTCACAATACTTCCTTCTGCCGGAAAAGTAATATTAGGGGGGGGGGAGGATCGAAATGGATATTTCCGTCTTCATATCGATTTTTTTAGCGCGTTCACAATACTTTCCCTCTGCCGAGAAAGTAATATACTTATTTCGAATGAGATAAACTGGTGGATTAGCCTTGCGTTGGTTCAAGTCAGAAACGAATAAGACCAAAAAGGAGCGACCGATATTGAATGGGACACAAATCTCGGTCGCTACACTTTTTCCAATCGAGCGGACAATACAAGACATAAATAAGTCCGCACGACCACCGACACATAGTGGACCATTTAAGGGAAGGCCTCTTTGACTTTAGGAATAATAACAAATGATTTACTGCTTCTGTAGTATTTATTGAAGATGTTACGAATGGATTAAGCGACATATGTTATAGTTGGGGAGCCAGCGACAAAAAAGTGCATGAAATAAGAAATAAGAAATAAGAAAAAATTATTTTCAAAAACCCGATCTGGGTATAGAAATTACATATCAAATAAAATTGGTATTTCTACAAATAAAATTACATTTCAAATTATAAAAAAGTCTATAAAAAACTCATATTGAAAAAAAAATAGAAATTTAAAAATAACAAAGACATAAAAACTAGAAAAATAAAAATAAACTGAAATAATGAGAAAACATAGAGAATCAGCAATTCAATAATAAAAATATATGAAAACTAGAAAAATAGAAAGCATCCAAAGACTTCTACATAAACTACATTTAATAAGAATCAAACTATCAATCAGCAATCAAGAAATAGAAAAATGCATCGACTCTCCAAAGAACAAAAAATCAACTGGTCTCGATGATATACCTGTTAGCGTAATTAAAATCCATAAACGTGTACTGGCACCTTGTCTAACATGTCTTTACAATTTAAGCTTTTCAGAGGGAATATTTCCAAATTGTCATAAAGTAGCCAAGATTACACCGATATATAAAAAAGGGCGATCCCACGAGCGTAGAAAATTATCGACCCGTAGCCCTACTGAGTAATTTCTCAAAAATTTTGGAGAAGGTCACCGAAAAACGACTAAATGGTTTCCTTGAAAAATTTGTGGTCGTTTCAGACAGTCAATATGGATTCCGGACAAAAAAAAATCTACACAGGATGCCGCGCTGTCTGTTTCATGATTGAGAATAGTCGAAACAAGAAGATGCTTTCAGCAGGACTGTTCTGCGATCTAAGCAAAGCATTCGACTGTATAAATATCAATACCTTGGTAGACAAGCTAAACCATTATGGAATTAGAGGAGTGGCCAATTCACTCATTAAATCGTACCTACAAAACAGGCAGCAAGTGGTGGAGATTAAAATAATTGATGGAATTGAGGAAAAGGCTGAGCAATCGAGATGTGAAATAGTAAACATCGGTGTACTTCAGGGCTCAACATTAGGACCTCTCCTCTTCAATCTCTATTGTAACGATTTAGCGACTAACATAACTTGTGCCAAAACTGTCCAACTTGCAAACGGCACCACGTGCATTGTTGAAAGTGATTGTAAAACAAAATGGAACATGAGTTTTGGAAAAGCTGATACTTTTAGATCAGACAGTATTTTAGCCATAGAATGTCGGGGTACAGTCAGCAGGATAGATTCCGAAACACTTGACGCTGGCGTATTACGAAAGTTGTATTGTAATTACAACCGCCAAAGTGTTTTGAAAAAGCTGAAAATTCATCAGTAGACAGTGGATGCAATAAAGAACTCAAAATATATGGGCAGACTTTTTCATAATCGAACGCGTGGCGTAAGCAACTTCATACCATTATTCAAATTCAAATTCAAATTCAAAATTCTTTATGAATCTATAATATTACATATATTTTTAAAATTCAAAGCCATCCTAACTAGGCCTCGCCTGTACTAAGGTAGGCTTAATATAAAAGAAAGTAGAGTGGTTTTCGTAACTTGCTGTATTATCTTTGTATATTATTATGTTACATTTAAGAAGATAGATATGTCTCCAAAATAAAAAGGCGTAATAATATTAAATTTAGGTATATGCATATAAATATACACAAATAAATATATACGTTATAGATAAATATAAAATAATACTATATATATACATATATCTCACGAATGGTGCTCTATAACATATATATTTAATATATATGTTATTAATGTCTCCGTTTCTTGTCGACCCATAGTCAAAAGTGACTTAGGTTTTTCTTTACGCCGTGACTAGTCCTAGATTTCAGTCCTGCAGGAAAAACACTATTCATTTTGTTGAACAGTCGAGGAGCAATGTAAGAAAAGTGTTTTTGCGCAAAACTTGTTCTCTTTTTTTGGATTAAGTGCTGTTTGGTTGTTGTTACTCGTGTTCCTTTATGGCGTGTTGAATATAGATGATAATTCTTATGATTATAGTAGTAGAGTAGGACTACCTTAGCGTATATTTGACGAACGTCAAAGACTTTAGATTCCTTGTACAAGCTCTCAGAAGAATACCGGAAGGGTTTTATTTGTATTACTCTTAGTAGCGACTTTTGGGCGTTAATTATATTACGCCATTGCGATAATTATATTGCGCGACACTATAGACCGATGCGTCATAGACCGATGCGTGACATGCGTGGAAATGCTGACGCCACGCGTTCGATTATGAAGCAGTCTGACTATATGTTTCGAGTTATTTAATGCATCCACTGTCAACTGATGAATTTTCAGGTTTTCCAAAACACTTTCAGGTATTAATTAAAATCCCACTTTTCTTAGTACGCCAACGCCAGGTGTCCCGGAATCTAACCTGCTGACTCTACGCCGGCATTCTATGGCCAAAATACTGTCTGATCTGAAAGTATCAGCTTTTCCAAAATCTCGCACTGTCTTGTCGCTGGCTCTTGAACTGTTACTCAATACATGGCTAATGCAGTGGATTAGAGGACAAATAAATTTAATTGGGCGATATATCAACGACATTTGATTCACCTATGAAATTCGAGAGAGGGCGGTTTCGAAAAATTAGTGTAAACGTAATTGAGCAGGCGATTTCTGATACCAATGAGGTTTCTTCCATTTTTACTAAAAAATAAATATTTGAAAATTCTGAAAAAAAAACAAATGTACGAAAAATGGCTTCTAGATTAATTTGGTTTTATTTACTTCTTATTGTGAAAATATCAATGGACAAGTTTATTTTCATTGAACAATCTCTTACAATCAACCCCACTATGAAGTGTTTACCAATATATGTGCGTGTAACATGTGTGTGTGTGTTTTGTTATTGCACTCGATCGACACAATTGAAAAGCATTTCCGTGAATTTCATCCTAACGTAAAATGGTGACCCAGCCGGGAATCGAACCCGGAAAAGACATTGGGAACTTTTTACCCCACTTTTGCCATACTAGCGGACACAAACATAACCTATAAAAGTTTTTAGATAATGTTACGGACTTTACCACTGTGTATTTTTTTCCCATAACTAATGGGAAAGCTGAGAAAATGAGATTTTCATAATTAGTATTTCCCTTACCATTTTATTAATAAATCATAATGTTTGTTTTTC
The DNA here is from genome assembly GCA_944548615.1 of Micropterix aruncella. NCBI lineage: Eukaryota > Metazoa > Arthropoda > Insecta > Lepidoptera > Micropterigidae > Micropterix > Micropterix aruncella. The sequence goes on from OX155962.1 coordinate 2,452,436, forward strand.
CAAAAGGCTATAATATTTAATAAAACGTGTTCGAAACGGCACCGAACGGCTTCCGAGGTGGAAGGAGAAGGTAGTCAGGTAACAAAAAACCGGTTTCGCTGCGTACGCGCATTGTTCGGTCGCAGTTCTTCGTCGTTTGTCGACGCGATCTGTGCGTTATTTAAACCTTCCTGTTATCTTTTGCGCTATTTGAATTATTACCGACTACCTTGGCATCGTTTGTACTGGACTGTAATGATTTTGCATTTGATTGGACCTTTGTTGAAATGGAAAACTCAAATCGTTGTGTTGTTTGTGCTCGATCTGTGCTACGGCGCAGAAAACATAACCTTTCTCCAGCATTCTTTGAGAGAAATATTCAATTGAAGTGCATCGACATCCAGAGATGATAGAAAATAACACTCTCATAAGAGGCCGAATCCAATCACGGCATGTGCGATTGAGACAATACTATACTTACTTATATTTTAATTGATCCCACGCGAAATGGATATGAAGGATCGCAGGGATACTATTGCTCGTGTATTCATGGACGGCGAACAGTAGGTTGTTGTGCGCATATCGCAAGCATGATATATTATCTCTCTTGGGCTAGACGCGAAGAAAATGTTAACCTTATGCCACCTGCCTTTTTAGATAATATTATAAGATTATGACGAATAATAATCGACTATCTTTGTTTATCTTCTTTCATTTGTTTACGTCCTCCTTGAGTGCTGCTTAACTTGACAAGACTATAAACCACAACCTTTTGAGTCTGCCACTTCAACCGCTATATCAAGCTCATCATCAAATAACACTAAATATATCTACATACAGTACTAAACATTTACATACAGTACAACATTAAAATAATACGATCACCGTACCTGAATTATTAATGTAATTATATTTCGGTATTCCCATACGCCACAATCATGACCCTTTGCTTAGCAAAACTAGAGGTCAAAAGCTTTCAATTGAGGTATGTTTCAGCTTTGTCAGCCGTGGGGAATTTTTCCATAGTAAAGGTCCCAATGCTCTTTACAATGTAAGATCAGGCAACCTAACCGCTATATTGCTGGGCTGTAAGAGTCGCCATGTCCAAGATACTATTATAAATCGTAGCAACAAAATGACAAATTGGTTAATGCACAAAGCAACAAATAATTCAAAATCGCTCTATAATATAGACGTTTTAGAGGTTTTAGTTCAAGTTGGGTTTAGTAAAATTGCCGAATTGCCTTCGTGAAGAAAGGATTATTATAAAGAGTAACACGCACGTATCCTACTACTGTTTCTACCTTTTTCTTGAAGTTACTATTTTAACGAATATTATGTTCAAGAATGAATAAATGTATAAAATTAATGGGCACCTTTAAGCCCAGTTCCGTCGCTGGAATTTCGGCTCTATGTTTAGTTTCATCTCTCTCTCTCCGTACGATGCATCTCTCTTCCCGTTTCGTTTTGCCACTATCAGAGGGAAAGGGACGGAGTGTTTTACTGGCACTTTCGCCGGCATACGAAAAATAGATTTTTCTTAGTCACTGCAAAGCCAAAAGCTTTATTAATAATCTCTCCTCTATTCGCTAGATAACTGTGTTTTTTGGTAGCGGTTTGGAAGCGAATGGTTTCGTGCAGCTTGGGCCATAGGATCCACTTTGTTCTCGGATCGACCCAACTCACGATTGAACTCCTATTCAGAAGCCTCCTCGTGTGGAAGGCTACCCTGGGTAAGACTGCCGCGTCTCAGGCCCCATGGCTGGTTGTGGTTCGGTTTCTCCTGGTATGATGTCCTCCTGGTGCTACTGGACGGTTTGCGCACAGTTCAGTGACGCCAATTGGTTGTGCACTCTGACTAATTGCTGAAGGAGTCTAGACACTATGGAAAATACTGTCTCCTGAGCAGCGGGGGCGGATGTTGACCTGCCGTCAACCACTATTGAAATAACCATTAGAATATCTAATCCTAAATTCAGAGCCGGGCAAAAGATGCCTTTGGTCCGCGATAGATTCAATCTGAATTACCGCTGAAATACGCCAGGTAGAGGCCGCGTAAGCGACTTCGGTCCCTTAACCAGTCGAGAGGAAGGAAGTATCCTGAAGGTTAATTCCAGATAAAGATATCCTACCATAGATTCCTCATAGGAGCTGGGCTTAGTGAAAGAAGTGAAATTTAATCGCTTCACAAATCTTTTTTGTATCGATTCGATCCGCGATATGTAAGTCAAATATTGGGGAGTCCAGACCACTGATGCATCGAATAAAATCGTCAGTTTTCAGAATATGGCCTTTTCTAGTCGCTTTATAAAAACAGTGTTATACGAATTCTAGAAAGCAACTCGGCTGCGTGTGACTGATGCTTTAACCCTTGACTATAAACATCAAAGAAATAACAAATATGTCCACGCTGCACCGGGTCGTGCACGCCCCTGTTTACAAAGCATCCATGCACGATCCAGCGTTGAAATATGGGTCGCACGAGCAGTAACGGACATAAATAGACGACCAGGAAGAGACATGGAGTCTCGCGCAAATGCAGCGACCGCCACGAGCCATAAACATTGCAACCTGTTACTAAAGAAGCCGCTATCGGAACGAGTACAAATAGAAACACATCAAATTGTTATTGACAGGGCGCAATTTAAATCCAGTTATAGACCGACTATACTATAGCGTGGTGAAACTGATGACCATGATGCTGCTGATTGCTCGATTACCCAGTGTCCGACCTAGAGGTTTCGCAACCACCGATTTTTATAGCGATCCCGACGACAGTACTACATTTATATCAACATTTTATATAGTATAGTACGATCAAATTAAATCTAAATCGTTATCTCTTATTCCACAATATTCTGCCAGTTTTGATAGAAAAGATGCAAAACAAAATCAAATGCTGTCGAGAGATCACAGAACATACCAATAGTCTCTCCAAAGCGCCAAATTTATTATTAATAATAAATTTGGTCATAAATATAATTAATAACGAATGAATAATAAGGACACGGTTATAATGTAATAATAATAACGAAACTTAGAAACCGAACAGATCAAGAGCATTCTTGACAGATCAAATAAGTAAGATGTTAACCAGATTAGACATAAAAACGATCTTTAAGCCGACCCAAAATATAGCTCGAATTTTGAGGCCTGTAAAGGATGTAATACCACTGCAAACCCCGGGTGTGTATAAAGTCGAAATCAGTTGCGGTTTAGCTACGTTGGACAAACGAAACGGCCCATAGCCACGCGACTGACAGAACACATCAACGCTGTTAAAAACGTTCAGCGAGGGGAAATCTGCGATCTGCGAACATATATTGGATAGCGTAACCACTAGATCCAGTTTCAAAATCCCGTTGTGCTATCCAAGGAACAATTCGACTTTCCTCGCATGATCCGGGAAGCCATTGAAATAAGAAGAACCCCGAACTTCAATGAAGACGACGGTTACAAACTCTCTTCTACGTGGAACCCTCTTCTTAAAATATTCCCGCCGCCGAACGCCGAACGCAAGGACGTAAGACAGGATACAGTAGTGTTGTGTGCGAGAAATTCGCACAATCCGAGCCCGGCCCCCACCACCGTTATAACCTACGCAGTGGCGGCAGCGGTATGCGGCCTACCCGCAAAACAACGGATCGACAGCTCTTTCAGTCTACCTGGACAACGGCGGCTGCAACGTCACCGAAACGTCGGGTGATACAAATTTGACGCAGTAAATTCGTTTCTATCCTATTTATAATATTTAGACATTTATAGTCAATGCTCTATCTATATTAATCCTCCCTTCCTTCATCAACCAAGACATTTCTTAGCTGCTTTTCTCTTCTAAATCAGTAAATAGACATATAAATTAACGTCGTATCGAATTCCCAATTACGACACCTAATAATGCCGCATAAACATTTAATAGCGTTGAAAAGGTTTTTTTATAGTGCCAATATTACCGTTGAATGACAGCCATTTAAAAGTAGTATAAAATTTTCCGCGTTCAAAATAAACTTAATAATTAATGGCAACATAATTACGAGTGGTGGTCACATTAACTTTAAAGACTTCGCTGGTATAAATTGAGAAACATGCACAACCGTTACCTGATGCATCAATCTATTAAAAAGAAACGGGTGACGAGCAAGGCGAGTCTCATGCAATTAGTGTCGCTACATGTTACGAGTATCCTTGGGTATGCCAATATTACGATCGATCATTCAGTGATTTGTCTGTTTTTCGCTTCCTCGAAATTGGTCTCAGAGAGTGCAATACCCCATACGGTATGGCCAGAGGCGGATCTATATAAGGGCTTTTTTGAGCTGCAGCCCAGGGCCCCGTGGATATAAAGGGCCCCAGCCTCCATTGAAAACAACGGACAATATTGTGAATTAAAATACAAAATCTCAAATTTTAAAAAATCCTATCATAACGTTGGCAACCCTGAGATCAAATTCTCGCATCTATTCCGGGGGACTTCCCCCCCCCCTCCCCCGCTTGTTTCCAGTGTATTTTCTCGCAAACGCAGTTATTCGCAGCGAACAAGCTTTCATGTATCGATTTCTCCGTGGATGAGGCGGACCGCTAGCGACAAATTCTTTTGCAATACCTTTTTTTTTAAATATTTATTCATAGAAATAACATCTATGTATAGGAGTTGAGTTTCTACCGAGGCTAGTGCCTTGTCAATAGGTAACTAGTAATGAATGTTTGTTTAAATTTTACTTATATTAACTAGATAACTAACTAGTTGTTTTGTCTATTTTAGTGAAAAGTTAAATATTTGTGTGTGTCAGTTGTGTTTGTGTGTCTGGTCATATTAAACAAATAAAATATTGTATTGTCCTCTTTTTTTATATATTGTGTACCTAGTGACCTAGACATCATTATCGAAAACAGTTTTTTGGCAAAAAAGCAATTAGGCAGGCCCCCAAGTAATATTAGCCCAGGGCCCCACAAACGCATGGTCCGCCCCTGGGTATGGCATACTTGACCCAGATAGACGTCGTATCTTAAGGGGGTATTCTGGTCTAGGAATTTTAAATATTTGTTTTTTTTTCTTTGCATATTATCAAAGTTCAGATCTTTAAGGATATGACCTCAAAAAGATTTTTTAAAAATCGAAATATTTTCGGAGACTTTCGTGACGTGGCAAATAAACCGATCGTGCCGGAACGATTCGATCAATATACCCCTGTACTATAATGTAATCCCCGACTTCATGATTATGAAGCTCGAACAGCTCGCTTATCTGTAATAACTTCAGAAAATGTTAATTTCGAAGTAGACCCAAATGTGAAAATTAGGTAGGTACCATTATCTGAGTTAGACTCCCGAAACTTTTCCTCGAACTTTAAACGCTTTTTTCTCAAAGCTACTTTTTTCGAACTGGTTGATTTGATATCTCAAATTCTGCTAAAATGATTTATTTGGAATTCGGTAAAAATCTTGCTTGCTCATCTTTGCTTATCCCTCTATAACAGGTACCACGGATTTAAAAAAAAAGTATTTAAAAAAAAAAAAAAAAAACAGTGGCGAAAAGATTTTTTTTTTCAAATCGTCGCCATTTTGCGGAAAAAAGAAAAACTCTCTTTCCAAGTTCCAGGCCATAGCGACGTCCTTACTAATCAAGATTTTTTTCTTTTTCTTTGTTTCATAACACAACAAGGGTTGGAATCATATCAACCAGGACGCACCTTTTTTTAGCCCTTAATTCACTAGCCTTTAACTCTTTGATGTTTTGTTTTTTTATGTGTTCTCGAAACGTCAAAGGATGGTAAAAATATTTTTTTTTGTCCTTCTCGGAAACACGCCTAAAATTTAGGCCTCTAGACCAGAATACCCCCTTAAGAAACAAAGTACTCGTTCGCTCCCTGCATACATATGTACAATAATTGTCTCAATAGAGTATTTAATTTTTGCTTCCAATTTATTTTACTGGCCTATCAACGGACGAGGAGGTAAATTATTGTGAACGCGCAAAAAATATTTTTTCGAGGTGAAGACGAATAAATATATATTGACCGCTTTTTAGCAGGATATCTCCGTTTGGAATCAACCTTCAGGATACTTACGTCCTCCTAACTGGTTAGGAAACCGAAGTCGCTTGCGCGGCCTATACTTGTTGTATTTACAGCGGAAATTCAATTTGAATTTATCGCGGACGCGGAATTTATTTATTGGGGGGGGGGGGGGGGTAGAGTTTGGGTTAAGTTTGGTTGGAGAGGGGTTGTCTGATTGCCGGGAAAGTCTTAGGGCGACACAACCGATCTTTGTTGTTTGTTTTGATATTTCACAAACCAATTGATTAAAATTTGAATAGGGCAACGTATGTCGGGTCAGCTATTAGTACCTATATAAAAATTCATCCCGCATGTATTTCTGCTCGCAAAACTGAAATTAGACGTCGATTAACTTGACATTTTTGACATTTCACACGGCCCGGTGGCATAGTGGTTAGGTCGCCTGATCTTACATTGTAAGGTCCCGGGTTCGATTCCCGGCTGGGTCACCATTTTCCGTTGGGATCAAATTAACGGAATTGCATTTTCAATTCTGTCGATCGAGTGCAATAACAAGACACACTTACAGACATCTCACACGCACACATACATATAACACGTCATAGTAGGGTTGATTGTAAGAGATTGTTATATGACAATAAACCCGCCCATTGTGACATTTCACAATAAAGAGTATTAACAAACAAACAACAAACATTTTTACACAATGTTGTATTCAAATACGCGCGTTTTTATATTGAAAAAAAAGATACAATATTGCATTTGAATACGCTCGACATGCTCTCCCGCATCGGTAAAATCGTTGGTCCGCTTCGACGTCATTTCATATCAGACTAAGCCACAGCGAATCGAAGCGTGGCCGAATTTACCTTATTATTGTTAAAATATAAAGATAATTATCAAATCAACGATGACGCCACCAATATAATAGAATATATATATATATATATATATATATATATATATATATATATATATATATATATATATATATATATATATATATATATATATATATATATATATATATATATATATATATATATATATATATATATATATATATATATATATATATATATATATATATATATATATATATATATATATATATATATATATATATATATATATATATATATATATATATATATATATATATATATATATATATATATATAAATATACAAAAGTCCAATAAGGTTTTAGAGACACAATAGAAATAAGAAAAGCAAAAAGGAAAAAAGAAGATTGGAAAAATGATCACCCAGTGTGGTATAGTTAAAATCAGAGTAAAGACTTTTAAATTATTATAAGTACAAACATTTCGACAACGAATATTGACAACGACCTCCGTCCTCCCAACTGGTTACGGGTCTGAAGTCGCTTAATCGGCCTCTACCTGTTGTATTACATCGGTAATTCAATTTGAATTTTTCGCGGACCTGGGCGTCTTTTGCCCGTAGTGCTACACGGGATCAGGTAGCCCAAGGTCATTTCAAGAGTGGCATGAAAACAGGTCAATATCCACCCCTGATGCTTAGGAGACAGTATATTTCCATAGTCTCCAGACTCCTAAAGCAATTAGTCAGAGCGGTGCGCAATCCGTCCAGTAGCGCCACCAGGGGAAACTTGTCCACCAGCCGTGTGGCCTGAGACACGAGAGTCTTACCCGGGGTAGCCTTCCGCACGAGGAGGCATCTGAATAGAAGCTGAATTGTGAGTTGAGCCGATCCGAGAATAAGGTGGATCTTGTGGCCCAAGCTGCAAGAAACTGTTCGCCATCTAAGTCTTGTCTGTACTCTGCACGTACCCGGACGCAATGGCATTTTATCTATAGTCATCCTCGTCATTTTGTTCTGTGTTTGTTCGTTTAATCATAATTGTTCCCCAGGCTTATTTGTTTTATTATTATTTTCGACCTGGCTGCATCCTAATTTACAAATAAATCAATTTGGTCCAGAATAATTTCCATTCGGGCCTCTGCTGATGTTACTTAATTGAAGCTAGCATCGAAAAGGTCACTGGTATCGCCCGCGGCTGTGGCACTCCCGTTTAGTACACGATTTGAAATTGATGACAAGATAAGTCGAAAGTGGTTTGCAATCAATATCACAGCGGAGGGCAAATCGGAATCAAATTTCATTTCGATTCATCCAACTGGCGAAGGGAATTGATACAGATATCGATATTGCGGCGCATTGGTAACTAAGCTGCAATTAAATATAGTTCTTAAGCCTTCTTCCTTCTTGTTAATTCATTCTTCTTTTTCTTTGGGCTTTTTAAAGACCTATATAAAATATAAATCATAGTCATTGCTAAGCATTAACAAAGCTAGCCAATCATCTATATACCATACAATTGAAAACTTCTTTTGTGAAAGACATTGTACAGAGAATCCTCGCACACATATAGGTAATTTGCTGCATGTAAATATAGGTAGGTAATTCGGAGATCAATTAATTCCATCGCTTGACTAGAAAAGAAGACGAATGAGTATATTTGCAAACTTTGTTTCCTGTATTAAGATACAGCCCATATTAAGATTTGCACATATAAAATTTTGTGAAAATTTCTCCTCAATTCTTCGAAGATATAAATAAAAGGAAGTAACTTCATTGGTAAACAGTAAAATAGTATCCGTTCAGATATTATTGTATAGTAATCAATAAAATTGTCGTATAAAAGTGATAAAATAGTCATAAACTTTATAGACGAAATAGTCATAAACGATAGTGCCACTTCATAATGTCTATGGTAAGTATAGGCTAAGGTAATAAATTAAAAACAGGAATTTAACGAGTTTATGTAAAGGAAATTTAAAACGAAACTGAGTTTCGATATCATTCACAGTTTTAAAACTAATAATAACGACCATATTCTTTGTTTAAGCAACGTTTTGAAGACTTCCAAAGAACTTCAGCTATTTGACAAGAGGTCTAAAATTTAGGAGCATCTTTCACCTTCTTCTGTGAAACAAATTGCTACCACTAGATTGTCATTTTTTGCAATGGTTGACTAGAAGAAACATTAGTGATAAGTTAGGTACATGGCTGCCCACGTAGAAATGTGAACACAGGTCATTTTTTTGTTGATCCTTCAATTGAATTGACCTTTGAATCTGTTTAGAATCTTTAAAGAACGACGATACTTTGGAATACAGTCTTAATTTAAATCTCTTTGCTAAGGATGAAGGCAACCCTTTTAAAACACATATTAGAACAGTCTTAACTTAAGATTCAGAAACATGAGCTTTCACCAAAGCCGTTAAATATGCATTTTATGTCTTTGAACACAAAATACAGTGCAGGATCTTCGGTGTCCCGTGGAGAAGACGAACAAACCATGAATTGTATAACCTGTATAATGATGTACTTGAAAAATTATAGGAATACAAAGAATTCGAAAGAATTGTATAACCTGTATAATGATTCCTGAAACTCGGAAGGCTCAGGGCGGTTAGAGAATGAGGACTGGATGAAAAATTAACACCATTCTTTATAAAAATTTGAAGGGTCCGTAAAGTCGCACGACTAAAACTGCGATGACTTGATTCTGTGGTTAGAAACCTAAATGCACTGAAGCGAACGACTAAAAACTTAATTGGAATGGCAGAAGACTATTGATGAAGCTAAGACTTCAATGAGTTTAAGTGCTAATGATGATGATGATGATGATGATGACGGAATTTCTCTTCTTCTTCAGATGCCCTCTCCTCCTCGTATAGCTATTTCAACTTTAGATACATCTCACAGAACAAGAAAACCACGCTTCTTTCAAGTCATTGTAGTATATTTTCAGCCAAGAGAGTCGGCGTCTTCCTGAGCCTTTTCATCCTGATAGTTTTTTGTAGTAGTGATTTCCAGAATGAATGAAATGAAAAGAAGTTCATATACTTTCTCTATCGTGTACTCTCCTAATCCACACCGTCCTATCTCGACGAGCTTTTAGAATCATTAATTTCCTGCGGTCTCGTACTTCGGAATAATACTAATTTCTGTCCATGGTGCAAGACTATGGAACGATCTTTCAGCAAATATACGAAACTCTCTTTCTTTAGAATCATTCAAGACTCACCTCAAGAGGTATTACTTTTCTAATAAACCAGTTATTTTCTTTTCTCTCTCCTTCCTCTCCTAAATTCGGCATATTTGCGGGAATGTACCACTGCACTGTATGATAAGGTTAGTTGCAAGATATTGCCACATGGCAATGTGCTAGCCTTTTATATTTTAATTTTTAGGTGGAAATAAAGTAATTCAAATCAATTCAATTATTTACCCTCGATAATAAGTTGCAAAAGCTAGTATTTACTGCCTCTCATAACATTTATTTATTTATAGTAATGTACATAATATGCAACAAGCGTAACAAATCATACTTAATATCTACACTTTAAATAAAACCCACAGCAAGTTGTGTCACGCTTATAGTTAAGATCGGTCCCATGTCGCCCAACTAAGTAAACACTTGTTCTAGGGCAAACATATTAAACAAATACTAGTTTAAATAAGAAAACATATTCAAAAGAAAAAAAAAGTAGTTTAAACAAAAAAAAAAGCGAAAATGGAAAAAAAACCTTGAATTAAATGAAAATATGTATAAAAATAAAATATGTAAATATATAATTATAATAAAATAAAACATTGAAATAAATAGATAATTATATACACTTATCCTTCGGCCCAAATATTCCAATTTTCGTCATTTGATCGTTGCGAGCAGCTGCAATTCTTTATTCATTATTTGGAGCACCAATTCGTTGCGAACTACTCGTATATCAGCCCCTACGAAATCAAGCATCCTTAGATATCCTTTGGTAGGCATTAGGCATCCTTAGGTAAACCCAGTATTTAATGCATGAATATTTTTACAAGACAATTTCGTCAGGGTTCATGATTCCATACCATATAAAAGAATTGGAAAAACATAGCATCTAACCAATCTCATTCCTAAAGCAAGGTTAAGATCCTTGCTGGTGAAAATCTTATTTCATTTTGGCGAATTCACTTCTGGCTTTTCATTCGCCAAGTAATTGTTTCTACTTCTATTTCTGGACGCTTTCTAGATGATTCTACTCTTTTTACACGACTGCATAACAAAAAAGGAGTGTAATGTGTTCAGGGTTCATTGATGTATGTTTTCCGTTTCTTTATTCCACCGTAACTTCTAAACGCTTGAACCGATTTATAAGTGTGAGTTATTTTTAGAACTATTATGTCATCCCGAGTGTCATATGGTACCTTAACTGTCCAAATATCAAGTAAGTAGTTATCTAAATATCCAAATGTCAATAAATTACATTAATATATCGTGTTTAGTATCAAATAAAGGGTCTGATTGAGTAGATTCCGGAAATATACATGTATTAATATGGATATATACAAAAACCACTAATATTTCATAAAAAACGTTTTTAAAAATAATTATAAATACAATAGTTCAGTTTCTGTAACAGCAGTCATGTTTTTTATTCTTTTTAAAATATTTACTTGTTTTCTTTCGATTCTATTCTTTCTAGATGACGCTTACTAGATTAGTCTACCTTAGTACGGGCATCACTTCAGAAGGATAGATTCAAAACTTTATAACCTACTATTTTAAATATGTGTAAAATATTAAATGAAATAATAAAAATAAAGATTCCCGTTAACTTGAATATTGGCGGTGATATTGGGCTCCTTGCTGATGAGTATAACTTTAGTTTTCTTTTTATTTATGTTTTGTCCGAATTCGCTGCAAATATGGCCGACTTCTTTTAATAAAACTATTGTAATACACGAGTGCGATAGTGTAGAGTCTTGTAACTGTCAGCCTCTAGAAAGAGAAATATCTTGGAAATATCTATAATAGGCATCACTCTAGATTGCTATCTCCGTTGGGATTCTCATATACATAACGTGGCTACGAAGGTGCGAATCCTTGGATATGTTCAAAGAACTGAGGAATATTCTGGATTCCACAACACTAAAAACTGTTTATTATGCTTTATGTGAAACGCTTATTACTTACGGCATAATTGGATGGGGTGGATGTGGTAAAACCCTGCTAGAGCCATTGCAAGTTGCGCAGAAATTTATATTAAAAATTATTCTACGTAGACCATATCGCCATCCCACTAATGAACTTTATAAGGATGCTAAAGTTCTTGATTGTAGGCAACTTTTTCTAAAAACTTCCCTCTTAAGGCTATTTTTGGACAGTAACTCAAATTTAGGAATAATTCAGAACCGGCGACCAACGAGACAAGTTTTAGAAAATAGCTTAATAATACCCAGAAGGAAAACATCATTTTGACAAAGACATTACTCTTTCATTGCGCCGAGATTTTATAATCTGATGAAATGGAAATAAAAATGAATTTGACATTTAGGGAATTCAAAAATAAATTAAAGAAATGGTTATCGAATCATGACAGACTAACCATACATCAAATGTTAGAAATAATAGTATAATAAAACTTAGGTGCACAAATTATTAACATATTTTTAAACATATATGTTAAGTATATTTTAACATTGAACTAACTACCAAAAATTATTTGACTTTGACAATGAAGTATACTTTCTAGACTAGGTATTTTTATATTAAATCCTATATTACTTAACACATAATAAATATTAATGACTGTTTCTTTCTGTTCTCACATATAACTTTATTTATTTAATTTAATCGAATTTTATATTATATTTATTGCCGATTAAATAATGGAATTGCATTTTATTTATTATAGTATCTTTTAATATCTTTTATTATATTTTTTTTATTTTTTATTCTGAAGACCACATTTTTAGGGCAATTTAGTGTCATTAGCTTTTTATTAAAACTTGTATATTTGTAAGCAACCAAGCAATCAAGCAAACTTGATTTTAATATTGGAGTCCTGTCTACCCTAGAACGGGCTAGTCCCAGTTGGGTGACAGAAACAAATAAGCAAAAGGTTAAGGTTTTGCCATTCGGTTCCTGTTATTTTTGTAAGCTAATCAATGTGTCATAGTAATTAATTCTTAAATAAATAAATAAATAAATTCTGGAGTTATTCAACACTAGATGGTAATAATACGGCGTTATCAGCATAATATGAGAATATATGACACGGTACATTTCCGGGCAATATAACACTCTGTGTTATAATGCGCTTGATTTCTTAAAACGATCGCGTAGAATACGATGCCAATTGGACGTTAAAGGGAAACGTCAATTAAAGTTTGACAGCTCGGGGATCGCGCCCGTTAGCTTTTTATTCGCCGCGTGTTTATATGCTAGAGAGAAGTACTATATCAGCCAGTACTGCGTGCGAATTTTGTTATCAAAAGTGAACAAGTAAATTATATTTAAAGGAATAAAAAACACGACTGTCGTTACAAAAAGTAAACTATTGTATTTATGTATTTTTTAGGAAATATTTGTAGTTTATGTGTGTATCCATATGGATACATATATATTTTCAGAATGTACTTAATCAGACCTTTTATTTACACTAAACATGATATATGACACTATTGACACGACACTAAACACGATATATTTATGGTATATTATTGACATTTGGAGATTTGGAAATTCAAACAAATATTTACTTGATATTTTGACAGTTAAGGTACCATATAACACTCGGCATGATATAACGATTCTATTAATACTGCATACTTTTAAATCGGTTCGAGCGTTTAGAAGTTATAGTGGAATAAAGAAACGAAAAATACATAGATGATCCCTGAACACATTACACTTATTTTTTGTTGGGAAGTCGTGTAAAAAATAGAACAATATAATATTAATATTTTTTCACGAATTGCGTCGAGGTTAACTTTTAATGAATCGCCATGAATTTGGAATAAGTCTTTCCTTCGACTATCAAACACATTCAGAAATATAAATATATGTGACATCCATATACGTGACAAATATTACCAAGTCGTACTCCATTTTCTAATTTTATCCACATTTGTTAAGTTCCTAGCCGCCACAAATAAGAGTATTATCACAAATATTACGACCGAACGAGAAAGTAACGACCTTAACCAATCAAAGGCGTCTGTAATAAATGTAAAACTTAAATGCTGAACGGAGCGACAGGCAGGTTTCCACGCAAATTCACGAACGACATTTGAAATTAGGAAGCTCAATTAGTCAAACTCAAAAAGATTAACAGATAAATAATCCAGGTGCTGACAAACTGGATCGCCCAGAGCATTTCCGCATATTCTATACAAATTGCCTAATAAATTTCACAAAATTGATCCAATAATTATAAGAAAAATAACAACTTTCTGTTATTGGATATAATAAATTTGCTGCTCTGAATAGTGAGTTTTTGAGGGGCCGGTATGTTAAGTGGAAGTCGCGGTTTTGAAAATATCTCATTTTCAAAACCGATCGGCTATTTTACTCAATTTTAACTGCTATGTGAATGTCACTATCATCGTTAGCGCTACAACTAATTGCGAATCATTTCACCCTATCCCGGATATCGGTTTTCCCGTTGTTCACTCTGATTACATCTAGGTATTAAACCATAGAATATGAATTTAACCATATTACAACCATCGCAGTTTTGGTCGTCTGACTTTAGGATGTCTTTATCTTTCAACTGCTCCTTATTTTCCTTCATTTCCTAATGCCCTAGCTACTGCATTCCGATTTTCAGAAAGAGTATTAGGCGTTCGATGACATCTATATTCGAAAAGAATCTACGAAATATTTTTGCTAGGGTTATTAGATAATAAGTAAATATATTAAAATTAATAAAAAATACGACTACCGTTACAACAGTGAACCAATTATTTTTATTATCATATTTTATGATTTTTAATGGTTTATGTATTTATACGTATACATATACATATATATTTTCCGAATGTACTCAATCGGATATTTCGTCTTTGATCATTTGACACTAAACACGATATATTTATGTTAATTTATTGACATTTGGGGACATTTAGATAACTAATTACTTGATATTTGGACGTTAAGGTACGCTATGATGCTCGGGATGACAACGATTCTAACAATATCATACACTTCTAAATCTGTTCGAGAGTTTAGAAGTTAGGGTGAAATAAATAAACGAAAACATACATAGATGAACCCTGAACACACTACACTCCTTTTTTGTTGGGCAGTCGTTTAAAAATCATTTACGTTATTTTTCCGTACTTTTAATTGAGTTCCAAGTTTTACAAATAAAACAGATTCTTCATATTTAACAGCATTGACAAGTTAGAAAAAAATACCAATATTGATATGTTAAAATATTAAAATAAACAGATGGCTGTTAGAAATGAACTGCAAAATGAACTTTTACAAATTGTAGTATGATAAATAAGTTAATAGTAAAAACATATTTTTAAACACAATCTTTTATTAAAATGGTTTTTCCCGAGCCAACCCTGGGTGCAGCATAGTGTAACTTAGGCTCAACTCATAATTGAATGCTATACATAATTTTGCGTTTGTGGTGTCGAGCGATGAGGAGTCCACTCGTTGGAAGCCAACCCTGGGTGCAGCAGCCCGATCGCGGTGAAGCTTAGAACAGACTATCATAATTAAATGTGTATATAAAATTTCGTTTCTGTGCTGCTGACCGTTGAGGAATCTCCTCGTCGGGAGCCAAACGCGGGTGCAGCAGCCATGTCATGGTGAAATTTAGAACAGGATATCATAATTGAATGCGTATACAAAATTATGTATCTGTGCTGTTGACCGTGGAAGAGTAGCCTCGTCGGTAGCCGATCCTGGGTGTAGAATCAGGTCATGCTCACCATAAAAATGCATTGTCATCGGAACTGAGCCAACAAGTATAATTTCAACTTCAAAGGATAAGAGGAAATGGTTCTAATTCAGCTTGCAAGATTTGACCTAAACAACTAACATACTGACAAACATTGCAAGGTAAATGTATATATGTATGTGTATTTTGTATCTATGTGTGTTTTATTTATTTTATGTATTATTTATAATTATATGTTATATAATGTAATGGGGTGGTAAAAATTTTATTTATCTCTTTAAACATTATTGTTGATGTTTAGTAATATAAAACGGTGGAAAGTTATTTTTTTAATTTACTTTTTTTCCTATCTTCTCTTTTTTTAAATAATTTGAATGCAATACTTATAATGTATGTCTTTACACCACAATTGTACATTTACGTTTTAATACATGTCTACGAAGCCCCGTTAGATGTGCATAGCACTGTTCGACTTTAAGCTGTTATTCTTCAATGTTCTATTCTTTTACTTCAGTGATATTGTAGCTTCATAATAATCGCATAATCATAACTTACATAATCGCCGTTACCAGTTTTGGAAAGAGCCCTTGTGGAAGTGCCAAGGGACCTGGCATATACACTGTCGTGAAGAGTCATGTGAAATAAATGGCGTTTAAGGAGAATGTCTACCGCCGGAAAATTGACCAAAAACGGGGATTTGCCAAAATGAAACTATCACAATTTTCTATAATATCGGAACAAGAGACTGTATGCTGTATTCAACACAGCCCCATGAGCAACAACACGAGATCATCAGAAAACCAGGATAAATCCAATAAGGCATCTTCTACATCACCGCCTACTACAACAACTACCAATAAGTCACCGGTCATCTCTACAATAGCTCCAAAAACCTTAAACATCGCCACAAGCCATAACTACTAATTTCATAAATGACAGTGTGGAAAAACGAACTAACTCCGAAAAAAATTGCTCTGCAATATTGAGTACAAATTTAACAATGACAGCCATTGCTGTGTTGGCGATTAATTAATTTATTTTATTTTATCTGCATCCAAACTTTTCTCTGGTCGTAACGGTCTCCGTTCCATCGGGTTCAGAAGAGGGAGGAAGAGAGAGTGCATCCGTGGTCGCGCGCCCACCTGTGCACTATAATATAGCCTGCGCACTTGACTGCTTCCGAACAATGGACTCTGAGAAGACTAAAGAAGTCACTATAATCTACAATGCAGTCGCTATGGCCGAACACGCGGCTAGAAGGATATATATATGCTACTTATAATATATATATATATATATATATATATATATATATATATATATATATATATATATATATATATATATATATATATATATATATATATATATATATATATATATATATATATATATATATATATATATATATATATATATATATATATATATATATATATATATATATATATATATATATATATATATATATATATATATATATATATATATACATATATATATATATATATATATATATATATATATATATATATATATATATATATATATATATATATATATATATATATATATATATATATATATATATATATATATATATATATATATATATATATATATATATATATATATATATATATATATATATATATATATATATATATATATATATATATATATATATATATATATATATATATATATATATATATATATATATATATATATATATATATATATATATATATATATATATATATATATATATATATATATATATATATATATATATATATATATATATATATATATATATATATATATATATATATATATATATATATATATATATATATATATATATATATATATATATATATATATATATATATATATATATATATATATATATATATAAATATATATATATATATATATATATATATATATATATATATATATATATATATATATATATATATATATATATATATATATATATATATATATATATATATACATATATATATATATATATATATATATATATATATATATATATATATATTTTCAAATTGAAATTATGTTTATCACTAAATAAATGAAATGATAAAATAATGAAAGGGCACTTATCTGGTCTGTGGTGACCAGGAGTGACTCCACGCCTTTTTCGTTTTCTCTTCTCTCAGTATTTGCGGTTTCCTACTGTGGTATTCGAACCTTTCTACTTTATCCTACAGCGGCGACACAACAATGCGAAAGACGAGAATGAATGCTGGAAAATAATAGGCGATTAGTGTTTCTTAAATATTAATGATTTTTATAAAATGTATATCAATATTTCGGCTCAGCCGTCGTCAAGATATATGTATATCTTGAGTCACTCCTGGTCACCACAGACCAGATAAGTGCCCTTTCATTATTTTATCATTTCATTTATTTAGTGATAAACATAATTTCAATTTGAAAAAATAATAATTTACATATATATATAT